>OX328126.1:26467079-26782079 GCA_946811695.1 Gonocerus acuteangulatus
TTTTCAAAATGGCGACTTTTTTAGTTTTAGGGGTGCGTGTTTTCTTACGGTCTCAATTCGTTCTAAATCGTTTGTAGTTGATAGTTGTGAAAGAATTTTCGTTTGTAGTTGCCTAGAAAAAAAGTTACCGCCGCTTTATGAGTTTTCAAAATGGCGACTTTTTTAGTTTTAGGGGTGCGTGTTTTCTAATGGTCTCAATTCGTTCTAAATCGTTTGTAGTTAATAGTTTTGAAAGAATTTTCGTTTGTAGTTGCCTAGAAAAAAAGTTACAGCCACTTAATGAATTTTCAAAATGGTGACTTTTTTAGTTTTAGGGGTGCGTGTTTTCTTATGGTCTCAATACATTCTAAATCGTTTGTAGTTGATAGTTTTGAAAGAATTTTCGTTTGTAGTTGCCTAGAAAAAAAGTTTCAGCCACTTTATGAATTTTCAAAATGGCGACTTTTTTAGTTTTAGGGGTGCGTGTTTTCTTATGGTCTCAATACATTCTAAATCGTTTGTAGTTGATAGTTTTGAAAGAATTTTCGTTTGTAGTTGCCTAGAAAAAAAGTTACAGCCACTTTATGAATTTTCAAAAATGCGACTTTTTTAGTTTTAGGGGGTGCGTGTTTTCTTATGGTCTCAATTCGTTCTAAATCGTTTGTAGTTGATAGATTTGAAAGAATTTTCGTTTGTAGTAGTCTAGAAAAAAAGTTACAGCCGGTTTATGAATTTTCAAAAAGGCGACTTTTTTAGGTTTTGGGGTGCGTTTTTTCTAATGGTCTCAATTCGTTCTAAATCGTTTGTAGTTGATAGTTTTGAAAGAATTTTCGTTTGTAGTTGCCTAGAAAAAAAGTTACAGCCACTTTATGAATTTTCAAAAAGGCGACTTTTTTAGTTTTAGGGGTGCGTGTTTTCTTATGGTCTCAATTCGTTCTAAATCGTTTGTAGTTGATAGATTTGAAAGAATTTTCGTTTGTAGTTGCCTAGAAAAAAAGTTACAGCCGGTTTATGAATTTTCAAAATGGCGACTTTTTTAGTTTTAGGGGTGCGTGTTTTCTAATGGTCTCAATTCGTTCTAAATCGTTTGTAGTTGATAGATTTGAAAGAATTTTCGTTTGTAGTTGCCTAGAAAAAAAGTTACAGCCGCTTTATGAATTTTCAAAAAGGCGACTTTTTTAGGTTTTGGGGTGCGTTTTTTCTTATGGTCTCAATTCGTTCTAAATCGTTTGTAGTTGATAGTTTTGAAAGAATTTTCGTTTGTAGTTGCCTAGAAAAAAAGTTACAGCCGGTTCATGAATTTTCAAAATGGCGACTTTTTTAGTTTTAGGGGTGCGTGTTTTCTTATGGTCTCAATACATTCTAAATCATTTGTAGTTGATAGTTTTAAAAGAATTTTCGTTTGTAGTTGCCTAGAAAAAAAGTTACCGCCGCTTTATGAGTTTTCAAAATGGCGACTTTTTTAGTTTTAGGGGTGCGTGTTTTCTAATGGTCTCAATTCGTTCTAAATCGTTTGTAGTTAATAGTTTTGAAAGAATTTTCGTTTGTAGTTGCCTAGAAAAAAAGTTACAGCCACTTAATGAATTTTCAAAATGGTGACTTTTTTAGTTTTAGGGGTGCGTGTTTTCTTATGGTCTCAATACATTCTAAATCGTTTGTAGTTGATAGTTTTGAAAGAATTTTCGTTTGTAGTTGCCTAGAAAAAAAGTTACAGCCGCTTTATGAATTTTCAAAATGGCGACTTTTTTAGGTTTTGGGGTGCGTGTTTTCTTATGGTCTCAATACATTCTAAATCGTTTGTAGTTGATAGTTTTGAAAGAATTTTCGTTTGTAGTTGCCTAGAAAAAAAGTTTCAGCCACTTTATGAATTTTCAAAATGGCGACTTTTTTAGTTTTAGGGGTGCGTGTTTTCTTATGGTCTCAATACATTCTAAATCGTTTGTAGTTGATAGTTTTGAAAGAATTTTCGTTTGTAGTTGCCTAGAAAAAAAGTTACAGCCACTTTATGAATTTTCAAAAATGCGACTTTTTTAGTTTTAGGGGTGCGTGTTTTCTTATGGTCTCAATTCGTTCTAAATCGTTTGTAGTTGATAGATTTGAAAGAATTTTCGTTTGTAGTAGTCTAGAAAAAAAGTTACAGCCGGTTTATGAATTTTCAAAAAGGCGACTTTTTTAGGTTTTGGGGTGCGTTTTTTCTAATGGTCTCAATTCGTTCTAAATCGTTTGTAGTTGATAGTTTTGAAAGAATTTTCGTTTGTAGTTGCCTAGAAAAAAAGTTACAGCCACTTTATGAATTTTCAAAAAGGCGACTTTTTTAGTTTTAGGGGTGCGTGTTTTCTTATGGTCTCAATTCGTTCTAAATCGTTTGTAGTTGATAGATTTGAAAGAATTTTCGTTTGTAGTTGCCTAGAAAAAAAGTTACAGCCGGTTTATGAATTTTCAAAATGGCGACTTTTTTAGTTTTAGGGGTGCGTGTTTTCTAATGGTCTCAATTCGTTCTAAATCGTTTGTAGTTGATAGATTTGAAAGAATTTTCGTTTGTAGTTGCCTAGAAAAAAAGTTACAGCCGCTTTATGAATTTTCAAAAAGGCGACTTTTTTAGGTTTTGGGGTGCGTTTTTTCTTATGGTCTCAATTCGTTCTAAATCGTTTGTAGTTGATAGTTTTGAAAGAATTTTCGTTTGTAGTTGCCTAGAAAAAAAGTTACAGCCGGTTCATGAATTTTCAAAATGGCGACTTTTTTAGTTTTAGGGGTGCGTGTTTTCTTATGGTCTCAATACATTCTAAATCATTTGTAGTTGATAGTTTTAAAAGAATTTTCGTTTGTAGTTGCCTAGAAAAAAAGTTACGGCCGCTTTATGAATTTTCAAAATGGCGACTTTTTTAGTTTTAGGGGTGCGTGCTTTCTTATGGTCTCAATTCGTTCTAAATCGTTTGTAGTTGATAGATTTGAAAGAATTTTCGTTTGTAGTTGCCTAGAAAAAAAGTTACGGCCGCTTTATGAATTTTCAAAATGGCGACTTTTTTAGTTTTAGGGGTGCGTGTTTTCTTACGGTCTCAATACATTCTAAATCGTTTGTAGTTGATGGTTTTGAAAGAATTTTCGTTTGTAGTTGCCTAGAAAAAAAGTTTCAGCCACTTTATGAATTTTCAAAATGGCGACTTTTTTAGTTTTAGGGGTGCGTGTTTTCTTACGGTCTCAATTCGTTCTAAATCGTTTGTAGTTGATAGTTTTGAAAGAATTTTCGTTTGTAGTTGCCTAGAAAAAAAGTTACAGCCGGTTTATGAATTTTCAAAATGGCGACTTTTTTAGTTTTAGGGGTGCGTGTTTTCTTATGGTCTCAATACATTCTAAATCGTTTGTAGTTGATAGTTTTGAAAGAATTTTCGTTTGTAGTTGCCTAGAAAAAAAGTTACAGCCGGTTTATGAATTTTCAAAATGGCGACTTTTTTAGTTTTAGGGGTGCGTGCTTTCTTATGGTCTCAATTCGTTCTAAATCGTTTGTAGTTGATAGATTTGAAAGAATTTTCGTTTGTAGTTGCCTAGAAAAAAAGTTACGGCCGCTTTATGAATTTTCAAAATGGCGACTTTTTTAGTTTTAGGGGTGCGTGTTTTCTTATGGTCTCAATACATTCTAAATCGTTTGTAGTTGATAGTTTTGAAAGAATTTTCGTTTGTAGTTGCCTAGAAAAAAAGTTTCAGCCACTTTATGAATTTTCAAAATGGCGACTTTTTTAGTTTTAGGGGTGCGTGTTTTCTTATGGTCTCAATACATTCTAAATCGTTTGTAGTTGATAGTTTTGAAAGAATTTTCGTTTGTAGTTGCCTAGAAAAAAAGTTACAGCCACTTTATGAATTTTCAAAAAGGCGACTTTTTTAGTTTTAGGGGTGCGTGTTTTCTTATGGTCTCAATACATTCTAAATCGTTTGTATATGATAGATTTGAAAGAATTTTCGTTTGTAGTTGCCTAAAAAAAAAGTTACAGCCGCTTTATGAATTTTCAAAATGGCGACTTTTTTAGTTTTAGGGGTGCGTGTTTTCTTATGGTCTCAATACATTCTAAATCGTTTGTAGTTGATAGTTTTGAAAGAATTTTCGTTTGTAGTTGCCTAGAAAAAAAGTTACAGCCGGTTTATGAATTTTCAAAATGGCGACTTTTTTAGTTTTAGGGGTGCGTGTTTTCTTATGGTCTCAATTCGTTCTAAATCGTTTGTAGTTGATAGATTTGAAAGAATTTTCGTTTGTAGTAGTCTAGAAAAAAAGTTACAGCCGGTTTATGAATTTTCAAAATGGCGACTTTTTTAGTTTTAGGGGTGCGTGTTTTCTTATGGTCTCAATACATTCTAAATCGTTTGTAGTTGATAGTTTTGAAAGAATTTTCGTTTGTAGTTGCCTAGAAAAAAAGTTTCAGCCACTTTATGAATTTTCAAAATGGCGACTTTTTTAGTTTTAGGGGTGCGTGTTTTCTTATGGTCTCAATACATTCTAAATCGTTTGTAGTTGATAGTTTTGAAAGAATTTTCGTTTGTAGTTGCCTAGAAAAAAAGTTACAGCCACTTTATGAATTTTCAAAAATGCGACTTTTTTAGTTTTAGGGGTGCGTGTTTTCTTATGGTCTCAATTCGTTCTAAATCGTTTGTAGTTGATAGATTTGAAAGAATTTTCGTTTGTAGTAGTCTAGAAAAAAAGTTACAGCCGGTTTATGAATTTTCAAAAAGGCGACTTTTTTAGGTTTTGGGGTGCGTTTTTTCTAATGGTCTCAATTCGTTCTAAATCGTTTGTAGTTGATAGTTTTGAAAGAATTTTCGTTTGTAGTTGCCTAGAAAAAAAGTTACAGCCACTTTATGAATTTTCAAAAAGGCGACTTTTTTAGTTTTAGGGGTGCGTGTTTTCTTATGGTCTCAATTCGTTCTAAATCGTTTGTAGTTGATAGATTTGAAAGAATTTTCGTTTGTAGTTGCCTAGAAAAAAAGTTACAGCCGGTTTATGAATTTTCAAAATGGCGACTTTTTTAGTTTTAGGGGTGCGTGTTTTCTAATGGTCTCAATTCGTTCTAAATCGTTTGTAGTTGATAGATTTGAAAGAATTTTCGTTTGTAGTTGCCTAGAAAAAAAGTTACAGCCGCTTTATGAATTTTCAAAAAGGCGACTTTTTTAGGTTTTGGGGTGCGTTTTTTCTTATGGTCTCAATTCGTTCTAAATCGTTTGTAGTTGATAGTTTTGAAAGAATTTTCGTTTGTAGTTGCCTAGAAAAAAAGTTACAGCCGGTTCATGAATTTTCAAAATGGCGACTTTTTTAGTTTTAGGGGTGCGTGTTTTCTTATGGTCTCAATACATTCTAAATCATTTGTAGTTGATAGTTTTAAAAGAATTTTCGTTTGTAGTTGCCTAGAAAAAAAGTTACCGCCGCTTTATGAGTTTTCAAAATGGCGACTTTTTTAGTTTTAGGGGTGCGTGTTTTCTAATGGTCTCAATTCGTTCTAAATCGTTTGTAGTTAATAGTTTTGAAAGAATTTTCGTTTGTAGTTGCCTAGAAAAAAAGTTACAGCCACTTAATGAATTTTCAAAATGGTGACTTTTTTAGTTTTAGGGGTGCGTGTTTTCTTATGGTCTCAATACATTCTAAATCGTTTGTAGTTGATAGTTTTGAAAGAATTTTCGTTTGTAGTTGCCTAGAAAAAAAGTTACAGCCGCTTTATGAATTTTCAAAATGGCGACTTTTTTAGGTTTTGGGGTGCGTGTTTTCTTATGGTCTCAATACATTCTAAATCGTTTGTAGTTGATAGTTTTGAAAGAATTTTCGTTTGTAGTTGCCTAGAAAAAAAGTTTCAGCCACTTTATGAATTTTCAAAATGGCGACTTTTTTAGTTTTAGGGGTGCGTGTTTTCTTATGGTCTCAATACATTCTAAATCGTTTGTAGTTGATAGTTTTGAAAGAATTTTCGTTTGTAGTTGCCTAGAAAAAAAGTTACAGCCACTTTATGAATTTTCAAAAATGCGACTTTTTTAGTTTTAGGGGTGCGTGTTTTCTTATGGTCTCAATTCGTTCTAAATCGTTTGTAGTTGATAGATTTGAAAGAATTTTCGTTTGTAGTAGTCTAGAAAAAAAGTTACAGCCGGTTTATGAATTTTCAAAAAGGCGACTTTTTTAGGTTTTGGGGTGCGTTTTTTCTAATGGTCTCAATTCGTTCTAAATCGTTTGTAGTTGATAGTTTTGAAAGAATTTTCGTTTGTAGTTGCCTAGAAAAAAAGTTACAGCCACTTTATGAATTTTCAAAAAGGCGACTTTTTTAGTTTTAGGGGTGCGTGTTTTCTTATGGTCTCAATTCGTTCTAAATCGTTTGTAGTTGATAGATTTGAAAGAATTTTCGTTTGTAGTTGCCTAGAAAAAAAGTTACAGCCGGTTTATGAATTTTCAAAATGGCGACTTTTTTAGTTTTAGGGGTGCGTGTTTTCTAATGGTCTCAATTCGTTCTAAATCGTTTGTAGTTGATAGATTTGAAAGAATTTTCGTTTGTAGTTGCCTAGAAAAAAAGTTACAGCCGCTTTATGAATTTTCAAAAAGGCGACTTTTTTAGGTTTTGGGGTGCGTTTTTTCTTATGGTCTCAATTCGTTCTAAATCGTTTGTAGTTGATAGTTTTGAAAGAATTTTCGTTTGTAGTTGCCTAGAAAAAAAGTTACAGCCGGTTCATGAATTTTCAAAATGGCGACTTTTTTAGTTTTAGGGGTGCGTGTTTTCTTATGGTCTCAATACATTCTAAATCATTTGTAGTTGATAGTTTTAAAAGAATTTTCGTTTGTAGTTGCCTAGAAAAAAAGTTACGGCCGCTTTATGAATTTTCAAAATGGCGACTTTTTTAGTTTTAGGGGTGCGTGCTTTCTTATGGTCTCAATTCGTTCTAAATCGTTTGTAGTTGATAGATTTGAAAGAATTTTCGTTTGTAGTTGCCTAGAAAAAAAGTTACGGCCGCTTTATGAATTTTCAAAATGGCGACTTTTTTAGTTTTAGGGGTGCGTGTTTTCTTACGGTCTCAATACATTCTAAATCGTTTGTAGTTGATGGTTTTGAAAGAATTTTCGTTTGTAGTTGCCTAGAAAAAAAGTTTCAGCCACTTTATGAATTTTCAAAATGGCGACTTTTTTAGTTTTAGGGGTGCGTGTTTTCTTACGGTCTCAATTCGTTCTAAATCGTTTGTAGTTGATAGTTTTGAAAGAATTTTCGTTTGTAGTTGCCTAGAAAAAAAGTTACAGCCGGTTTATGAATTTTCAAAATGGCGACTTTTTTAGTTTTAGGGGTGCGTGTTTTCTTATGGTCTCAATACATTCTAAATCGTTTGTAGTTGATAGTTTTGAAAGAATTTTCGTTTGTAGTTGCCTAGAAAAAAAGTTACAGCCGGTTTATGAATTTTCAAAATGGCGACTTTTTTAGTTTTAGGGGTGCGTGCTTTCTTATGGTCTCAATTCGTTCTAAATCGTTTGTAGTTGATAGATTTGAAAGAATTTTCGTTTGTAGTTGCCTAGAAAAAAAGTTACGGCCGCTTTATGAATTTTCAAAATGGCGACTTTTTTAGTTTTAGGGGTGCGTGTTTTCTTATGGTCTCAATACATTCTAAATCGTTTGTAGTTGATAGTTTTGAAAGAATTTTCGTTTGTAGTTGCCTAGAAAAAAAGTTTCAGCCACTTTATGAATTTTCAAAATGGCGACTTTTTTAGTTTTAGGGGTGCGTGTTTTCTTATGGTCTCAATACATTCTAAATCGTTTGTAGTTGATAGTTTTGAAAGAATTTTCGTTTGTAGTTGCCTAGAAAAAAAGTTACAGCCACTTTATGAATTTTCAAAAAGGCGACTTTTTTAGTTTTAGGGGTGCGTGTTTTCTTATGGTCTCAATACATTCTAAATCGTTTGTATATGATAGATTTGAAAGAATTTTCGTTTGTAGTTGCCTAAAAAAAAAGTTACAGCCGCTTTATGAATTTTCAAAATGGCGACTTTTTTAGGTTTTGGGGTGCGTGTTTTCTAATGGTCTCAATTCGTTCTAAATCATTTGTAGTTGATAGATTTGAAAGAATTTTCGTTTGTAGTTGCCTAGAAAAAAAGTTACAGCCGGTTTATGAATTTTCAAAATGGCGACTTTTTTAGTTTTAGGGGTGCGTGTTTTCTTATGGTCTCAATACATTCTAAATCGTTTGTAGTTGATAGTTTTGAAAGAATTTTCGTTTGTAGTTGCCTAGAAAAAAAGTTACAGCCGGTTTATGAATTTTCAAAATGGCGACTTTTTTAGTTTTAGGGGTGCGTGTTTTCTTATGGTCTCAATTCGTTCTAAATCGTTTGTAGTTGATAGATTTGAAAGAATTTTCGTTTGTAGTAGTCTAGAAAAAAAGTTACAGCCGGTTTATGAATTTTCAAAAAGGCGACTTTTTTAGGTTTTGGGGTGCGTTTTTTCTAATGGTCTCAATTCGTTCTAAATCGTTTGTAGTTGATAGTTTTGAAAGAATTTTCGTTTGTAGTTGCCTAGAAAAAAAGTTACAGCCCCTTTATGAATTTTCAAAATGGCGACTTTTTAGTTTTAGGGGTGCGTGTTTTCTTATGGTCTCAATACATTCTAAATCGTTTGTAGTTGATAGTTTTGAAAGAATTTTCGTTTGTAGTTGCCTAGAAAAAAAGTTACAGCCGGTTTATGAATTTTCAAAATGGCGACTTTTTAGTTTTAGGGGTGCGTGTTTTCTTATGGTCTCAATACATTCTAAATCGTTTGTAGTTGATAGATTTGAAAGAATTTTCGTTTGTAGTTGCCTAGAAAAAAAGTTACAGCCGCTTTTTAGCACTTTCCTCTGAAGGAAAGTAGCTATTGAGGTTGCACTCATGACGGAATTTTTGAAAAATATCTTCAAATCTTTATCGATCCTACCTAGTAGACACCGAAAACGACCCCCGTTGAAATTTATATATATATATATATATATATATATATATACACACACATATATATATTCTTTATATTAAAACAATATAAAGAAAGACTGAATTTTTGCTTACACACAACGTAATACGTTAACTGTTAAATATGCTAACCATTGCCTCTTCACTTCCTAACATAAACGTTCCCTCCAATTTACTGCCATGTTTAAAAACAAAACCCTAAAATTCTAAATTTAAATGGGCCATTTTTAAACAACAATATTGCTGATAATGCAGTAGAGCAGACACTCTACGCCTTCCCGAACATTCAGTCTCGAAGAAGTGAAGCCTTTCATAGAGGAGAACAACTCCAAATATCCAATAACACCCTCTCAACTTGAATCTCTACTGCAGACAACACTTCAGGAGAAAAAGTGTAACTCATTTAACTAATATTTAGGTTATTGTTTAAAGCATCATGTCAAATCATCCAAAATTACATATTCTTCAGTGGAATTGCAATGGTTTCTATAGACACTACGAGTACCTAAAAATACTAATAAATGAAAAACAACCCCGTGTGTTATGTTTAGAAGGAACTCATCTACAACCTTCCATGATAACAAACTTGCTTAAAGAGCTGCAAATATTTCGAAGAGGTCGAGCAAAAGCTTGGTCGTCCTGGGGAGGTGTCGCTGTATTAATTAAAATCACCATCGTAGTACAAGAAGTACAACTTAAAACACATCTGGAGGCAATAGCTGTTCAAATACCCAACTCAGATCCAATCACGATATGTAACATTTATACAGCCCCAACCCATGATTTCTCTTCCGACGACTTACATCAGATAGTGAATCAACTTCCGAAGCCAGTAGTGTTCGTTGGTGATTTTAACGGACATATTCAGATATAAAAGGCCGAGCTGCCAATGACCCACTGGGGCAGAGGCAGAATAATTAAAATAAAATAAATAAAATATATTATAATTGAGAACATATGTTTATTGAAAAATAAAGGTGCATTAACAAAGGAAAAAAGTCCGAAAAGTGTGGTTTTTAGACTTTTTCATACAATTTTTTTAATTTTAGCACTTTCCTCCGAAGGAAAGTAGCAATTGAGGTTGGACTCATGACGGAATTTTTGAAAAATGTCTTCAAATCTTTATCGATCCTACCTAGTAGACACCGAAAATGACCCCCGTTAATATTTATATATATATATATATATATATATATATATATATATATTGTGTGTGTGTCTGTTAACACGATAGCGGCCAGAGTTTTTGTTTTTTCTTCGTGTGAAACTTGGTATATAGCATTCAATTAGCAAACGATTGAACGAGTTCGTTAACCACCAAAGTCGGTCCACCGGAAGGGGGGGTTTACCCCGAACCCAAAACACTAATTTGACTATGTCAGCCGTAATATTTGTTATATTTCAACGAAACTTGGTATTCGTAGTGGTAATATAGAGAGAAAAGTGAGATATAAAAATGAACTAAATCGGTTCATTAGAAGGGGGGGTTTACTCTGGACCCACAATACCAATTTGCCACAACCAGCCATGATTTTTGTTATATTTCGACGAAACTCGGTATTTGTAGTGGTAATCTACAGGTGCAAATGTATTGTAAAAATAAACTAAATCGGTTCATTAGGAGGGGGGGGTTTACTCAGGACCCAAATTCCTAATATACTCATACCGGTCGTAATTTCTGCTGTATTGTAACGAAACGCGATATACGTCATGGGTAACTCATGGGAAAGAAGTGTTGTAAAAATGAGCTAAATCGGTCAATCGGAAAGGGGGGTTTACTTTGCAATACATTTCAATAGAATAACCCGCCAGACGTAGGCCGCTGCAAGGGGCGCTACTCCCACTAGAGGGACTGTATCCTGTTCCTGCGTCAGATCAAAATACGAAAACACGAAGTTTTTTGTATTTATTAAGTAGTGTAGTAGGTACCTTGTGGAAACATAACTCTGGAAGCAAATTAATAATTGAACAGTTACTCATTACAAAATTAAAAGAGAACTATTCATGTTTTTATTTTATTTATGTGGGATATTTTAAGCAAATTGTTCTGGAAAGCAGTCTACACAACCCAATTCTGAGGAAAGTGCTTAGTTATGCAGCTCCTGCGTGACGGACTTTTCTCTCTGTAAGAACCATCCTTGTACTTTAAGCGAAGAATTAGGGAAATTGGTTCAGCTGCTCTCGAGATTTGCGCTTAGCAACACATTTAGCGATTGATTTTTGTATTATAGATATTTGTTTTTGTTGTTGTTTCTAAACCATTGGTAAAAAATACAATATGTATAGGTTCAAATAAATATTGATTGATTGCTTGTAAATATTTTTTTTTTGTTGGATTAATGTAACATACGTAGTTTTATCACTAAATTGTGAAAAAACTTAAATAATTTATTTATTTATTTAATAAAGAGCTTGCGAAAGAACCGATTCGCTCTTTTTCATATGTTGGCGGTAGAAACCACTGACAAACCAATTTCAATAAGGTTGCATAATATTTTGAGCATTGAAAATTAAGTTAAAATGGAAAATCATAATTTCTCGAAGTTATATATATATATATATATATATATATATATACATATATTCACAGACATAAACATATATATTAGACAAATTTTCCTGGAAAAAAGCCTGAAAATTTAAGGTTTTGAAATATTGTGTCCATTACAAACTTAAATAAAATAAATAAAACTTGTAAATTTTTACACGTGCTTTCAACACTTTCTTTCACGCGAATATTATGCGAAACATTTCACATAAATCACAATAACTAAAAACGTTTTTTTCATCTTGTCTTTTTTTTTGTGCGTTTTCTTTCATTTTGTCCTCACCAACTGTTATTATTTAATCAATACATTTTCTCAACTTTTGCTGCTAACATTTTGTTGTGAATTCTACACGTAAAATCATTGCCTAATTATCTTTGAGGTAAAACAAAACTGGGAATCTTCGTTTCCGCAAAAACTCCCGCACCGTTACAGCAATGGGTTTTTTCCCGACGTCGATGCCGTCATGCAGTTCCCATTTACCGGATATTCTTTTCACGTAAGCCTGATAGTGACCTACTGTATCGCCAGGAATATAACAGATTGCTCCTGTTAATGTTAAGGATTTATTCATAAATCTAAGTTTTCTTGGCAGTTCCGCGATTGAGAACTCCTTCGCGTATGGATCGGTGTAGCCCAATCGCTTTGCCAACTCCTCCCACTCAAGGGCTTCAATGTCAAGGATAACGTGATTGCCAGGGTAAGATCCACAAGAAATATTTTTGCTTCGACAACGTCGGCAGTGGTTAGGTCTGGGTTCAGTGTACTGATCGATGGCTTCTTGTAATCCACTAGAAATTCCCGAATACAGCGGCACAGTATCGAGATTCAACACGGGGGTGATCAAACTTTCTTGAAATTCGCAGGCATCACATTTCACCGTATTCATGGAGGATGGAATATCTGGTAAAATTTTCTTTACTAAAGTTGACAAATTCATTGCACAATTTAATTTGTTATCGGTGACTGGTAGAATTGCGAATAGGATGTTGGCTCTTGCCGCATAGATCTTAGCTGTAGTACCTGATTGGGACAAGGTCTTCACAAAATCAAACACTGTATTGGTCGACATATGTATCAGGGAATTATACTGAGCATTGTCGTAATAAGCCGCGAGAATTAATTGAATTAGAGAGTCGAACGGACAGGTATTGCAAATCTTAATGATACCACGATCAGTCTTTACCGGAGGCAAACTATTACCATTAATCAGCAATGGAATCTGTGATTGAAATTTAGGCTTTTTATGCAATTGGTCAACATTGGTGCAGGGAGTGAAATACTTACCTCTGCGTTTCTTTTTATTCACTTGTCCACGCCAATCCTCACGTTCGTGTAAGAAAGTGTTATTATTATCAATATTATTAATAATATTATCATCATCATAAATTTCAGAAGCTTTCTGCATTGAGTCATTGGATATGTTATTCGGTGATGTCTTATTGTTAGTTACGTCGCTCTCTGAAGGAGAACCTGTAACATTCGACGGTGCTTCTTGCTCTTTTGGTAATTCAGAAATATAATTCAATTTTGTTTCAGGCATTGGCTCAATGTCATTTTCAATATGCGAGCTTGTATTAGATGTAAATGCCATGTCATCCGATTTGTCCACAAATACAGCTTTTGACGCTGAATCATGCCCTTTTCGCAATCCACAGATTGAATTTAATAACTTCGTCGTCCCCGAAATAGCTTTTAAATGAGTGATTACAAATTTGTCAACTCGTGTACTTGCGGTCCCTGTTTAATCCATTATTATTTGGAGGGCTGACACTGTACAGGTTAAGAGGTGTTTGGCATTCGGAACATTTTCCTGTAATTTTAAGAAAAATATCCCCAGGAAGATAGTTAATTGCCGCTTTCTTGAATTGGAATGCACAAGGCAATTTCAATTCATTCCAAACAATTTCGTAAATAATCGAAGCCCAACCAGGCTTTAAGACATTATACGGCCGTCCTTGATATAATCTCATTTCGGGAGCAATGTTTATCCACGCATCATACGGAATATGAATTTGAGATTTCAGGGATGCTAGGTCAGTGTGACAAAATTCGGTTGACCAATTCGAGTCGCAACTATCTTCTGTTTCCAGATTACGTTTTTTATCGACTGAACTGATTCTATGACCGCTAATTTTGTCGCCTATTTTATTTCTGTTTTGACTAATGTATAAGTAAACATAATCTTTGCTAAAGCCGTCTCCAAGTAATTTGGCTGCAACCTGCCAAACAGGATCATTAAAAGGTAAGACACTTTCTCCACAAAAAAAAATCAAATCCTTAAGGGTGTTAAAAATTTCATCTGGAGATTTTTTGGGCCTTCGAGGCATCTTTAAGAAATAATTTTTCCCCGGAAAAGAGATATAATGTAATATATTATAAGTATCTCAACCGAAGGACAATGTGTAAAAGACGGCAATTAATATGGAATATTTGTCAGGTAGGAGTTCCCCTGCCAAAGCGTCAAATAACCAGGCTGTCAGAAAGTTGGCTAACAAGCAACGAAATAAACAGTAGACACAACAAAGTCTGAAGCTAGAATGAAAGAATACCGTAGGAGACAGCCTCATCCCCTCTCCACTCAAATCAGGAAATCCTTGAAGCATTAGAGGAAATCTCATCCCCACTCCGCCCTTATGTCTAACGTCATCCGCACTATGCTCACCCCCACTCCATCATGCATCCGAACTTACCCAAATTGAAAAACAGGTACTACCATTAAGTTAGTAACCCAATGGCAACTACTAAAACCTAAAAAATATTTCGAATGCCCATGATAAAGGTGAAAAAATCTCGCACCCCTGAAAATAAAAAATGTTTTAAGATTTAAGATTTTAAAAATTCATAAAGCGGCTGTAACTTTTTTTCTAGGCAACTACAAACGAAAATTCTTTCAAATCTATCAACTACAAACGATTTAGAACGAATTGAGACCGTAAGAAAACACGCACCCCTAAAACTAAAAAAGTCGCCATTTTGAAAATTCATAAAGCGGCTGTAACTTTTTTTCTAGGCAACTACAAACGAAAATTCTTTCAAAACTATCAACTACAAACGATTTAGAACGAATTGAGACCGTAAGAAAACACGCACCCCTAAAACTAAAAAAGTCGCCATTTTGAAAATTCATAAAGCGGCTGTAACTTTTTTTCTAGGCAACTACAAATGAAAATTCTTTCAAATCTATCAACTACAAATGATTTAGAACGAATTGAGACCATTAGAAAACACGCACCCCTAAAACTAAAAAAGTCGCCTTTTTGAAAATTCATAAAGTGGCTGTAACTTTTTTTCTAGGCAACTACAAACGAAAATTCTTTCAAAACTATCAACTACAAACGATTTAGAACGAATTGAGACCGTAAGAAAACACGCACCCCTAAAACTAAAAAAGTCGCCATTTTGAAAATTCATAAAGCGGCTGTAACTTTTTTTCTAGGCCACTACAAACGAAAATTCTTTCAAATCTATCAACTACAAACGATTTAGAACGAATTGAGACCATTAGAAAACACGCACCCCAAAACCTAAAAAAGTCGCCATTTTGAAAATTCATAAAGCGGCTGTAACTTTTTTTTTAGGCAACTACAAACGAAAATTCTTTCAAATCTATCAACTACAAACGATTTAGAATGTATTGAGACCATAAGAAAACACGCACCCCTAAAACTAAAAAAGTCGCCTTTTTGAAAATTCATAAAGTGGCTGTAACTTTTTTTCTAGGCAACTACAAACGAAAATTCTTTCAAAACTATCAACTACAAACGATTTAGAATGTATTGAGACCATAAGAAAACACGCACCCCTAAAACTAAAAAAGTCGCCATTTTGAAAATTCATAAAGTGGCTGTAACTTTTTTTCTAGGCAACTACAAACGAAAATTCTTTCAAAACTATCAACTACAAACGATTTAGAATGTATTGAGACCATAAGAAAACACGCACCCCAAAACCTAAAAAAGTCACCATTTTGAAAATTCATAAAGCGGCTGTAACATTTTTTCTAGGCAACTACAAACGAAAATTCTTTCAAAACTATCAACTACAAACGATTTAGAATGTATTGAGACCATAAGAAAACACGCACCCCTAAAACTAAAAAAGTCACCATTTTGAAAATTCATTAAGTGGCTGTAACTTTTTTTCTAGGCAACTACAAACGAAAATTCTTTCAAAACTATTAACTACAAACGATTTAGAACGAATTGAGACCATTAGAAAACACGCACCCCTAAAACTAAAAAAGTCGCCATTTTGAAAACTCATAAAGCGGCGGTAACTTTTTTTCTAGGCAACTACAAACGAAAATTCTTTCACAACTATCAACTACAAACGATTTAGAACGAATTGAGACCGTAAGAAAACACGCACCCCTAAAACTAAAAAAGTCGCCATTTTGAAAATTCAAAAAGCGGCTGTAACTTTTTTTCTAGGCAACTACAAACGAAAATTCTTTCAAAACTATCAACTACAAACGATTTAGAATGTATTGAGACCATAAGAAAACACGCACCCCAAAACCTAAAAAAGTCACCATTTTGAAAATTCATAAAGCGGCTGTAACATTTTTTCTAGGCAACTACAAACGAAAATTCTTTCAAAACTATCAACTACAAACGATTTAGAATGTATTGAGACCATAAGAAAACACGCACCCCTAAAACTAAAAAAGTCACCATTTTGAAAATTCATTAAGTGGCTGTAACTTTTTTTCTAGGCAACTACAAACGAAAATTCTTTCAAAACTATTAACTACAAACGATTTAGAACGAATTGAGACCATTAGAAAACACGCACCCCTAAAACTAAAAAAGTCGCCATTTTGAAAACTCATAAAGCGGCGGTAACTTTTTTTCTAGGCAACTACAAACGAAAATTCTTTCACAACTATCAACTACAAACGATTTAGAACGAATTGAGACCGTAAGAAAACACGCACCCCTAAAACTAAAAAAGTCGCCATTTTGAAAATTCAAAAAGCGGCTGTAACTTTTTTTCTAGGCAACTACAAACGAAAATTCTTTCACTACAAACAACTACAAACGATTTTACGTCGAATAAAAGTGGTTTGGTTCCAATCGGTTGAAGTCGGGTGCGGGGTATTTTTTGACCCCCCGGTTCTCAAAAACGGGGCAACTACAAACGAAATTTTTTTCACTACAAATAACTACAAACGATTTGCAATTTTTTGAGTCTATTGTCATATTTTTTTTCGAAAGTGGGGTGCCAAGTTCACAGAGGTTGGCAATCCGCTACTCTTGGCGTATCGAAATTGTCACTCGGTACAGTTTTACGCCTCCCCCTACCCCTCACCCGCCCGGTTCCAGCTTATATTCTTTTTTGCCATACTTCCCTCAATCCTCTCCTTCGACCTTTTCCTTTCTTCTCACCCTTCAATGCCTTTATTTCTTGTAATCAGTTGTAAATAGCTACTAATTTACATTCCTCTTTAATATCAGTTATACTCTATTCGCCAAATTGCGAATATAATTCACCGTCAAAATCAATTCACGGTCACTAGATCGATGTCACTTCCATTACACTTTTGCGTCACTCGTGACAAATATTTGGATAAGTGCAGCCGTCCAAGGAGGGTATAACACAGTCAATACTTACTCCAAAGTTACTGGCTACACTGTACTTGAAGCCTACATAATCATTCAAGTTATGATAAAACTTGGAATTACCGCCAAGTTAGCTAAGTTGTTCATGGCAGACTCCTGCTCAAGACACCCGTCAGTTGCGGGCAGTTATGTAATCATTAAAACAGAATTTTGTTTATGTAATATCAGAACTTTGTGTTCCTCAAGATTGTGAATACGTTCAACATTATTTTCCATTTAGTAAGCGACTTAATTTCTCGTTTACTCAGGGGAACAAAAAAAAAAAAAAAAAAAAAAAATAGAAGTGGCCAATCTGAGTTGTATCGAATATTACATGTAGGTTTAAGTGTCTTATAATGTTTATGGGTGTACAGCGGTGTTCAAAACCCCCAACGCATCATGCATTTTGTTATGGTGTGGTATATCCTTTATTTATTCGAGACCAAATACGAAGGAAGAAAAAACGACAATACTTTATTTTAAAAATCTATAGTACCACTTATAACGTTGATGTATATATATTTACGTCAGAAGGTGTTCTAAAAAATCCCCCTCCCCCAAAGAAAAACAATTATAAAGTATTTAACATCATATTTTTCTTTCTCTTCGTCTCTATAAGGTTATCTATAATTTCCTTTTCTACCTTACAATGTCGGACAAGAATGACAAAACGTGACGATAAGATTTGCAATTATCGATGATTATTTATCTTCTTCGTCCCTAAATGGTAGATTATGATTAGGTTTAGTTTGGGATGATTATCATCAATTGTGATTAGTTATCTATCACAATATTCAACACCAAATTGAGATATAAATTTGGCGCTAAAATAGCAGTAAACACATTTATATATAAGAGGGTGTATTGTTTGTGGTGTTCTGTTGTTCTAAGGTCAAGCCGAGCTGTTTGTAATATTTAACGTGAGTAAGTATGTGTTTATCGTTTCGTGTCCAGTTAAAAATCGTGTTGTGTAAAAATCCACTGAATGACTATGTACGTAAGGTAATACCTAACATGTATGTTAGGTAATATCTAAAACACGCTCTTTTTATTAATACCTAATAGTTAATAATGAAAGGAGCGTGTTTTAGATATTTTGATCTATGTTTCTGGTTATTATTGTCTTTGGAAGCTGATTTTGCGAATCTGTAGGCTATCTCATTTCCTTCAAGTCCTTCGTGTGCTTTGATCCTTTTAAAGTATGTAGTTATGTGTTTTATTTGCACCTGAAGTAGTGTGTGCCTTATTTCTTTAGTGATTGGCTCATGTAGTTTTCTATTGGTCAGCTTGTTGTGAAGATTTACTGTCTGTGCATTTTTTAACTATTGAATGTGGCTCCACTTGTGTGCTGATGAAGTCTAATGCGTTTGGTATTCCTAGCTGTTCTGCTCTGTTTGTTCGTTCAGTCCTTTCCTAGCCTATATTTCAGTTTGTCTATGAATATGTATTTTTTATATTGTACCACACTACGCCCTACTGAGTTACCTTGTTTGCTGCTGTCTGTGTATGTATGGTAGCCTGTCAGATCTTTCTTATAGGCCTTTATATTTGGGACTTTTGCGGAATGTGTCCAGTTTGAGTATATATATGTTCATAAATATTTTTTTAGTAGTTTTCTCTCTGCAGTAACTATGAAAAGGATCATTTATTTTGTGCTACATGTTCCCAAATAGAATGTAAGTAACATGTATTTTATACAATATTATCATATTCTTTGTTTTATATACAATCCCTCAATAAATTCTCATTAATTATGAATTACTCACGTATTTACAAAAGCTGAATGAAAGTATAGTACTAGCAGAGAGTGAGTGACCTTTCACTTGCTAACCCCCTTTCCATTAGCTCCATCTTGAAAGGAAATCCCGGACAAAGAGCTCTACTTGAAAGGAAGACGAGGAGCAGACGTGGGTGAAATCTGAGAAGAAAAGTGGGCTAGATTAGTGTCTAGACCTTCCTCTATAGACTTACAAGGGATCAAGTCAAGACAATTATTTATTTTAGCACATTTACAATGTAGTTATTGGGGTTTCATGCATGAAAGAAGTCCCTTCTTCATACTCTTTAATATATGTAAATTTTAAAAATTAATTTACATATATATATATATATATATATATATATATATATATATATATATATATATATATATATATATATATGAAGGGTTCATTACAAAAACTAGACAAGTCCAAAAATTGATATTACCAGATAAATACATCTTCGACACCTCCAACGTCAGCTCTACATATTGATATTATTGCTGTCTCCAAAAAGCAGATAGGTCACATTATATATACAAAATTAATACAGTGTATCTACAAAAATAAGACAAGTGCAACGCTTTTCCACCAAAATCAGACTATTCCTTGCATCTATCTGTCTACTATTTTCAGAAAGTTTATCATTAAAAAATGATTTGTGATTTGTCAAGGTTAAATAATAAATAATCTTATCTCAGGAATTAATTATTTTATGTTAAGATTTAACTAAGATTTCTGCAAAAACCAGACAAGCCCAAAAGTTTTTTTTATATTTTCCCAACTGTCTACTTAAAAAGTTATTATATTTTTAGTATATTTTTATGTACAATGCAAAGCTGTTAATGGGATAAAAGTAGGTATAAAACAGTTTTCATTTTATCCAGCACTTTTCATTTTTTTGAAGTTTCTGAACATTTTAGTTTTTGGACGATTTAATGAGAGATACAGAGGAGATCGATTACTTACGGATATAATCGGCTACTGTCGCTGACCTCTGCATTAATTTTAAAATATTTGACCCTCTTCAACATAGCATTGAGGTTCTTTGGGGGAACAAAATAATATTTTCTAACATTTCCAAATTGGGATTTCGTGGAACGCGCATATTATGGAATTTAAGCTTACGATTAGGATGTTTTTATTTCATACAAAAATTCAAGGAATATATGATTAATAAATAGAATTGGCTTAATAATTATTCTTCAACTGACCCTTTTCTCAATATTCTTATCTTCGTGGACGGCGGAAGGTCAACAAATAAAATCTTCAACACTCAGTATCACCAACTTTATTTCATCCCTACATGTTTCACACCTTTATTGGTGCCTCTTCAGGGGAAAAAATTACCAAAAATAAAACTTACAGCCTACACCTGAGGAGGATAACCTTCCACCAGTACGGCCACGTCTAGAATGATCATGGTCTGAAAGAATTCAATATGGCGAAAAATAAACAGCTGATCGATAATCGATATGTCATACCTTTAAAAATGAATTTCCAGAAGAAATATAGTCCTAACAATTAAAACCATCTTCCCACCTTCAAAATAAAAACATAATTTTACTTTTTGTCAAATAAGTTAATAAAAATATTATTTAAATGTAGTATTTCCGTTTTTTTATTTACCACTTTTTCCTATTTTTTATTATATGGATATTTTCCTTTATTCTTCTTTTCAATCTATTTCTTTCTTTACCTAATGTGCTAATATTTTCAAAATCAAAACTATGTTTATATTTTATAGCATGATAAGCCAACGCTGTTTTATTCTCTCCTTTATCAATACTTTGCGCATGCTGTTTAATTCGTTTTCTAAGTAACTGTTCCGATTCCCCTATATATGATTTATTGCAACTATTGCAGTTAATTTTGTAGATATTGTATTTAGTTTCTTTTAATTTTAATTTATCTTTAATATGACTAAAGCTATTTTTTATTCTGTTGTCATATTTCCAAGATATCCTGCCTATATCTTTACATATATGTCTTATTTTGTTGGAAATTATTGGGTTATAATTGAAGCCAAAATAACGGCATGGTTCTGTATTCTGATCTTTTAAAACCTTACATCTTTTTCTGCCTAATTGTTCATAAATATGATTATTATATGGCGTTGTGCATTCTCTCAATATGTCTTTGTCCTTCTCCGTTCGAATTCCCTTGCTGAAAAAATCATCAATTTTTGCTTGCTTTATTTTAGTTCTTTTTATGTAATATGTTTTTTCCTCCGATCCACCACTTGATTCTCTTTTTCTTTTTAAACTATTGGCACAATTCAAATTTGGACTTTCAGTAGTAGATATATTTTCTAATTTTATGCATTTCCGTGCTATTTGTTCATCGTCATCCCTTTTCCTCTTTAAAACATTTTTCTTATCCTCCAAAAAGAATTCATCTGAAAATTTAAAAACCTGTATGTCAAATTTAGAATTATCTTTGCTGCTATCAACCCTGTGCGTATTCCTTCCATATGATACCTTTTTCTCTGCTCGTTTAATTTCATTCTCTATTATCTCACTAGGATAACAATTTTTTTCTGAATGTAGACCTTAATCTATTTTTAATTTCTGGAAAATATTTTGGACTTGTTCTGAGCAAGGCAGTTAAAGTTCTATTGTAAACAAGGTTTCTTTTAAATGTTAAGGGATCACAGGAATAAAAATTAATCATTCTTCCCGAATTTGTCTTTTTTTGTTGCCATTTGAATTCAAGAGTATTTTCCATTGTCCTTATGATTTCAACGTCAAAAAATAAAATCCTATTGTCAATTTCTACTTCTTTAGTAAAGCCTAGATTACTTTTACCGTTAAAAATTGTAAATAACCTTTCAATATCGTCCTGATGAACAAATAGCAATAAATCGTCAACATATTTGTACAAAAACTGTATATGTATATTGTATTCTTTAATAATTTCCACCAGCAAGGAATTCATCACCAAGCCACTAATTGACACCGATATGTGATTCCCCATTTGAACGCCAAATCTCTGTTTGTAAATTCTGTTATTAAATCTAAAATATCCATCTTTAGTGCACAGCTTTATACCCTCAATAAATAAATTCTTATCCTTAATTTTTGTATTAGCAACTATTTCATCCCATTTCTCGTTAATGATTCTGATACCAGTATCTACGGATATATTTGGAAACATATTTATTACATCAAAAAAACGGAAATACTACATTTAAAAAATATTTTTATTAACTTATTTGACAAAAAGTAAAATTATGTTTTTATTTTGAAGGTGGGAAGATGGTTATAATTGTTAGGACTATATTTCTTCTGGAAATTCATTTTTAAACATTTTTAAAGGTATGACATATCGATTATCGATCAGCTGTTTATTTTTCGCCATATTGAATTCTTTCAGACCATGATCATTCTAGACGTGGCCGTACTGGTGGAAGGTTATCCTCCTCAGGTGTAGGCTGTAAGTTTTATTTTAGTAATTTTTTCCCCTGAAGAGGCACCAATAAAGGTGTGAAACATGTAGGGATGAAATAAAGTTGGTGATACTGAGTCTTGAAGATTTTATTTGTTCACCTTCCGCCGTCCACGAAGATTAGAATTGGCTTATTATTATACCAGGCTGGTGATTATATTTTGTAAGTTGAGCAGCTATGGAAGGAAAATAGTGTTTCATTTTGTTATTATGTATTCATGGCAAAACTTTGATATTCACGGAATGTCATGCCCTATAAAATACCTCGATTTCTAACAATAAAAATGAAGATGACTTGCATTTGTTATTGTAAATGAATGTATTGCTTGCTATTCTTATAGACCAATCCCCTTTATGAATAATTTGTGCTAAATACTACATGAATGTTTTCAAGGTGTAAGTAGTCGTTGGTGTCTAGTACTCGTGCAAAAAGCGGAACGCTTCGACACACCTCGCCACCAAGGTCGCTGTGATAACGGTTATTTCACGGATTGGCTCACTCTAGTGCTTCCAGGACTGGTAGTATGGAGGTTCTGCTGCTAGACTTCGGCTTTTTTTTTTTTTTTTTTTTTTTTAAATGCCAATTCAACCAATTGGCATTGGCATTGGCAAAATAGTATAACTGGAAGTTTCTGCAGATAGAGGAATAACTAAAAATAAATTAATCAAGACAAATAAAATAAATTATTGTGCATGATTTCTTTATTTAACTTTTAACGTCCATTAAAATTAAATCAGAATTTTAGGACGCTTTGTCTATAGGTTACCACCCTTTTCTAGCCAATATAAGGCCGATGCCTTTTCTTTTTTCCAAAGAAAAGCCACCAACCCTAGTGGGAATCGAACCCATGTCTCTTGGCACAGAGTGTTAAGTGCTCAATACTTAACACTCACGTCTATCGGGCCTCCATATATATTTTTGTTGAACAAAAAATTTACTTAATAATAATAAAACCAAAGATAATAAAATCAAAGTATAAAAAAAAAGAAAAAAGTTAATTGAAACGTTGATTTGTTTTTTCTTTAATTAAGGTCATTACAGTTTATTAAACAGATCCGTAGTTCTCAAAACACTTAACGCCCTCTAGCTCAATACGTTGCCTTCTCCAAGTACATACAAACAAGGGCGTATATAAGGGGGGGATGAGGGGGCTGCAGCCTCCCCCAAATTTTGATTTAACCGGGTAAAAATGTGTTATAAAACCGTTAAAAATAAATTAAATAAGATTACTTAGTTCATAAAACATATTTTATTTTAGGTATAATAGCTTTTTAGTTGGCTAAAACTATTCCACGTTATAAAGTGTTAGTATTCCCTACCCCGAAAATGGTCCCAGCCCCCCCCCCCCGAAATTATTTCCTATATACGCCCGTGTATACAAAGAGGAATCCATGAATGTTCTTACTGCTTTTTAGGCTCTTCTTTCAGTGAAAATGTGTTTAACAGAAAGATATTCACCGCAAAACTTTTATTCAGGCCTAGAAACTCTTTTGAATAAATAAGCGTGGGCGAGATTAGTGTGCCCTATTCTTTCTCTCGACAGAACCACCTCACCTCGCCTAGAGTCTTGGGATGAGTTTTTCCATGCCAAGGTAGTGTGGATGAGTTTCAAAATTAATCAGCACGTGTTATGTATTTAGTAATTAGGTATCAATAAACAATTAACAAGATGTTTGTACAATTTTTTATAGCAACCAGTTTCTTTAATCTACATTTCTGTAGAAATGAGCCTATTGAGGTTGCATTCATGCAAGAATTGTATAAATATGTCTTCAAATCTTTACTGGTCCAAATAGAAATCGAAAATGTCCTCCACTAAAATTTATATAGGTTCCTTCTTCATAGTGCACTATTTATGATAAACATGTGTTGTTAAAATGACCGAACTTTGTCCATTAATAGCGGGGTTTAAAAGAAGCAAAATTATTTATATATATATGACCGTTTTTTTCGTGAGCTATGAATAATAAAAAGTTTCTTGGAATGCGTCGTCGTTTGATTTCATGAGCGCTTCGTGTTATCGTTTTTCTCACTATAAGGTGGGAGAAACGCGCTAAAAGGTCGCAATATACGTTATGAAAACGAAACCACTCCATGTACACTAGTTTGTAAAATAATATATACAAGACCCGACCCCAGAAGCCTTAGAAGTACTGTCGTCGAGAAAGGACTTCCTTGAAGTTTTTTTTTTCTCTTAAAGGTGTTGATTTCGTGGTTTGAGGATATTTGTTTCACGGAGTCTTATTTTCCATTTCTCAAGCACTTTAAACAGCCCTTTTAATACAAATTTCGTCATCATATCGCGTTGTATTAACGTTCCTACCCCTAGTGTCATTAGGAAGGGTTGAAAAGCATATATTTAGTTAATAGTTTATGAAAAATTTAAATATCGATGAAAAAAAGGCAACCGGCACTTTAAAATTTAGACTAAAAGCAATCATTTTAATTGCTAGCATAGATTTCTCCGAATTTAATCGCTCTATCAAAAACGTTCAAAAAATTTAATGTTCTCGAATAGATGATTTAAATATATTGTAATTTCTCACCCCGAGGTATTTAAGAATATATCCTAAATTCCCACGAAATCTCTAGTTTTTTTTTCCAATTTTCTCGAACACTGATGTAGATATGACCTTGAAATCGTTTCATTAGATTCTCCACGTCTACGGGCTTATAAATCGCGTACCTGGAAGCCTAGTAACGCAAAAACTTAAACGCTACGATTTTCTTCGCGCAAATTTTGGCCAAAAAATCTTGTTCAAGTGGACGGATTCTGCCGGTTAAAGAACTTGACCTTTAGAATTACACTAAGCATTTTTTTTATCAAATGTCGTTAAAATCGGATCATTTTTGAGCCTACTTGAGTCCTAACAGACATTTATATATATATATATAAATTTTTATAAACACAAACACGTCTTTGTGTTTATCTAGCTATCTATATATATATATAAATCACGCGTCTGTCTATTTGTCCATCTGATTGTCTGTTTGTTTCTTATACAAATCCACACTGTTTGACCGATTTTGACCAAACTTTGAACACTGGTAGATCCGGGAAGTCTCGTAAGCTAGGTCAAAAACGTCTACCAGCTGTCTGTCTGTGTGTTTGTTCCTTATTCGAATCCACACCGTTTGACCAAACGTGGCACACATGTAGGTCTTGATTTAAAGACAGTCATAGGCTAGGTTAAAATCGTCTAGGACTCACAGTTCGGAGGTCACGGATTCGAAACTGTAAACCCAAATAGATTTGAGTTATTAGATTTTAATATTACTTATTTGGTTTCTAATTATTTTTGCTTTTCTAGATGCAGAAAGTAGGTGTAACACTTCAGGGTCTAACAAGTGAAAATTTCTCATTGGCTCTTCCGGATTGGGTCATAAGGTCGACATCGTAAGCGTGTTTCCTTCCTATCTAATAAATATAAAAGAATTCGAGTTCTAATGACAGAATAAGGAGGTTTTTCTGTATTTCCGTGGTTACGGTTTCAAACCATATTTTAGCTTATACCAATTTACTAATATAATTTTATCTTAATGATTTTATCCATAATATTTCATTATGCATAAAATTCGATGTTATGCGAATTCCTTATCTATTGATACAGTTGGTTGTTTATTTTCACGAGTAGTACTATTGATAATTTGAAAATCGAAAGAAGGATTCTTATGTCATCGATATTAAAATTCGTGACTCATATAATTACACTCGGCGAATACTCATGCTTCTTCGATAAAACCACGACTTATCTTCAATAGAAGATAAGCAGGTGTTTTCAACCACAACCATTGGATACTAGGACATTTTTACCTATCCAACCTTAAAGCAGTTCATCGTTTTCAAACGAACAACTTGTACAGGCAATCAACGAATTACTTGTCGAAATATTTGATATAAACAGATATTAAACTGAAATGATGCTCGGTTGGCCATTTCTTCTAAATTGCATCTGAAACATAGAAGCAAAGAGATGCAGTTTGGTTTGAATACTTCTAAATGATCAGGTTTATTTTACGAAAGGGTATACGGCGAAGCATTAAAGAGACAATGAAAATGTTTCATAAACAAAAAGAGAAACCAAGTAGTACTAAATACACCATGAAGTGATTGCTTATTTTATATTTTTTTCCCAATTTTTATAAAATCCAAGAATAGTTTCTTATAATAAATTTATAATATTATATTGATTTATTTGTCGAGGAATATGGACATTTTCAAAGTACAATCCCAATATTTTCAAAAACCAAAAGTGCTAAAAAGAAATTGATGTAATATTTGGACATAACACACAAAAAACAAAAGTTGCAATAAATATCCCATTGCACTAAAACATTTTTCTGTTTTCTGCATACCAGTTTTATCTATATATTTTAACATGCAAATTACGGAGGATTGGCATGACGAGTAAGGTTAGCTGTTATCGCTTGTTCCCCCGAACATCACTCCAAAAATACACTAAAATACTTACCACCGAGAGACATCCGAAAGGATTTCAGGATGAAATGAAAATATTCCAAAAGAAAATCGCGCGAAAAAATCTTGGTGACCACTTTTTTGTCTTAATAGGCTTCCAGGTATACTATATTTACATAATTTTGCGTGAAGAATCGAATGAAACCATTTTTCAAAATAGAGCAAAAAAGGTAGAATTTCCTGGAATTTTCATTTTGGATATTTCAAAATATAAAACTATTGGGTGCGTTTTGTGTAGAGGAAGTATTCGAAAAACATGGTGTAAACGAACAAAAAGAGTTTGAGATTTAGTATATCTAGAAAACGGCAGGGAAGTCGAGGTAAAGGGAACCGCTCGAAAACTTACTGAAGTGGTTAAGAAAACGATTCTTATGAATTTTTTTTTTCGTTTTTTTTTTTTTTTCTTTTTTTTTTTTTTTTTTTTTTTTTTTTAAATAGATCAATCTCAGTCGGCGAAATCGATGCTTAAAAGTCGAATATGTTGGTTTCGATCCTTTGAACGTTCTTTTGTCTTCCTCAGTTTTTAAGAGTAAAATGAATATTGCAGTAAAACAAGGAAAGTAAATGAGAAACGTATTGGCAATAGAGTTTTTCTTTGAAAATTCGAGAAGGAGGAATGAGTAATTTCTTCTAAGAGCTTTGGTAGTGTCAGTTTCCTGCGCATAAAAATCTAGTATTCTTCAAGATGTTATAGGATTAGGCGTATAATTGTTTCTTGAAATATCAAAACAAAATATTAATTGTTTAAATTAATTGTTTTCCAACTAGGTATATGAAAGAAATCGCGCTAAAACGTAATATGATGCAGCACCTTTGATTATACTACCCAGTAATCCCTTGTCGTATGTTGTAAGAGCCCAACAAGTGTTTAGTGTCAAGTTAGTTAATGGACAGACCGTAGTGAACGCACTAGTCCACCAACGTCTGAACGAGTACTTGTTACGTGCCACAAAGCCAGCTTAGTGAGAAGGACAAGCACTAATGATAAGTCACAGGCAGGGCCTCCACTAGTGGGGGGCACGTAGTATCAGGGGGGTCTGGCGTCATTTTTTGACTCGCATTATAATTTGAAATAACAAAATTATACACCTTAGTATAGTTCACATAATTATTATCAAGAACAAACAGTGGGTAACTTTATAAATTCTCTATTTCTAATATGTGAACGAGCTTTTAAATATTGTCAGTCCAAATATTTGTACCCGCAGGAAGTGCCAATGTACCTTAGACAATACGTAAATTTTCCACTCCGTTCAATTACAAATGTATTTAATTTTGTTTTCAGAGAAATGGCAGTTTTAAATAATTCCATTAATGGTTTTTGGTAGTGTTAATGGAGGGAGTGGTTAAGAGGCCCCTGAAATTATATGGACAGGGGCTCGTAATTCCTCTCGTAGGACCTGTTTTTTTTTTTGTTGTTTTTTTTTCCACCCCCCAAAATTTATTAATATGTACAGAGAGAGCTCCAGGTCTAACGGATTTACGTACGTTGTAAGCAGCCTAACAACTGTTTGGTGGCAAGTTACTGGACGGACCGTACTGAACGCACTTGTCCACCAACGTCTGAGCGACTACTTTTCACTTGCCACAAAGCCAGCTTAGTGAGAAGGACAAAAACTAATGACAAGTCATAGGCTCGTGTAAACTAGGCATCAAGGTCAGTGATCCTCTGATAAAGCAGTCCAGGTTGCAAACGAGCCTTTGATGAGGTGGAAGTCATCCAGGTATGTCATGTGAACAATGGCCCCTTTCCAGTGAGGGTAGAGTTTGACGGTGCCGCGACTATACCTCCGCGTGGAGGGGGGCGGTTTCGTTACGTCACGGCGTCAGTATGTAACTCAGATCAGTGCGAGGTTATTCCCTCGGCGAGTTTATTGTAGAAGAGTCGGTGATATTTCGTCATTCATGTGGGAGTCCATGTCACCTTTAGACCTTCTCTAATTGGCAGAAATACTGTTCTTCCTTCAGTAGTAACTCTACTTCAAAACAGGTTGGTCTTACTCACTATATAATCCAGTGTGTTTACGCACCTGTTGTCAGTTCTGACTTTTGTGACTCTTCGATTTCTTACCTCTACCGATGTGTTTATGACTTCCGCAGACAAACAGGTGCCCCAGAAGTCTATTGTGCTTTACCCCAGGTATTTGTGGGCGTAGCCCTTCTCTGCACATGGAAAGAATTCTGTTGTTGTGTCCTAAGGGTGGGGGGGGGAGTGGCTTTCTCTTCCTGGTGGCTTTTAAATATAAATGCTTGGAGAAAGCCCATTTAAAACAAATTTAAAGTTATTCCTCATTGAAGAAATATTCGTCACAAACTATAATCCAAACTCTTTTTTCAATCCAACATTTACTTTAAATAAAATACATATCATTTACTTTAACATCTTTTATTTACTTCGACCCTCATTCTTGAATTAACTGGCAGGAGTTACTCCCCAAAATTGTTTAAAACATTAACTTATATTTGCAACGTTTTGAACCTGTTTAGTTTCATCATCAGGCATCTATAATGCAAAATAAAAATAAAACCAAGAATGAGGAAACTTCTATGTAACTAATACAGATAAAGAATATAATGTATATAATAAAATAACATATTAGGTACCTTAACCTCCTCTATAAACGTTTAAGGTTGACACACAAACATAAACGTTGGGTCGTATCCGACCCAGACCCATTTTTGGGCCTGAAATACAATAAGTTATTGGGATTTACGCATTCATTTACAAATATTAGGTGAATAAAATAAACAATTAAAACGTAAAAGACAATTGATAAAGGAAAACAAGCATTTGAGTTCAGGAAAGTAAAGTTAATTCTAAAAAAAAAAAAAATAAGAAAATATAGTAAATTGTGTAGGACACGTTAAAAAATTAGTGATAACAACTATATATGTATATATATATATATATATATATATATATATATATATATATATATATATATATTGGGTTATAGACCCAACGTTTATAGATGAGGGTTAAATTAAGTCATGTTAAGGTCTATTATAATTTATAATTTTTAAATTTCATATTAAGGTCCATAAATTTTTATAGTAAATGTTAAATCCAGATACGAATCTTCTCGTGCAGGGTATAAGAATTATACTGATGACAAGTAAATACGGTGGTGATATTAAAAGTTGATTAATAAAAGAATAAAAAAGGAGAAGATAATTTTACCATAATTTGTTGAGAGGACAAGTCAAATTCTTACTGAGGGTAAGCCTTCGAGTGTGCCAACATAACCAGTATATTATTTGATATTATAACAGAAACAGAAATTTAAAGTTTTGATTTTTTGATAATTGAATTGTAATTTTTGCCGATATTGATAAACCCCCACCTTAAATTTGTAAAAAAAAAACATATACTCACAGACTGCAAATAAAACAGTATTATAACATATCTGCAAAGAAAAAAATTGTAAAATCTCATATGAAGTTCTCCAAGACAGATTACTGAATCTACATTTTTATTCCGTGAATTAATTGAAATATCACATTTTGACAAAAAAGTTAAATTGTATTATATTCATAGTTTTACGTAAATTTTAAATAAATATATTTAATTTAAATTGGTTTTTAAAATACCAATGCAATTGTTAAGTTACCTATTGGTTTCTTTGAAGGCTTATCTCAGTGTGTTCATCATCAAAGAAAGGAAACACTGAAATAAATAAGTAAAATTTAGTTTAAAATTATCTTGATATAATAGAAATGTTTGAATAATCTGTTTATAGTTTCCACACATTGCAAATAATAAACATAAGCCTATTAAATTATATTTGTGTCTTACATGGTTCCAAATATATTTAAGCATATTATTACTATTGGTTTTGTTACATTTTGAATTTTTAAACTAATGTTACACTCAAAATGTAACTCCTTTGTAGATTTTTATTGCTTTTAAAACTGAGAATTTTTATTTCTATCATTCCCTTTATTTTTTCCATTTATAATACTATCAATATTACGATTTTCTTATCATTTTTATTGTTAGATGTCAACTGTATTTATAGTGAAATTTGTCCATCATTAATAACTGTAAACAAATTCTATGATAATTTATTCTCTGATGAGTATCCAAAGTTTTGAAGGCCACACAAATGAATAATTACATTCTACCAATTTCTTATACTATATCATTTTATGCAAGTAAAAAAAACCACTATGTACATATTTTATTATTTCTTGAATTGCTTAGAGATAAATCTAGGAAATGTCCTAGAGAAAATCATTGTTTTCCATTAAGTGTTATTGTAATGATATCGTCTCTAACATGTCAAACAATCGAATATGAAAAATCTTGTTTTTCAGATTCGATACATTACGGCTTGTCACAAACTTAGTAATACAAGATCTTTGTATCTTTGATATATTAAATTATTTAATATAATAATCAAGTTATTTGTTCCTATATGTTTCAGACTCAAGACAAATTAGAAAAGTGTGATAAAGCTATTGAACCAGTTTCGACAGGGAACCCAAAGCTAGCCCGCGAATTAGTTACTGCCTGTAGGACTTCAAGTAGTCTTCATGCGAGGGAATTAGCTGCAATTTTGAGCAAACCACATGTTAAGGTAAGGACAGAATTATTTAATAAAAATTGATATTTAATATTTAACTTTTTTAACTTTTTGTTGATATTTTTTTCTCTTTTTAAGTTTTTATTATTATGAGCTAATTCTCATTTATGTTTTTTCTCTTCATAAAAAAAAAAAAATAATAATAAAATGTAAATAACACAAATCTAATTTGTAATGTTGTAACATACTCATTAAACTGTTACCAGGGGAAAAAACATTTGTATACCTCATTCCACAATGGGGAATTTTTTCTTCACATTTATAATTAAAATTATCACACCTCAAGTAATAAAAATTCCGACTCGCAGGAACTGCATCATCTTAGCGCGGTTCCGTTCTCCCTAATGTTGGAAAGGTTGACGTAGAAACAGTTATTTCATGAAATAATTTATGATCCCAAATAGGTCACCATTGCAAGGGTCCATACATCTTACCTGACTACCTGGCCTTGTGAAGGTTCGTACTAGAAGCACACTACTTACTGTTTCTTATTTTCTTTTACTATAATACTAATTTTACAGATAAATTCAATTTTAAACAAAAAAAAAATCAATTAAAAAGTGATTTGAACAAAGAAAAAAAATGTTCAAATGAACAAAAAAAAAAAAACATTTGAAGATTTAAGCTCTTATTTCTCCGATTGACATCGCCTAATCGAAAATTGCTTCAGAATCTTTTTTGTAGAGCATTTAGTAAGCTTTCGAAGGGTAATGATCCGCTTATGAAGATTCCAAACTGTTTTCGAGATATTAAGGAAAATATACGAAGTCCCCAAAACTTTTCATGTCTATTAATAAAATATTTTATTCTAATCCTTCCTTAACTCCAAACGTAACCAAAATTTAATCATGTTTGTTTATATGAATTTCAAACATGCAGAAATTTTTTTAACTGAATCCCATGATTCTAAGTACCCAAACCAAAAACGCATTTCAACAACTATTTTGCCACTTTTTTGAAAAACGGTTAAAGCTATCACCTTAAAAATGGTTTAATTCGTTTTTTCCTAGGCCAACAAGCTTATAAAACGAGTACTTGCAAGCATATGAAGTAAGCACAACGATGAATTTTGCTTCAAAAACCATGTTCCTGTGGGCGGATTCTGCTGGTTATCGAGCTTGACCTTTGAAATTAGACAAAAGATTTATATACCAAATTTCATCAAAATCGGACCATTTTTGAGGCGTCCAGAGCGCGAACAGACAAATATATATATAAATTTGAACCACCATTGTTTTTGGTCTCTAGGTGTTCTGAAATGCAAAATCTTCTTGTCGGCACTTCTGGATTGTGTCATGAGGTCATCCTTATAAGCAGGGTTCCTCCCTATGGAGGGAGGGAGGAGCCGCGCTAAAAGGAAATAGTTTATAACTCAACGGTTTTATTTATTTGGACAAAATATTTTATAACATACAAATCAAACAAATGCATTGCTTAAAAAATTAATTGAACAAATTTGAATAATTATTTCCTTGAAGCAAAGTGGCATACAGAAAGTAACTAGACAGTACACTAGAATCTCGATTCATTCCTAAAGTCTTTTGATGAACACAATTTGCATCTCCTGGTTACATTTGCTCTTCAAGAGTCTGATTGTATTCCGAAAAATGCCTGTCAATACATCTGGAGTGCTAATGAGCCTAATCGACGATGCACCAAAAAAAAAAAAAAAATAAAAAAAAAATAAGTCTGGATGGTGTTAGTGGCTCCACCTTGATTCCAATATTTAGGAAGAATCACAACCTATTGATAGCCCAGCACTATTGGCCTGGATGCAGATGGGGAGTAAACAAATAAAAATAAAAAGGAACACAAAAAAATAGTTTTAAATTAAAAAACAAAGTATATTATTGTGATACGGAAATTTTAAGTATAAATGGGTCCCCACATGGTATAATTTAGAAAAAATAATCTTTTAAAAATGCGGCATGAGACATACTTGTGTCAAATATTTTTGATGAAAAACATTGTAGATCTCTTCTATCAAAATGCATTCCTACACCATCAAATTAAATTTCTTAAAAAAACAACTGAGATACGGCCTTCACAATTTAGAGTCTAATTTTTTGTACTGCAAACAATGGAATATTAAATAATAGATCTATTTGTGCCATAGTTCAGCGAAATTAACTCGTCATACTGTCATAAGAAGCCCAGTAAAATAATTGGTAAACCAGAGATTCAAGATTCAAATCCCAGTAGAGTGTATAATTTTTCTAAAAAATAAAGATTATATAAGATAATTTTTTTTTTATTTCTGACCTTCCACCATTTACAAACAAAGTGAGTAATAAAAAAGGTCACAATATTTGTCACGTTAATTTTTCTTTGTTTTGTTTTTTATAGACTTTACTAGAGACACACGATACAGTTGCGCTGGCTAGGCGGAGTGGTGGTAATAAGTCGGTGTGGGAAAGCACAGGTAGCCAGATACCACTGGTCGAGCTTGAACACAACGACGCAATGCAAACGCAGACAGTCAGAGACGTTGGTCTTCTCAAAATCCCTAATGAACCTCTGGTAAATTTATTTAACTGTATAAATTTTCCTTTGATTATCATTGAATAATTATTAAACAATCAACTCTAAAGTTAGTTCTATTATGATTTTTTTTCTCCACACTGAAACTTCTGATGTGAAAAACTTATTAAAACTCTTTTGTTTAATCATCTAGCTCAACCAAATTTTTATTATTATTTATTTTATTTATTTATTTATTTTTTTTTTTTTTTGTATCTTTGTTATCATTTTGTTTTTGTTTTGGCTTTAACACCTGGTCAGTATACAGCGTCTGACAGACACGTGGGAAATTTCAGTGAAGTATGTTGGCAGCAGTGACCTTCTAGATTCTAGATGCTCACGGCAGCCAACATACATCACTGAAATTTCCTTCGTGTCCGTCAGGCACTTTATACAAACCAAGGGTTAAGCCATTTTCAAAACTAAAAGAAATATCAAGGTCTGTAATTTTTTATAACAAACATCTCCTTATTTATCTTTTACGTCATTTAAAACACAGCCTGAGACTGCATCATAAAATTTAAATATCATTTTTAATTATTTTTGACACCTCTATTTGTGAAAACTATACAATTATTTTTTAGGCAAATCTCATGCACGCTCTTTGCTCAATTTTGTCCATTCACTTCAAATCCTGTTAAGATAAAACATGGTCTAAATTATTTTTCTACCACATACATTTTTTACAATTCAGTTTGAGCACAAAATATACAATTCTAAAAGCAAACAATTAATTATTTACATTTTGATTTCCTTCTTTATATATAACAAACAATAAAAAAAAATTAAATTTCTTTGAATTCAAAGGAAATTGTAATTTATATTTCCTTGTACAGTATCTGATTTTTGACTGTAAAATATATTTTGTAAAAATGTCACCCAACCCTAGAATGTCGACAGGACCAATCACCCAAGAGGATAAAACCTTTTTGGTTTTGTGGTTCGCAATTAGGATAACATTTTGTAAAGAGATGAAGATAGTTAGCTGTTGAGGTGATGCGAAGTCAAGGGATGGTTGGGAATCAGCTATGAGATAAAAACGTCAGATCTTCAAGCAAATATCTATATTGGACGGGTCAGGCTTCGTCCCTCTCATAGGCATTTTTCAGTGCTGACGAAGGCTGCCAAAGTGCAGCCAAAACGTCCAATATACATTTTTGCTTTAAGATATAACGTTTTTTTTTTCTCCCAACCATCCCTTCACATAACATTTTACATTTTAAAAATCATTCAAAAAAATAGATATGTTTGATAAAAAAAGCTACTTAATAGTTTTTTTCTGTGCAAAATAAAATAAAAATTATTACATCTTGGTTTCATGTTTGTAAAAGATATATTTGTTTGAAGGTAGGTTTTGTCTATTTTTATGACTTTGAGTTCCTAAGACTTACAAATATTTCTTTCCTGTATTCTAAATATTTACAGAAAACTGTTTATTTAATCATTGAAGGCCCAATGCTCCGGTAAAATCCTGTCTTTACCAGAGCATTATTGAATGGCATTACTTACATAATATTTAAGAAGGTTAGGAATGAAATGTCTTTTTTTTTTTTTTGTTAATTTATATTTTGATCTTTCCATTCATTCTTTATTTTTAGCATGTTTTATTTGCTTTCCTAATTCAATCCTGTTGATTAAAGTACTCAACAAAGACGGAATGTATCTTCATTTATCGATAGACTTTCTCTATACCATTCTTCTAAGCCATGGGAATATTTCTCACCATTTTATTGTTTCACTGGTATAATATTCTCAAGGTTTAACTGTTTCTTCATTTAGAGTCTTCATTCAGGGACAGTCAAGGACAGATTCTATAATTAAATGTAAATTACTACAACGTAATATTTATTTATTTATTTTTTTTGAGATTTTATGTAAACACAATTTTGGCATAATGTTGTAAAAGCATTCCATTTTCTATTCATTTTTTTCTGCTTTAAAACTCATGACTGAAATGCGGTATGAATGATAATTTTTCATTGACAACTATAATGAATGCACTTAGAGAAAACGTTTTCTTTGTAATATTTTATAATTATATGATATCTATTATACTTACCTTTTAGTTCTCACAGTTTATGGGAATAGTGTCCGTTCAACTGTTTGATATCCTCTCAGTGACGCAAGCTATAGCATGTATACGTTCATGCGGGAACTTCTGGAAGAAATTTCCCTTTCACTTTCCCTTCTGTTCGTCCATTTGCAATGCCATTTTATGAACTACACATTTAGTGAAACACTCTAAAAACGAATGTTGATTACGTCTTAATTAGCAGCCAGGAAGACTTCGAAAAGTCAAGCCTGTCAGTTCAAGCTTCAAGAAGGTTGAAAACAATTTAAACTATAGCCTGTTCGAATAGAAGGTATAGTATGAGGGAAAAGGGCTTGGTCTATATTCATGGAAACATTCTTTCCGTAAATAACCTTATCACTGGAAAGTTGTTTTTACTACACTATAGACTTATTTTTCAGTATGTTTTAATATGAAGTGTTACCTATATGTTATAGCCCGTTCAGTTAGATGAAATAGATCTATTCCCGCACGCACAAAATCCGAGGGAAATATTCCCGATGGTTCCGCCATTTGAATTTCCATTACAACGAAACACACACTACTTTAAACTCAATAAAACTGATTATATATCGTTTAGGACCAGGGAAGGCTTTAAAAGGTCTGGGAAGGGAGATAGTGTTTAGTAGTTATCAATGCTTAGCCAAAGCTAAGGCTAAAAATAATTTAAGATATAGCCTGTTCAAATAGATGGTTTAGTTGGAGGGAAAAGGGCGTGACCTACATTCCCAGTGCAAGAAATTACCAGTAAAAAATTCTTTCTGTTATAATCACTAGGAGGTTTAAAACATTTTAGTCTTAGCTTTGGTTAAGTATTGATAAATATTGGACACAATTTCCTTTGTCTGACCTCTCAAAGCATTCTCTAGAAATAAACATGACATAATCAGTTTTTATAATGTTTCTCGTTTTGGTTTGTTCCTTGAAATGGGAGTTTGCAAATGGTGGAACCATCGGGAATATTTCCCTCGAAATTTTGCGCATGCGGAATTGAAGTTTTCCGTCTATCTGAACAGTATGTGAACAAATGGGTTTTAAATTTCTTTCTTTAAACGTGTGCATATGCCTTTTTTTCGTCTACAAATGTATATATTTCAGAATGAATGAGGTAGGTTTGAGTATTGTTTACAGTGCATTCAGCAAATTTGCCAGCAACAGTAGTGAGAGCGAAAAGTAAATTTCTCTCAGAGCTTCGCACGTGTGCAATTGAATTTATCCGTTTATTTAGACAGTCGATTGTGCATTGTAAACTTCATTCTCATATTTTTGTTTTGGAATAAATTAGCAATAAATGAGCATACCTTATGGTGTCTGTTTAATTTTAAAAATTCAGATTTGTGACAAGGGCTCAATATGTTATGTAAGGTTTTCAGCTTCAGCCCCACTGTATGGTTTGCAGCAGAATTCTCCACAGCAACTTGCGGTGTTCTAGTTAAACTTTTTTTGCAGTGGATCATTCATTTACTTTGATATACCACCAAGTAGAGTTACCTTTTTGGTTCATAAGAGGCGAAACGCCTTTTTGTTGATTTAAGTTGTGACCAGGTGTAAAATGAATCATCTCTAAACTTATTTCTAATTTTCTTTGTATCAATGTCTTGATTAGGTTCCCTTAACTGCCCCTTGCAATCCTTTATCTCACCTTAGAGGTTACAGTTTTCTAGTACTGTAATATTTGCCTAATTCTTGAGTGTTATGCTACACTCATATGATAAAAGTGTTCTTCCCAATAGACGTTTATGAAAACAGTATCTTTATTTTGTTTGTTGTAGCTTACTATATAGCATCTGAAATGACACGATAGAACACCGCAACGATTATAGCCTCTCTGTATCTATGCCTTAATTTGTTACAGGGACTCACAGTTGAAGTGGATGAACAGGGAAATCTCGTTGTAGCAAGGATTCTTGCCGGAAGTGCAATTGACAGGCAAGGACTCTTGAAGCAAGGTGATGTTATACTCGAAGTCAACGGTGCTACTGTCTCTTCTCCAGAGGATTTGCGTGCGGAAGTCGCTGCGGCCAGTGACACAATCCGTTTCAAAGTCATGCCTACGCAAGAGAATGACAACAAACTTAAGTCTCATAAGGTAATTTCATTTATGTTTCTATTCTTTTCACTGTATAATATTTATTTATTTATGGGGTGTATTTATTTAACACTGTATAATATTTATTTATTTATCATTGTTGATTACACAAAAGTAGAAAATTGGTCTGACAAACACCGCCAATCTGGAAATTCAACATGGTTAATGTTGTATTCATAAATTAAATCGCATAAGACAGGGCCTGGTGGCCGTGAGTTTTAAGGCGTGAGCAATTAACACTCAGTGCCAAGGGTCGTGGGTTCGATCCCCACTATGGAGTAGTGGCTTTTCTTTAGAAAAAATAAAAGGCATCAGCCCTAACCTGGGTAGAAAAGGGTAGTAACCTATAGATAATCTGTCCTAAAATTCTATGTTGATAATAATGGACGTAAACAATTTAAATAAATAAATGCATAAGAATTTTGAGTAGTATTTCATATGAATGAAAATATAATATTTTAAGACAAAAATGCATAACATGGTCAAATAAGGTTATGGAGTCCTGTACTCTAGAGGAATCGTTAATCTATTATGTAAAAATGAATCGCTAAATGTGTTGGTAAGCGCAAATCTCGAGAACAACTGAACCGATTTCGCTAATTCTTTTTTTTTTATAATATTCCTTGAACTACCAGGATGGTTCTTAGGGAGAGAAAAATTAAAAAAAATTGCCTAAAAAAGTCTAAAAACAACACTTTTCGGGTCTTTTTCAGTTCCTTAACACAAATTCATTTCTAAATATAAACATATGTTTTCAATTATAATATTTTTAACATTTAACGTAGTTGTATATCTATTATATAAAAATGAATCGCTAAATGTGTTGGTAAGCGCAAATCTCGAGAACAACTGAACTGATTTTGCTAATTCTTTTTTTATAATATTCCTTGAACTACCAGGATGGTTCTTACGGAGAGAAAAATTAAAAAAATTGCCATACAAAAGATTCGTAATAATACTTAAAGGTCAATTTGAACTTCAATACCATACCATAAAGTGTTAGTGGAGGGGTTCTGGGAAGGCAAAACAATTGAGTGACATTAGTATCGTATAAATATTAATGTCAATATTTATACGATGGTATCATTACTCAAAAACAAATTGACTATGGTAAAATGTAAATTGTCTGTGGTAAAATGTCACTTGAAATGTAAACATCTCTTTGCTGTGCATCTATAATATTACTAAATCTAAAAGTCACAAATTTCTATAAAATTACTAAAGTGTTGTGTGTTTGTGACTTACTAAATATGCCTCCTATAAGGCGGCGGACAAATTTAGGCAGAAGAACCCGAAATGCAACGCATCAAATTAATTACCAATCTAATCGCACTGCCCAGGAACGTGAAAATCGCAATGAACGTGATAGAATTCGGTTAAGACAGACCCGTGAAGCGCGACATTCGACTAATAATGGTGCAAGTTTGAATTGAGCTGCTGTCAATTGATTGATGGTGCCTACAACTGTGTTGCTATTGGACCTATGAACTCAGTTTGACTATACACAAATCCCAGGGGCAGTCATTAAGTGTTTGTGGTATTAATCTAGAAAACCCATGTTTCTCGCATGGTCAATTGTATGTTGCCTGTTCCCGTGGTGGAAAACCATCTGCTCTGTTTATTTACGCGTCAGGTAATGAAACAAAAAATATCGTGTACCATTAAGTACTACAGTAAAAATGAAACTAAATTTAGAATATGTAAAAATAAAATGAAGTATAATAAGTAGGTATCACAATAAGAAATCTGATGTAATTTTGATTATGATTTTTTAGTGACTATTAAAAGAATGTTAAGTGTTTTATAATTTTTATTTTTTGACATAATGTAATTGTTGACTTATTAAGTTTCTTTTTTCTTTTTTTTTATCTTACTAGCTGACCCGGTGTCCCAAATAGCAGAATAAGTAATAAGAAAAATAAAAATTAAAGAATCGACTGTTTGGCGGTACGAAGTTTGCCGGGTCAGCTAGTATTTTTATAAATATGTTGATCAGATAGAATGAAGTCTAATGAAAGTTGTTTTCTTCATATCTCCTAGTCGGGGATGGTGTTCTTTTTCCTTCTTTGAAAGTCAATCCACCAGAGGTAGCATTGTGATTACAAAATATGTTTACGTCTGGCATTTTTGGCATAATTGAGCAGTTTAACACCTTAGGAGAAGGATGTTCGAGTCTGCTTAGATGTGGTAGAATTTGTTCAGCATTGGATTAGTTGAAAATATTTCCTACTTCACCATGGATGGTTGTTAAAAAGGGTGCATCCAGCAGGCAGCCTTGTGCAAATGGATTAGAACTAAATATACAATAAAAATTTAAAAAAATGAGATTGCTGATTCTTTTGTCTTTTCCTTTTTTTCAGTGTTATATGCGTGCTCTTTACGACTACAACCCAGAGGAGGATTCTTTGTTGCCTTGCAAGGAAATAGGACTCACTTTCAAACGAGGAGATATACTTGAGGTAAGGAATAATTTAAGATTTCTCTTGGTTCAATTTTTTTTTTTTTAATGAATTGGTGAATCGGCATGCAATTATAATTAGGAAATGTATCCCAAAATATCCTAAAACAATTTATCCATCCTTGAATAACTAACTCTATCTAATATTCTATTTCTCATAACTTCTGCCGAATGACTTTATTTTTTGATGCATAAATATTTCTCCTTTATTTAATACCAATTATCCACTGCGCTTGAACTAATGAAAATTTCAATTGGTTACGTCTGTATTTTTTTATTTCTTAATATCCATTATACTTATTATGCAAAACCTCTAAATAATATTACCTCTGCTTATAATTTGACTGAAGACAAAATAGTTTTGTTTTAAATGGAGTGATTACAATTGTTTGTTTGGCACTGGATAAACACAATTTGAGAGAACATTAAAAAATGTTGTTTATAGATAACTTTGGCTATAATGCTGTTTGCAGAGGTATTTTTGATGGAGTCGGCCTTTGTAGTGCTATCTGTTGAAATTTAAGGTGTGAGCTCTTAACACTCCGTGCCAAAAAGGGTTTTGTGTTCAATTCCCACTAGGGGTGGTGGCTTTTCTTTAGAAAAAAGAAAAGGCATCAGCCCTATCCTAGCTAGAAAAGTGTGGTAACCTATAGATAACCCGTCCTAAAATTCGTAGTTAACAATAAATGGATGTTAAAATTTAATAAATAAATAAATAGTGTTCCTATTGAAGTTAGTGTGCCCAATCTATCACACTCAGATTCATAGAACAACAAAAATGGTTTCCCGATTTGATATAAGATTTTCTTTTAAGTTCTTTATTTTTCTTGTCTTAAAATACTACAGATTTATTTTGTTTGCTTTAGATTCTTAACCAGAAGGATCCAAACTGGTGGCAGGCCAAAATCGTGGATGGTAATGGATTTGCTGGGCTTATCCCATCCCAAGAATTAGAGGAGAGACGAAAAGCATTCGTAAAACCTGAAGCTGATTATGTTCACAAAATTGGTATTTGCGGAACTAGAGTAAGGAAAAATTATATTTATTTTTTTATAATAGCTGACCAAAAGTTATTAACAAAATTTACTAACAAGTTAGTAGTCTTCTATATATGTAAACTGAAATGTTTTTGCTTGATTGAAATCTGTATTGCAAATAAAATGTTTTTAGTAAAATTAATGGATATCTTGGTCTTGTTTAGCCGTGGCTTTTTTTTTTTTTTTTTCTATTGCCTGTTATCTTCAGAGAAGTCAATTTTGTCCCTGGAAGAAAATGTTATAATAGTAAAACTATATCCTTGGCAAAAAAAAAAAAAAAAAAATACTTAAAAGGGGAAACCTAACGATTTTTTTTTTAAATATAAAAAGAACTTGCTAGTGTTTTTAAATATACTCTAATAAAATACCTCTTTACAGATTTCTAAAAAGAAGAGAAAAATCATTTATCAGTCGAAATCAAATACAGAATTTGATAAAGCTGACCTTTTGTTGTACGAGGAAGTTACAAGAATGCCACCTTTTCAACGCAGAACTCTTGCACTTGTTGGTACTCATGGTGTCGGAAGAAGGACGCTTAAATACAGGCTTATTAACAGCGACCCAGAAAAATTTGCTTCTGTTATACCATGTATGTATGAAAGCTGTGTGTTACATAAAATAAAACTTACTCAAGTAATTAAAATTTTTTTATTTCTTTTTATAAAAATTAATCTTAACAATATATATACATATATATATATATATATATATATATATATATATATATATATATATATTGTTAAGATTAATTTTTATAAAAAGAAATAAAAAAATTTTAATTACTTGAGTAAGTTTTATTATATGAATTTGACTTGATCTCAGGGATTAAAGTTCCGAGTGAATGAATGATATAATATTTATTTTCAGACAATTCTGAGATACAAACATCAATATTAAAAACAATACAAATGACAATAAAAGAATTAACAATTACAAAAAAATAAATTTTACCTCTAAATTAATTTGCTTCCAATAAGGCTTCAATACACTGCGCTTCAGTAATTAATGGACTCAAGCTCCGCACGCGACCAACGCTGAGAATAGAGAGACGCTCCGTTCGAGCGGGCTGCTGGGACTCAACTGACGCTTTCTAGCAGGAAAGCTTGGCGTCCTTTTTTCTTAACTTCCGCAGTTTTGTTCGTTCATATATAAAGATAATAATTATGTTTTTATAACTTCAAATAATTAATTCATTGTTATCTGAATGTACATTTAATATGGATATATTGTACACCAGTATTGTCCAAAAATATTATTAATTTTGATCGTATATAATACGATGTTAATTGTATATATGGTTTGTGATTTGCGCGGGCTTTTCAAAATATCGATGGTTATTTGAATTTAAAAATATTTTCGTGAATGTAATATATCATTACAATATATATATATATTGTAATGATTTATTTCTTATTTTATTTATTAATTATTTAAAATGAGTAGTCCCAACATCACTAATAAAAAATAAATACGAGGATCCAGAGATACCTGTATGAGACAGGGTGAACTTGATAAGATATGGTGATACCATCTCTGACCCTTGAACAACTTCACAAAGATTTAAAATCTTTAGTCACATCTCAGTTTAGAACTCCAGAACATGAATTGGATGAATCACCATGGATGAGCCGACATCCATGGTGTGACAAAGAACCTTCTCAACTGGCCCTGAGATGAGAAAAATTCCTGCCACCACAGGGACTCGAACCCCCGTCTCCCGCATGAAAATCTAAGGAGTTAGCCACTAGACCACAGGGAGACCCGAATGGCAATAATGTATTCTTTTCAGCCCTTAGACATGACAGATATTGATTATTTAATTTTATATGCCACTCAAAAACATAAACCTTAACAGATGTTCGTATAGCCAAAAACACGGAAGTAATTATGTATTTTAGTGCATCAATAAATCGTAAAAGAAGTGATAGGAATCCTCAGAACCATAAAAAAAATTGATTTAAACTACCTCTTCCACACAGACATAACACAATCTTGCAGACAACCGCTGAGATACCTTTATGTCACTTTTCCTGTTGCAAGGCAAACCACAAACAGATACAGTAGAACTTGGATAATTCGAACCCCTAGGGACCGATAAAAAATTTCGAATTATCCGAAATTCGAATTACAAAAGTTTTTTAAAAGAAAGGGCTAAAAAATTGAACTTCGTGTTTTCACATTTTTTAATTTTAAAAAAATACATTTTATTTAAAGAAAAACAAACATTTTATGAAGTGATGATTGCATACATAAGTAATAAATAATTTATTAAAAAAGTAAAAATAAAAGTCTATTGTTTTGAAAAAAAAAAATCATTTTCATGGGCAAGAATTTTTTCTTTATTTTTCAGGTTGGTAAAGTATTAGGAAGAATTTCAGAGTCCTTGGATATTTCAGATTTTTTCTTTATTCCTTTTTCGACTTCTTTAATCGCAGCTATTTTCTCTGACAATGTTAAAGTTTTGTAACTTGTAGGCTTCGAAATCTTAAATCAACAACTCACTGAACCACACTGTACACCAGCAATTCAACGCACAAACAATGCAACAGATCTGACTTCTAACTGAATAAGAAATGAAGTTGGGAGGGATGGTGGGAAGGAATTCTTGGATAAAACCACAGGATGTAACTATAACAACCTCTGCAGATCTCCTAGAGTCCAAGAACTAGACTATGAGACCGCAGCGCTTCTTGTCCCGGAACCCCTACATCCGTATCTTACTATCCTTCTTACCCAAGGGCAGAATATTTTCGATCGACCGTCTCTCTGTACACTTCCCATTGGAGGCATAGACACGTAAAAAAATTCGAATTATCCAAAATTTTATTCGAATTAACCACGATTTTTTTACATTGTTTATGCCCTAAATTCTAGGGACCGAGATAAATATTCAAATTAAAGACGATTTCGAATTATCCATGTTCCACTTTCTTTCGGAAATTAAACACAAAATGATTTTTTTTTTTTTTTTGGTGTTGTGGCTGTTTTCTTGACATGTGCAAAACATCCTCCTTTTCTTATATTTTCTTTGCCTGAATATTTAACCCCGAAGACTAGGTAATATATGTATAATTTTCAATTGTGATATTTTTCATTATTTTAAAACAAAACAAAATGAGATATCCTAGTATCTCTTAATGGATAGTATGTCATTCTTTATTCTCAGTAACTTCAAGGCCTCAAAGAGAACTTGAGGAAAATGGGAAGAGTTACTGGTTTCTATCACGAGAAGACATGGAAAGAGAAATCAGAGAGCATAGAATGTTGGAGCATGGAGTACACAATGGCCATCTGTATGGCACTTCACTAGAATCAATTAGAGATGTTATTAAAGATGGGAAAATGTGTGTCTTAGACTGCAGCCCTGCGGTAAGATTCAATAACTTATAATATTACCACACTATTTTTATTATTCAAGACCTTTTTCTTCCAGTTTTCTTTGCCTTTTAAAAATTAAAAAAGAGAACTAAAATAATTTAGAGAATATCCATCTCAATTTATAAACGTAAATATATCTTGTTACTCAGGGTATGAGTCATTAATGACTTTTCTATTGTGGTTTTATACTATTATATAAAAAAGAAAATTAGAGATTGAAAACAATGGAGTGTTTTCAAAATGATTTTGATGACACCGGCCCACGCAAAAGTGGTCCGAATATGAGATCTGTTTCGCTTACACTCTCAAAATTTTAAAAAAATTGAGCAAAAAACCCTATAAATTGTGAAAAACTGTATAGAAATGAAACAAATTTTATGGATCTGCCTTGGGTAAATTTTTGGACACATTTGATGTACAGTTGTCCCGGGCCCGGGCCGATCCTCGCTAATTGGAAAAAAAGTACTAAAAGTGACCTTTGCAGCACCGATTGTCGGCTTTTATTCTCATTTTGCTCAAAACTCAAGATGAAAATAATTTTAAAATGCCCAAAGTCCTATAGCAAAGTACTAGAATTTTCATTCTGGCTCTGAGAAGTGGGGGCCTGTGATCTGGTCCCGGGCCCGGCTCTGAGATGTGGCAGCCCTGCTCAAATATCCAAAGGCCTCTCATTCTTTGTTCATGCCTTTGACAAAGTTTTTCATCAAACCGAGTTTTATATGTAGCGGTGGAAGAAATATATCTTTCGGGTCGACGAGAGGCAGGGCAACAACATTTTTTCTACTAGGACCAAGATTTCTTGCAGGCCAGTCTGTTTGAATGCAATGTGATTTCTTATCCCTACTGCCCCACATACATAAAAAGCAGCTAACTGGGGTATTTAGTATACCCCAGTTACATTCCTAAAAGTATAGTGATGACCTTTAGATCACCACAGAATTTCCACTTGTGTTCAGCATATTTGATTGAGTGGAGGAGGGCTTTCATGTTTTCATATATCTCTTTCATGTATATAACCTCGAAATAGTTGTACATTTGGTTTTGTCAGTTAACAGGTGTACCAACATCCAAAAACTAAATTTCTCAACAAAGTGAAAGTTGATCATGTAAAAAGTGACATGTTACTGTATCTTGAAAACAAGAGCTAATTGGTCATTTTCGAGGTGATTTTTGAACTCAGGAGGTGAAAATACATAATAATTGGGTATTTTTAAGCCCGAAACATATTCATTGTTGGTCAGTGTTATTTAAGGGGTCATTTATGGCAAGGGAATTTCCAGTTCAACTAAGTTTGTTCATAGAACGAACTTTACTACCACTGAGTATCTGTTATTAGACTTCAAAACACCAATCACCAATGCCTAAAAACCTCCCAGTGATTTACCGGGGATATAGGCCTGTCTCTTTTCCCTTCAACTAAACCACATATTTGAAAGGGCGACACTCTAGTTTAAATTCTTGAAGTAGCTTGAAGCTAGCAGGAGTTGCTCCCCCAAAATTATTTAAAACCTTAAGTTATATTTGTGACGTTTCAAACCTGTTTAGGCTCATCTTCAGCCATCTTAAATTAAGTCGTGTTAAGGTCTACTAGTATTTTAATAATTTCATATAAATTTCCATAAGTTTTGAGAGTAAAATTTTAAATCCGAGTAAGAAGCTCATAATTTGTTGTGCTTTGGCTGAGTATTGATAAACATTAAACACCATCTCGAACGCCCGACCTCTCAAGGCCTTCGCTGGTCCTAAGGCGGTACATAATCATTTTCTGTAGTATTTCACATAAAGTGTAGTTCATTAAACGGCTTTTCAAATGGCCGAACAGAAGGGAACATTTCTCTCAGGTTCATGCATGGACAATTGAACTTTTCCATCTACCTGAGTGGACTATAGCTTCTCAGGTCCCATCGTCAAATAAATGTATAAATGAAACGACCTTAAAATTTTAGAAAAATAAAAAAATAACAAAATCAAATGATTATTTACATTTTAGCTCAGTCAAAAGGAGTTAAGACTTAAAAACAGGGCAATAAGAAACTTATTCTTCAACATTACTCAAAGACATACCATTATGAAATGTTGATAGATTTGACAATAAATGTTTTTTCTCTTCCTGTTGGTCTTAAACTCGACACAGCTGAGAATTTTATAGTTTACTAGCTGCTACCCAGTGTGCCATGCTACACCTACTTTCTGTCTATGACTCTCCCCGTATCAAGATCTACTTGATACCTAGTTGGCAATACCCAGTTACGAAAATCGGTCAAACGATGTGAATCTGTTTTAGTTCATAATGTTAACGGCAGAGGCCAGCACAACAGCACTTCATCTAACAGCCAACAGAGGCCAGTAGTAGTCAATTCAAAATGGCCATCACAATCTGAATGGTTCAGTGTAGCTAATTTTTCTTGAACAAAACGTTTGACCTTTTGGCCAAATTTTGAAATTTGACTATTTTGACCTAGCCTAGGAGATTTCTCGTATCAAGACCTACCTGTGTGCCAAGTTTGGTCAATATCTGTCAAACGGTGTAGATTTGTTTAAGGAACAAACAAATAAATAAATAAACAGAAAAACAGATAAACAGACAGACACGTGATTTTTATATATATAGATACATTATTTATTATACTTTCTAACGTTTACTAATAACTATCTCACTTTATCATTTTCAGGCTTTGAAAATCCTTCATAACTCATCTGAATTTATGCCATACGTGATTTTCATTGCTGCCCCAGGAATGGAGCTGTTAAAACAGCTCTATGATTTTGGCAGGTCTACAGGAGTTTCGAGTCGCAGTCTTGCTGTGAGAGTTTATATTAATTATATATTTTTTGTGCCTGGTTTCAGTAATTTGTCTTGATTGTTGTGTATGATAACTTAATGTTTTCTCTTGTTTTTTTTTTGTTTTGTTTTTTATTAATAATGCATCCTTTTTTTTCTATTGCTTGTTCAGTTTGATCGTCAAAGCTCTATTCGCTATAGCTCAAGGAGAGCAAAAACTCTTGAATCTCTTGCTTCACTTTATGAGGTAAATTTTGCTATACATTATTTAGTAAATGTATTTTATTTAAGACCCAGAATTCTAATAGATACTTTTGTTAGGAAATAGATGATAAGGTAAGTGACTGTCAGGTCTTTGAAATCGCATGTAATTTTTTTTATCTTATTTGTTTCCAAAAATTTAATTGTTTATGATGCATAATTGAATAATGTTTTTAGAAATTTAAATTTAGTCTAAGAAGTGATGTTTTAAATTTTATTTAATTTGGCTGTATATGTTCATTTAGATTTAAATGTACTTCTTTGGATTTCTTTACTATCTGTACTCTAGGCATACATTGGCCATATATTGGCGCATACATTTCAGGTCTCGCATCTTGCAAGTGACGTGAGTGAGACTTTTGGAAAAATAATATATCGCAGACTGGTCCTTTCTCAGCTCCAGGATTTTTTTTGTTGTCTAAGCATTCCGAGGAAGACATTACGCCTTTTCCAAAGCAAAAACAAAAAAATTTTCAGCGGGAGTATCGTTATTTCGGTGGAAATAACTAGTACATTCCGAGTTGGGAAGTCGATTCGTTGTAAACATTTTATTTATTGTATGAATGTTCGTTGGGTACATTTTGGACTTAATAATTTATAAAAGCCTATCGACTGAACTTGTCAACCATGTAGTATTTAAGTGCCAAAATAGGTGACAAGACTCTTATGTTTCTCTCTGTTCATCAAAGTAGCCATAAATTTAACGAAAACTGACCAAGTTGGAAATGCACAAATGGAGAGGGTATCATTAGGTTCTTGAGAAGGTACTTGGCCCAATGCTATGATATCATAACTTTCATAGGCAAATTGTTTTTGGGAGGGGCCTGGAACTTGGCCTCTTTTTTTCAACGTTAGTTTTTTTGGAGGGATATCAATACTTTTTTTAAGTGAATTTTTATTTGGCACCGTCAACCTATTCGTTTAATTAGGTTTTCATTTTTACATAATTTTTTTGGTTGTTTTCTTTAAATCTTGTCTAGTTTTTTTTGTTTTTTTTTTAATACATTTATGATATTGTGTAAAGATCATAAATGTATTAAAAAAATACACTAAATGTAATACTTAGACACTAAGTTGAAGACTAAGATGTTGTAGGTAGTTGGTATCAGCTTTATTCAGGCCTCATATATTTTATTTTCAAGTTAAATATGGTGTGGCATGTCACACACAAGGTTATTAGATTTTGTTACAGAAACATTTAGGTTATAAGCCATTTTTCAGAAAATGGCTTACAGTAACTTGAAAATAAAATATATGAGGACTGAATAAAGCAGTTACCAAATAAATTTATGATGTCTGATAATGATGTTGACCATTTACCATTTTTGGGGTCCTTCCAGAGTAATGAAGATGTGACAGTAGTCTTGTAAGATCTTTTTTACTTTAAATAAAGAATCATGATTCATAGGCCATTACACCTCACTTATTTGGTCTTTTTTTTTTAAATATTTTTGACCAGAATAGAGATGGGGTTCCATCAAGCCAAAACACCCCATCTTGTGAAACAAATTAAATTATTTATGTATTAGTTAAATTTTAAGAATTGAGATATTAATTCTTTAAAGATCTATTTTTATATATATATATAATTAAAATTTTAGGAAGATGACCTGAAGAGGACTGTTGAAGAGAGTGCTATGCTGCAGAGAGCATTCGACAAATACATAGATTACGTAATAGTGAATGAAGACTTCGATGTGACTTTCAGAAAGGTTGTTGAAGCATTAGACAAAATAAGTAACGAACACCAATGGGTGCCAGTAAATTGGGTGTATTGATCTGTGCATGAATATCACAGAGTGCCACAAGTTTTTTATAAATTCATACTGCCGAATTTTAAACTCAAAGAATTTTTTATGTATCTTTTTTTGAAGATTTGAAAACCAAAGGTTATTCAATTTTCTGGAGGTTTTACTCAGGCTATGCTACTTTTTAATAAGATTAAAATGGAGTATTTATCTTTCAATATTTTTTTTAAACAGACAACAATTTTATTACCCTGCCATAAGTCAATTTTGCTGGGACTTCATATTTCTTAATACATAGCTTATCTCTCCAACGGTGCCCTTGTCGACATCTAAATGAGAAGCCTATATACCTTCAATATATGCACTCATTGGAGAAACAAGCTGTGTATCAATAAATAAGTGACATTTTGTGATAACTGTGTTCATTGCGTACAATGAAAGAGTAATATTGTGTTCAGTCCCCTCCAGATTTCTAATGTGATTTTGAAAGACTCTCAGTCAATAAATCTGTACATTCTTAAATAATATAATGCACAAATTTATATTTCTGTTCGATCGTTTTATTATAATTTTCTCTTCAAACTTTCAACACATTAAATTACATAAACTTTAGTTTATTATTGAATTTATATGGAAATTCAGAAAGTTTGACGGTAGTAAAATAAGACAACAAAATTTAAAGAATTTATGTGAATATTTTATAATCCAATGAATGAGCTCTTTCTCAAAATATATATAAAACAAGGAAAAAATAAAAATCAGACATGGGTATCTAGATTCTTAACTATACTGTGCACTAAGAAGATAATGAGGTCAGTACTATGCTCTGACCACCTAATTTTTCAGTTCTAAGTGTCTAATCCAAGGAAGAATGATAGATCAAACTCAGGTTCATCAGTACATAAGTCAAGTGTGAATATAATGCTCAATTTTATAACATATTAGTTTATAACTCATTCGTTGGAATAGTACCCATTTTAATTTATGTTACCAAAAGTATTAATAATTTTTTTTTTTTACTGTAATATTGATTATTTTTGTTTAAAAGGATTATTGTATTTTTAGCAAGGGTTAACACAATTTAAGGATTTAAATTGCTGTATGAATTGTGCTTCATTTTTAATTTATTGTATTTGAATTATTATTATTGAAATTTGAGAATTTTGAAAAATTTATGAAAAAAATAATTGTTACAATTTTAATGTGTAGCATACGAATGTATTCTTATGTATGGCTGCTAGAAAATCATGTTTGAAGTGGAGTATTATATCAAACTCATTTAGTTTACTAGATTAAAATTTATATTTATAAGATTCTGTACTGTTTATTTCTAAACCAAATATTTACTTTGAAATAAATTTATTGTTTTAAAAAAGTGAGATAATCCGTCCATATTCAGGGAATAACAATTTTTGTTTATTTCTTTATTTATTTATATTTGTTGCCTTAGTATATATATATATATATATATATATATATATATATATATATATATATATATATAAATTTTATTTTATATGTAGAATTGTTATTTTGTATAAAAATTAAAACTTGTAAATATATATTTGCATGTTTATATAAAAAAAATATAAATACATAGCGTATTTTATTAAATGTTATCAATTTTTGTTTGTTTTTTTTTTTTTTTTACTGCATCAATGTGAAATAAAAATTTAATAATACAACCCTTATTATTTAATTTCCACTTCACCATTTTTCCTTAAATAATAAACTTGTTAATTTCTTGTAGATCTTTTATTTATTTTATTTTAATTATTCTGTCTCTACCCATATGGTTCATTGCCAGTGCAAACTGGCTATGATTCGTTACATATTCTGCTCTCATCTAGATAGCTTAAAAAGTTTTGAAAAATTGTTTATTCGTCCTTTAGTGCTACCTCGAAGGTGGGGGGTATATGACACGTTGCTCGAATATTCTCAAATTTGTTGCAGGAAGTAATAATATGCTCTAATGCCAGCAGTAAGTCCCATGTTTCACATGTTGGTGGGTGAAGGACTTTTATTTTAGCACAGAGTGCCCTATTCTCAATCTGGCCAAAAAAAAAAAACTTCCTCTCTCCGGGAGTGGCCTAGTGCTGTTTTCCATATTTTGGTATTGATTTTTTCCCTGAGTACCTTGCTCATACCATCCTTGTAGCCACAGTGCTGCCCATTCGTCTCTTATTTATTTTTGGTGTATCTCTTAACATCATGCACATTGCCTTCATCAATGTGATTCACTTCAGTCCCCTTATCAGACTGAGCACAGTTTGCTTCTTGGTCTGCTCGTTCATTCCACAGGACGATGGTTTGATTGATATAATTATCAATAGACGGTTTCTATAAACCAATCATCACAGTAAATTAATTATTGAACACACAGAAGGCCAAATAATATGTGAATTATTCAATTTGATTTATTATTCATTACTATGCTAGTTGTGGACCTTTAGTACCTCATCTGGAACATTCATTAAAGGTATTTACAGGCCAAATAGGAAAATATACTGGGGCCATGTCATGACTGAAGCTAAGAACAATGGTGCCAACCATGTCAGACAATTTCAATCAATGAATCCCATGTCATTGGTACTATTGCTGCTTGGTTTATAGGCATTATCAGTTGAAATCAGCTGACATATTGGCACCATTGTTTTTAGCTTAAGTCATGACATGGCTCAGGTAGTAGGTGTTAAATTTTTGTATTTAGGCTAAAAAGCCTTTGAGAACACTCCAGATGAGGTTCTAAGGGTATGAGACTAGTAAAGCAAATTAATTAAATTACCTTTGCCCTCCAACACTTGCCCAAACTGGCTGAGTCCATCCTTGTGGACTTGCTAGGAATCCTGCATCACCATTTGTACAGATAAGCTAATGCAGGATAAATACGAACGGTATTATAATATTAATATCAGAGGAAGAAGATCATTAGACTCTCGGATTTACCAATCTGTTTTTTTTTTAAGCATAAATATGCTTTAGCCACAACTAAATTGCAAAAAATTGTCCGCTGGCATTCACACATGGCCATGTACAAAAAAGACTGTACGTTATGCAGTACATTACATAGGTTTTTCGGGTGGACCTAAAGCACATTTTTGTACCTGAATTTGAGCAGAAGGCTCTTAACGACTTTTTTTTTTTAATTAAAAATTTGTAGACTCTTTTTGTGGAAGACCGATGAATCTCCTAGTAGGAGTGATTAGTAAGCTGCGTGGTAGCAATCCATTGAAAACGGGCAGTGTATCATTAATAAAAATGATTTCTCTCCCTAATAAATAATAAAGGTCATTGACAATTTAAATTTGTTACTTTTTACTGAAATTTAGGAATTGTCAAACTATCCTGTGCTAATTACCTCGAACAAGAACCGTCGTAAAAAAAGTGACCAGAAAAGGCTTAAGATCAATAAAACCTCACTACACTCTAATTACATTTATTCTCTCAACTTTCATTTATTCTCTCGCATCTTCAGGTAAAAATATTAAAAATAAAAATACTTATAGCCTCGAATTAAGAGGAGGAACCTTTCACCAGTAAGGCTATATCCAAACTGGAAGTATCCAATATGGCCGAGATAAGTCAGCTGATCATAAATCGTCGTCATATGTTTAAAATGTAATTCCAGAAGAAATATAATAAAAAATAATTGTAGTTATTAACTAACCCGTATTCATTCTCCTTTTTTGTCTAATAAATTAATAAAAATACTATTCAAGTGTTTTATTTAAAACTTTCTTTTTATTTTTTATGATATGGATGGTTTCCTTTCATTCTATTTATTTCCTTTCCTAAAACTACAATATTATCAAAATCCAAATTATGTTCATCTATTATAGCATGATAAGCCAATGCTGTTTTTTTTTCTCGCTCTTATCGATTGAAATCAGCTGACTGGATGGCACAACGGCTTTTATCTTTAGCCGTGAAAGGCTCTGATAGAGAAAGGTTTGAAACTGGTAGAGCCATGATTAATTAATGAAATTTGATGACCTACCATCTGCTCTATACAGTAGCCGATTTGAAAGGATAAGTTTTCAACAATCTAATATTGGATAGGAGTTAGTTATATTCTAACCTAGATCGTGTAGTTGGAAGGAAAAATATCCCCAATGAGCCTATATTCCCAAAGAGAAACTCAGCGAAATCCATTGAGTTAGTAGATACTACTACTCCATACTAACGGTTTTAAATTCACATCTTTAAAATTGTGCATATGCATTTTATTTTTGTCTAAGTGTTGATGTACATCAAACACTATCTCTCTTTCCTCGCCATCCTAAGCCTTCTCTGACCCTAAACGAGACATAATCAGTATTTAGAGTTTCACTTGGCGTGTTGTTTGTTTAAATGGATATTTACAAATGGCGGGTCCGTAGGGATAGGAAAAGGAATATTTCCATTCAAGAATTAATCCTTTCAATGGAATATTCCATTAAATATGCATGTTATAGTTGTGTCACTTTTGCAACAAATTTCCCTTGCCAGCTCTCTTTCCTTTACACCTTTAGCACGACAGCATACAGGATAGAAGGCAAAAAGAGAGGTATAAGCAAGTATTTAGATAACTCAAGTAACAACTACTCGTATGCGTAACCATTGAGTTAGTAGATAGTAACTATTAACTCAATGTGCGTAACCACTTAGTGTTTTGGGTCAAAGATTTAAAAATATTTCTTTAACAAAATAGGTGTTACTGTGACGTCACAATACCCTACTGTCATCACCCAGCACTTTAGAATTTTGTTGGGATTTACACCTTTTAATGATATTTTCATTAACATAATTTAATAGATTTACTATTGGCTTGAGGCGAGGTTGTATTGGCTTAACTCAGAATTAACCATTCAGGACTTGCCAGTACTTAATCACAATACAAGAAAAAACAAATTTCTAATACTGTAGACAATATCTTAACAGATCTACCAAATACAAGATTACACGACCACATATGAAGGTCTCAAAGACAGGTTAATGAATCTATATTGTTAACTCATTAATAAGCGCATATCTATTATGACTTAAAGTTAACCCTTCTCCGTAATATTTGCTATCCGTTTAATACATTAAATTTTAGTGAATGAATCCTGCTTCATATAATGAAATATACTCCAAAAACAAATTACTGATTTCTAATAAACTTAGCTCAGTGTGCTTATCGTCCAAGATACGAAACGCTAAATAAATAAAGATGTTACTATCAGAGCATCCTGAACTACTCCAGAAGAAAAATTGTTGAGAGTAGAGAACTTCCTCTAAAAATATGCTATTCAGTATCGATTCTTTCCAAGATATACAGCTATCTGAATTACATATTTCGACTGCTTCACAAGTCCAGGGTGGAAACAATAAGTACAAGTAGGTCTCTAACAAAATTTAAAAGACGAGAGTATTATTCCAATTAATAAATACATTCAGCCTTATCCACCTTAATTTCCAATGAACGTTATGGAATTATAAAACTGTTCATAAACAGCAGGAATGTATTTCATATTCCACGAACTTAAGCCTATTTAATCAAAATACAGCTTTTCCATAACTACTTATTCTTTTGATTTGAAGCCTGTGCAAAGAAGGAATGAAGAGATGTAGGCTTACAAAAAAAAATATTTGAAACAATATAAGAGAATGATTATTCGTTGAGCACTATCATACATAGGAGTAGGAAGTCCCAGACGAAGAAGCTAAGAATACGCGATGAAGAAGCTAAGAATGTGCGATGAAGAATCTAAGAATGCGCGACAGTACGCTACCCTAGCCTAGAAACATTCCTTTAAACAAAAAAAAAAAAAAAAAAAGAAAAAAAAAAAAAAAGGAAAACAAAAGGAAGCTTTAAGCATCGTTATATGGAATATTGGGAGAAAAGGCAAAGCATTTGAACGTTATTACATTTTTGAAGGACTTCTGCATACGTTAAGCCTGAAATAACACCTATGAACTCACTTCTATTAATTGGCTTATTAATGATAAAACTAGTCTGATTAAGAAGGAAAAAGCGAGTCACTATATGAAACTACGTTCGGAACAAAAATCCTCTTCCATTGGGATAAGGATATATTAAACTAAAAGGATGAACAATTGAAAACTAATAGAAGAACTTATTCTCAAGAATATATAGTTCATAACTGAAAAATATTTTAGTCCTACACTTTTGGATCATTTTAGTTCAGCACAGAAAGTACTGTCCCCTTTCTCCCCTTACCGTCTCTTTCATCTCAGCTGGCTCTCTTATCTTTACATTTTATAATCTTTACCATCGTGAAATTTAATGACTTTTTCTTTTTGAATTTTCTATTGTTCGAAAGAAAGTTTCTTAGTTATAATCATATGGTAGAATTGTCATTTGGCCTAAATTGGAGGTTATTTAAATTTTATCTGATCAGGCCAGCCAAATTAATGATACTTATATATTGTTATGCGTTAATTAAAAAATGCTATTTTTTTATGTTTCTTTGATTTCTTATGGTTTAGATAAATTATTTCAAATATATAAAAGTATTGAGCACCATTGGTTATTTTATAAACATGGCTGACTTGTCTTTCAAGTTGAAGATTGCTCTTAGTATCGCCTACGTTAGGTGTTATTTGTTATTTACTTCAAAATGATTTATATGTTGAACTCGTAATATTGGTGCAAGGACTTATGTTTCATTGCATATCTAGTCTGTTAGCATTAGATTATAATCGTTAGTGAATTGTGTCGTGTATTTACATACATTTTCTTCTGACTGATCTATGGAGCTAAGTCACCGCTGAAATCTTCGTATAAGTTGTCTTGGTGCGAAAGTTTGTCACTTTGAAATTTCAAGTCTCTTCAAAGTTTCAAAATGATGAAAGGTGGACTTCCTAAAAAGGAAGGCAAGATGAGGATCCGAGCTTTTCCTGTAATTTACTTTGTTCTTATTTTTGCTATTTATTTGTAGTGTTTTTTATCAAACAATAGTTCATTTGTATTATCATGAATATTGAATTATCGAGTTTCTTTCTTTGAGTTACAAGCCACTGTTTATTGTTTGAAATAGTGTTTTCTTTGGGAGCCTTTTAAGCTCAATGAAGTTTCCTTGCACTTGATAGAAAAGTTATCTTAATTATTCTCCTAACTTTAACATATGATTTTCACATGTAGCAAATGGAAATTTGTGTTCGGTTTAACCTGTCAAAATTTTTTGTTTAACTAATAAAATGATACAGCCTCGAAGTATGTAGACTTGTTTCAAGAATATATCAGTTTCTGGATTGGGTTATTAACCATGAAGGGATTTGCCAAATTTAAAGTTCTACAAATTCGCACTCTTCACGTAGTGCACTGATGGCTCTTATTTCCCGGGAAAGCAAGTACCAGTTCAGAGTTGGCATTTGGCATTTGACATTGAAAAATGGAGAACCTTTCAGAAGAGCAGAGTCATCTGTAAGGAAAGACTATCTCTGTCTATAGACCTAATGAGTACATATTTGTTCCTTTAAAATATTGTTTATTACAGTGTGTTTGGTCACTTTAAATTGGTTTTTACTGTTGTCAACAACATATTGATACCAATTTCTAAATGGAAAGGTGTCTTAATTTCTTTTTAAGATTTGTTTCTAACCATGGTAATACATATCTTAGTATTATATTAACATTCATCATACAAGTGGTTTGTTTACTCAAGAAAATTAGTTACAAACAGGAATTTAAATGATTGATTTGTTATCATAGTGTTTTATAATTATTTGGTCTGCTATTTTATTGTTTTGCAGTCTGATTAAACAATAATAACTTTGTCATGATTGCTAGATTATCTATATGGTTTATCACAGGCAAGGTAACATCTACTTAACTCTTACTTCAATGTTGTTAATTTTGTTTGCAATTTGAATCATAATACAAACAAATGTTACATTTTAAATGGTAATACTGATGACATATAACTTCTGAATTTTACGGTTTTCCTTTGCTCTCTCTGTTTAACTTAAGGGTTGTAAGTTCAGAAGTGACAGCACTTCATTTCACTGGATACTTACCGTGACAGTAAACAATTATTTTGGCACTGCTAGTACTCATTAGTTCATTGGTAGTTAAATATCCTGCATATTTACGTTAGTACTTGTAAAATACTTGGATTAAGGTTATTGAACTCAAAAGGTTAATAACTCTTAAGATTAAGTAATGGAAAATGAACACAGGCTTCCGAGACTTTTTATCGACTTTTGAGCTAATAATACTGTTTAATACAAACAATTATTCGAATAGAACAGTTACACTAATATTTGCTTGATAAAAAATTCTTTTAGATGTCGATGGACGAAAAGTACGTCGAAAATATCTGGGGTCTTCTTAAAAATGCTATTCAAGAAATTCAGAAAAAAAATAATTCAGGCCTGAGCTTCGAAGAACTTTATCGCAATGCCTATACTATGGTTTTGCACAAGCACGGGGAACGTCTTTACACTGGCTTGAAAGAAGTTGTAACTACACACTTAGAGTCTAAGGTAAAATTATTTGAATCAGTTTTATTTTGTTTTTTTATATTTTTGAGATCAATCTACATCTTACATAAATATTCTTGTGAAATTCTATATTTAAATGATTCCTTGTAATCCTAAATTTCTTGTGTGCAAAAGTTACAAACTTGAATTAATAGACCTCTTCCAAAATAATGTATTCCCTAAAACATATTTTCATTACTGGCTATTAATGCAAATGTGAGTGAAATGTACTTCAGGAATAAAAACCAATCTAATAAACCAAATTTAGCTTTTAGTTTGGGTTTTGTTTTGTATAATATAGTATTTTTATAAAAACTATGTACCCGAGCTATTATTATATTAATTCACGACCGACGCTAATATCCCAGAAGATGATAAGCCTTAAAAAAAAAATTAAATAAAAATCACCGAATGAGAAACAATTCAATTTTATATTATGTTCATGAAATATGGACAGATGGGAAGCTGGTACATTACAAAATTAGTTGTATTTATTGTTAATGTTACAAAAATTAAAAAAATATATTATTTATTTAAATGTTAACATCCAATATAATTAACTTAGAATTTTAGGACGGGTTATCTATAGGTCACCACCCTTTTCTAGCCAGGAAAGGGCTGGTGCCTTTTATTTTTTCCAAAGAAAACACCATCCTTAGTGGGAATCAAACCCACGACCTTTAGCACAGAGTGTTAAGGGCTCACGCCTTAACACTCATGGCTAATGGGCCTACATACATTAAATAATTTAATTAGTAAATCTTATGAATCAGTATGGTTTGCTTATAATTATGTGTTATTTGTCTTGGTAGGTCACCAGCAGTTAGGGGGGTGCCGCTACTACAGTATACATTTTTCTCGAAATTTCAAAACAAAAAATTAGCTGTTTATATTCCAAGCTTTCGAAATGACACTTTGGATAAGAATGAAAAGTCTCTAAGACTTTAAACTGATTTTCCAGCCATTCAATTTTTTGTCTCTAGAGTTCATAGGAATACACATTCTTTTAAATCTTGGTTATAGAGAAGACAATAGACTTTACCTGCTGTGTCCCTTACAGTTAATCATTCAGTCCATTCTGGCATTATACAATTTAGTTTTTATTTTATTCGTTCTACGCAGTTGTGAAAATGTCTAGAAAAGTGTACACTGATGAAGAATTATTAAAATTTAGTGGGTCTCGAAGTAGAATCAGGGTGTCTACTGCACAAAAAAGTCATGAAAATGTGCCAAAATTGAAAATAGGTCACAAAAATCATGAAAAAGTCACGACTTAGAAAAACATGTCACAGAATTTCAGTTTTACCAGAGTCTAACATAATCTCAGGACTTCCGTGCATTCGTAATTGTTTTCTTACGGTGACTCAATTCTATCTGCCTCCCCTAATCCCTTTCTCTGTTAGATTCCTTTGCTGTAGCATTTACACATCAATTATCCATTATGGACATATATTTTTATTTGTTTTAATCATATTCAGGGTTTTTCATGCAGACTTAAATATTAATATTGTGTACACTTTAATTTACTAAATTATCTACATTGACAATAAATATTTAGATAGTAATATTTTGAGAAATTTAAAATTCTGCTTCCATTGTTCAATCTTTTTGAGACTGCTAATTCCACAGTCATTCCATTCTTCAGTTTTTAGTAACATCATTTCTCCCTCTTTTCTTTAACATATGATGTACATGTACTACAGTTTTATTAATTGTTTTAAATTTAAAATTATAAGTTTATATATATCACGGTAATCTGAGTAAGGTTACAAATAATTTTAAGTTAAATGTTTAGGCTTTTTCTTTTAAAGTGGGGTCATTCCATGTCAAATCAACACTCTTTTTGACCTCACCCTTTCCGATTTTAATGAAAATTGGTACACCCAAAGTAGATGTTGGGACAAATAAAAATACCAAATTTCAAATTTTTATCTGAAACGGTTTTCAAAATACGGCCACGTAAAGTTTTCAAAAAGCTTCAAAATCTCGCTTTTTCAACATATTTAAATAGACATAACTCCTCTCCTGTTTACGTTACAAACATGGAAAAGGTGTCATTGTTTAGCTCTTTATATGCACTTTCAAACGACATGCAACACATGATAGGTTATGAGAACATAATTTTTTTCAAAATCAAAAATAAAATTTTGAATCTAAATATTTGTCCCAACATCTATTTTGGGTGTACCAATTTTCATTAAAATCGGAAAGGGTGAGGTCAAAAAGTGTGTTGATTTGACATGGAATGACCCAGTGAAATTATTTTCTTTTTAATGTGCATAAAATTTGCATTTCAAGTCATTAAAATGTCTTGAAAAAGTCATTAAATTGGCTTTCACAAAAGTAGTAGACGCCCTGTTGTCCCTTCCAGTTAATCATTCAGCCCGTTCTGGGTTTATACAATTTAGTTATTATTTTATTTTTTCTACACAGTTGTAAAAACGTCTAGAAAAGTTTTAATGTAAACTATTCCAGTGACACTGGCACTAAATTGAATATTTCTAATCAAAAAGCCGCTCAATGAGTGATTGTTCGCTAAAGACTTAATACAAATATGAAACAGTCAAAGTATATAATCATATAACATGAGACTATCTTCATTATTTTATTATATTATTGAATGGTAATATAGCTATTATTTTTTAACATATGATGCAAATTTATTTGAGTGGAATAACAAACATTTGTTTTCAGGTTCGTGAGGATGTTTTGAAGTCTCTTAACAACAACTTCCTCCAGACGCTGAATCAAGCGTGGAATGATCACCAAACCTCTATGGTCATGATCAGGGACATCCTCATGTACATGGACCGAGTTTATGTTCAACAAAATGATGTCGATAATGTGTATAATTTAGGTCTTATAGTTTTTAGAGATCAGGTAATTATGTTTTACTGTTTTTATCTTATAATTTTTATAAGGCAGCATTTTTAGATCCATTTGAGCACTTAGATAAGAAATGTATTTATTTACATTAGACTCAAAGCAGAATTTCTGACATTTTTTTCAAATTGTCATCAATTATATCTATTAGGCACCCAAAATGTCCCCCCGTTAAACTTTATGGCAAAACTGAAGTTTAGCGTCCTCACAAACAATTTCATTACCATTCTTCACTACAACGTATAATGCTCTAAAAAAAATTCACTTTCAACTAGGAAAGAAGTTATTATGCACTAAAGTTCACTGTTAGGAAGGTTATAAAAGTATGTGTAAAAAGCATATTTGTAAACATGCACATGTTCATAAACCATTTATTTAAAAATAATTGTCAATTTTAAGGGCATCCTCACCCGTCGTAACCTGTCGCTTATGGGCAGACGTGCTATGCATTTCCGCCCGCTCAAGAAGATATCAAAACCCAGGTCAATCCAACAATCCAAATAGAATTCTATTAATTTTAGCAAGTTGGATTGACTAGAGTTTTGATATCATTTTGAGGGAGCGGAAATGCATAGCATGTATGCCAAAAAGTCGTCCTAGACATACTTCTTATCCTCCTAGACATTCTTCTTCGCTTTATTCTCCTTCTGACGAGATGTTTGGTGGATATAAATCCCCAATCGCACCGAAAAATGCCTTTAATGTAATTCTTAAAAAATGCCTTTGAGTAATTCTTCTCTATTGTGGACGAGAATTATAAATTCGTGCAACTTCATTGTTAGTTTTGTATGAAATGAAAGTATGTTGACAATCAAACTTCAGCAGCCGCGAATTAGAACGAACAAATAATTATAAAGGCATTAGCTAGTTATTAAGGGATTTCTGTTATATAATACTTTTCAGGAACGAAACAAGAGATGTCAAGAATGTTTCATTATTTAAAATATGGTTGTGAATAAATAAGTGCTGGCGAATTTAAATAATGATGGTAAATTTCAATTAGACTTCTTTATTATGGACTTTTCCATACCCTCGCATGCGCATGTTGACTAATATAGTTGTTTACATTAGCTCTCCTAACCCGCATAACAGTGAACTTCAGTGCTTAATAACTTCTTCCCTAGTTGAAAGCGAGTTTTTTTTTTTAACGGATTCGTGTTTAGTGCATCAAAATACGTTATTGTACACAATTTGAAAGAAATCGGTTGTGAGGATGCGAAACTTCAGTTCTACCAACTTTATTTATCTGTGTATGTGTTTCAACATGATAACAACCACAATTATGGTTCCTTCATGACAAAACTTTCTCATGAGACACAATTTGACGAGTTAGTTATCCAACAAAATCAGTTTATTGTAAGTGGAAGCTCCTCACCTCTCTCCCCGTATATTTGCGGGCAGCAATAGCTGGGTTTGCCTGCATATATGCAGGTTGGGTTGTACACTCGCCATGATTGGCTCTGAAGAAAGGATGCTCGTAGACAGGAAACACTTTGCCTCTACCAGGATTCCCGAGAACATCCAATGCCTCCAGGGGGTTTACTTTGCTGTAAAACAGGAAAGAGGATAAAGAAGGAATGAGGGCCAGGATTGCCACAAGCTAATCTCATAGTTAGTAGGTTAGTAGACCTGGCCCACTCTTCCCTCCTGTCCTGCCCCCATCCCCAGTTTGAGGGTTAAACATTTAGATAAACTCCAAAACCAAATTTTTTGTTGGTACTGGCTATCATTTGTGCTTCTTTGCAGCGAAACTAAGTATCTGCCATGACTAACTGATGAAAAAGATTTGTTCCTAATAAGGAAAATTGATAAAGCACTAGTGTATGTTTATCTAAACCACACTCAAAGCAAAAATGCACACGTAAACCTGTGGTGCATAATTATTGGTCTCATTAACGAAACAAGCTATTTACCATTCAAAACTAATAATTAAATGTAGGTGTTTTCCTGTAAAGATTTGATTTTAGATTTTTAAGTCAACTTTAAAAGAAAGAAATGAACTGAAGTAACTTTCTAAATTTATTTATTGGTTAGTTTAAGAATTTTTCTCATCAATGTGGCCTAAACCTTCTTAGTAAGGTGCTTATGTATGTTGCCCCTATGTGAAGGGCTTTTATATATTCTTTTTTTTTTCACAATAAAAACTTTGAGTTAATAATTTTCCACTTGTTTAATATTTCTAGGTTGTACGATATGGTGGCATTCGTGACCATTTACGAGACACATTGCTCGGGCTTGTTATGAGAGAGAGGAAAGGAGAAGTGGTCGACAGGATGTCTATTAAGAACGCTTCTCAAATGTTGGTCATCCTCGGAATCAACTCTAGGTCGGTCTACGAAGAAGATTTTGAGCGTCCATTCTTGATACAGTCTGCAGATTTTTATAAGATGGAGAGCCAAAAATTTCTTACCGAAAACTCGGCGTCTGTTTATATTAAAAAAGTCGAGTCGAGGATCAATGAAGAAGCAGAGCGAGCCAAGCACTACCTCGATGACTCGACTGAACGGTTTATTGTGGAAGTCGTTGAAGATGAACTCATCAAGAAGCACATGAAGACCATTGTTGAGGTTTGTTAATTTTATTTTTTAAATAACTATAGGTTTAAAAGATTTAAAAAAAAAAAAAAAGAAATCAATGATTTTGATGGAAATTGTTTGTACCCTTAAGAATATTTTAAATGCTCTAGAACTGATCTCTGTAGACTGCGCGACATGAATTTTGCTAAATAGAATCTGAGGAAATTCTGATTCTTTCTTCTTCTTTCATTCTCTCATTTAGATGATTCCCATAATCTTTTGATTTTTTGCATATTCGCTAATAACTTTGGATTTACAAAGTGATATTTATGGTTAACAATCACGGCCACTGGGCCTCCTATTTTTTAAACAAAAACATTAATTTATTATAAGTTTCATATCTCTATGATTGATATTTTTAGATGGAGAACTCTGGAGTTGTTCACATGCTGATGCATCAAAAAACAGATGACTTAGCCTGTATGTACAAGCTTTTCTCTCGGGTTCCTGATGGCCTCAAGACCATCTCCGATTGTGTTTCGAACTATCTCAGGGAACAAGGAAAAGCACTTGTTGAAGAGCAGGAACCTGCCACAAATGCCATCACTTTTGTTCAGGTAGATTCAACTTTTTTGGGCTGTCATTTCGCTTTTCTGAGGTAACAATGATATAACATTCACAAGGTGTGTGATTTCTATAAGCATAAATGAAATATCTAGTTAATATCGGGCCTCCCTGTGGTCTAGTGGCTAACACCTTGGATTCTCATGCAGGAGATGGTGGGTTCGTTTCCCACCTGCTGCACGAATTTTCCCCAGAAAATTCCCCACTGCACCATGGATGTCGGCGCTAATGACCCAGACGTTTGTGTGCCGTAATAATAAAAAAAAAAAAATCTAGTTAATACCATGTTTGAAGTTAATATCACTAGCTTTACTTTAATAAAGTAGTTATTTTTTAGCACACATGGGGGGAGAACCTATTTATGGCGTCGCCCCGTTCTCACAATACGAAAGTGCTGACCAGAAATATCGACGTTTCAGTAGGTCACAAATTATCTGGTTGTTCAAATTTGGGTATACACAAATATATATACACACACAAAAAGTCCAGTTCCTCAACCAGCAGCAAGCTTTGTAAGTGGCAAGATGTAATTTATTGTAACCCTATTATGTGGGATTTGCTGGAATGACTCAGAAAAAGATTTGTCAGGACAAGAAAAGACCGCTATCTGGCAAATCCAGTACAACGCGCCTGTGAGTTCTTGGCCAAACACCAGGTGTCTATGCTGACCCATCTCTCCTACGGTCCTAACCTCACCCCAGCAGTCTTCTTTTTGTTCCCTTGGATTAAAGGAGACCCCATTTTTGGTCCTTAAAAGAGGTCCAATCACCCACGGTGAAGACCTTGCAAGAAATACCCGAAAACGCCTTCCAGATATCAGTGATGGCAGATTCGCTAGAAAAAATGTGTAAAAACCCAAAAACACTACTTTGAAGAATTTTAAGTATTTTTCAAATCTGCCTTTTTATCTATCCCCACTACTCTGGACCTTTTCCTATACCCTTTGTATTTGGTTTGGGACCTCATTACGTTATTCCCGGTTAGGTTTGCAGGTCTGGTATCGTATGATACTGAATCCACCAGAAAAATTCCTTCAGTGGGGCCGCTGTTGTGGCATATTTGACACTTAACTAAATTGTAATTAATCCACTAAAAGTACATAATTTCAACACTTTCTTCACTTATTTATTTTTTTTTTTATATGTTTGACGAAATAACTATACAAAAGGAAGACTTGGGACCTGATGGAAATTGTTTTCAAAGCCATCGCCTATGAAAATGTTTAAAAAAAAAAAAAATTGCATTACTTTTGGAAGGCCCCCTGTATATCACATATCCATTTTGGCTCTTGCATCATAATAGAAATGTTTATTTTATAAAATATTATTTGATTTATTTACTTTTTGCATATTTTGTTATTGTAAATGTTTTTTTGTTTTTTTTTCTAGAATCTTCTAGACTTGAAGGACAAACTAGACCATTTCTTGCATAAATCGTTCAACAATGATAAGATTTTCAAACATATGATAGCTACAGATTTTGAATACTTTCTCAACCTTAATCCAAAGTCTCCGGAGTATTTATCTCTTTTTATTGATGATAAATTAAAGAAAGGTGTTAAAGGGGTGAGTTATTCAATGCATTTTACAATTATTTAACAATGTGAATGAAACTCAGTTTTCTAATTCTATTCTTTATTTATTTTTTGTAAATAATATTGGCATTTCCTTTTCTGTTAAAATTCCTTTTTAAAACAGATGCAATGTTTTTCTCCTCCAGTTTGAATTTTAATATTATCAACATTTATAAGTTACTTTAACCCCTTGGTTCGTAGAAATTAAACATTAATAGTTTAATTCATATGTGAGCAACTACCGGCCCGTGGGCCAGATCCGGCCTGTTGTAAAATTTGATTCAGCCCGCTAGACATTTTGAAAAACCCAATTAACATTTCTAGAAAAAATACTTCGAAGAAGATCATTTTCCACAACTTAGAAAATTCGCAAAAGAAGATTGATTTGTGCATTTGGCAGTACTTATAAATGCGAACAGTTCTTTTCACTTTCAAGTATTTGCTCACTAAAGTTTGGCCCACAACATGTCAAAGGTTGCCCATACCTGGTTCAATTCCTTAAAGGAGATGATTTTAATAATATGTATTTAAAAAAAAATAACATTGATATTGTTTGTTAGACCTTGATGTTTGGTATTCGATGTTATAAATTAATAACCACTCATTTTTTTTTTTTTTTTTTTTTTTTTTTTTTTTTTAGATGACTGAGCAAGAAATAGAAGCAGTTCTTGACAAGACTATGGTTTTGTTCCGCTTCCTGCAGGAAAAAGATGTTTTTGAGAGATATTATAAAAATCATCTTGCCAAACGCCTTTTGCTTAACAAATCAGTTTCTGACGACAGTGAAAAGAATATGATCTCAAAGCTTAAGGTAAATTTAAGAATTAGTTTTCTTGTTTTTCTTTGCTCGTTTAGTGCGTAGAATTCTCAGGAAGATTTTTTCTTACTAGTAGAAAATTTCAAATGTAATTTAAAAAGTAAGAGGTAGCGAACGAATTTCTGAAGTACAGTATAAAACTAAATAACAAAATAATTATGTTTGATGTTTATTTTTAAATAATATAATTCATTTTGCCTCAGATTTTTGCGTACTGAGCAATGTATACCGTATTAGGATTTAAAGGAAAATCAATTTTTATTTTTGTTGGATAGATAGTTTGCTCAAATTTTAAGAATATGTAATATCTAAGCTATATTTTTGAAATATTAGACAAGATTACTGAAGATCTAAAAAAACGTTCACTTTATAATATTATCTGAGATATGTCTTAGGATTTTTGATTGGGTAACATGTTCATAATTTATAACATTTTTAAACTCAAAATTTAAATATAAATGTTTGTTAGGGTTTTATTTATTTATTTATTTTTTTTAAATGTAAATGTAACATTTGTTCTGTTCTTCTGCAGACAGAGTGTGGGTGCCAGTTTACGTCAAAACTTGAAGGTATGTTTAAGGACATGACTGTTTCAAACACCATCATGGAAGAGTTTAAGGAGCACATTACAACCAGTGGCGTGAGTTTTAATTATTTTGTATATTTCTTATTTTATGGCCTTTAGAACTGTTATATTGTGTATTGGGTTGTTTGGAAAGTTCTTAACTAAGGTTTTATCTTAATTCTTTCAACTAATAATGATTATAAAGGATTTTTTGCTTATTCATCTCTAATCCTCAATGTATTAACTGGATTAAAGGTGTTTAAACAAAAATAGTCTTTGTATTCATTATTATTTTTTTTCTAAATTCAGATGAAACCTTAGTTCAAAATCTCTACAAATTTTCCAGACAATCCAATATTTTGATAATGCTCTTAAAAACTCACAAAATAACATTCAAAGGGTCTCCCTGTGATCTAGTGACTAGTGCCTTAGATTCTCGTACGGATGATGGAGGTTTCAGTCCCACCTGCAGCAGAAATTTTCTCATCTCACGGCTCGTGGAGAAAATTCTCCACTGCACCATGCATGTTGAGGCTAATGACCCAGACATTGGTACGCTGTAGAGAAAAAAAAAATAATATTAAATAAAATAATCGGGAATTGAAAATCTTTCTATTTTTATTTTGCTAAGAAAAAAAAATCAAGCTTCTGTATTACAATGTTTTTATAGCTTATTTTAATTAATGGCTGCTGCATTTAGCAGACAATATTTATTTCAAATCAATATGTTGTTCACGCCTGTTATTGTGGAGTTCGGGGTGATAAATTGCCTAAGTAACAGAAAGCATGACCACCTCTTCTTGTGCTAAAATAAATAGTTAAAAGAAAAATGGCTCTTTTGTCATGCACAGTTTAGACCATTTTCTGATGTGAGCTCCTTAGTTTTTTTGTTACAATATTCCAAAACTTTGCATGTTAACACTGTCGTTTTGAGATCATTTTCACTGATATTTGATTCAGAGTACATTCATTTAAAAACCATTATTTATCAGTATATTATCCTTTCTTCTCATAAAAATAACATTCCTTTGTTATAGCAAAACCTCCATGGCGTCGACCTGAGTGTTCGTGTTTTGACGACTGGATTTTGGCCGACAAATAATCCCAGCCTCAACTGTACTATCCCTAACGCCCCTCGAAGTGCATTTGATGTCTTCAGAAGGTATTTATTCTGAATTAAATGAAATAAAATGTTACATTTTTTATTAAAATTATTTCAGAGATGTAGAATCGGAAACAGTGTCTAGTTTTCAAATTTTTAACTAGAAAAATTGAAGCCAGTTTCTGTGCTTTCCATGCAGGTGTTTATTTGGTTAGACACATCAAGGTGTCTACTGCACGAAAAAGTCATGAAAATGTCACGAAATTGAAAATAGGACACGAAAAAGTCATGAATATTGAAACTATGTCACGAAATTTCAGTTCTTACTGCAGTCTAACATAATCCCGGTACTTCGGCGCATTCGTAATTGTTGACGTTTTTTATGCATTTACACATCAATTATTCATTTTTTAAATATATGCAGACTTGAATATGCCACTTCTCAGAGCCGGCCTATATTTCTAAACTTTATTCTTTTTTCAAGCTCATTACCAATATTTGTTGTCCAATTAGCGAGGCCCGGGACAACTGGACCCAACAGTCCCCCCCCCCCGTGTGTTTTCCATCCGGTCTTAAATACTGAGATTGTGCACACTTTAATTAAATAAATTATGTACTTTGACAATAAATATTGTTAGTAATATTTTTAGAAATTTTGAATTCTGTTACTATTTTTCAATATTTTTGAGGCTGCTAATTCCATAATCATTCTAAAATGTTTAGTATAATCATTTCTTCACTTTTAAAATTATTGTGATTATCCTCTCTATCATATCGTCCCTACCATGTCAAACTATCGAATATGCAAACACTTCTTTTTCAGATTCAAGACTAGATTGTGGGCGATACGGCTTGTCTTAAATTGTCACGCTCTTACCCCTTTAGAATAGCCTTTAATGCCTTAAATAAAGTATCAAAAAATATAATTTTTCAATATATTACTTTGTGAATAGATAGAATATGTCCGTTCTCTAGTTTGCTCCGATTGGCATATTCGATAATTTGACATGGTAGTGATGATATGATGTACATTTTATACAGTCTTATTAATTGTTTAAATATATGTATGCAAAAATTGTAAGTTTATAGATAGCATGGTAATCCGTATATGGTTAAAAATAATTTTAAGCTAATAGTTAAAGCTTTTTCATTTTGATTGAAATAATTTTCTTTTTAATGAGCATTAAATTTGCTTTTCAAATCATGAAAATGTCACTAAAAATTCCCGAAATTGGCTTTCACAAAAGCAGTAGATACCCTGCACACGCATGAACAGCAGGGCCTCCAAGAGGAATTACGGGCCCCTTGACCCCCTTCTATTAATGTTACCCAAAACTATTAATGGAATTATTTAAAACTGACCTTTCTCTGAAAAAAAAAAAAAAAAAACTTTTTTGTTATTTTTCTCAGGTTTTATTTGGCAAAACATAGTGGCCGACAGTTGACGTTACAGCCCCAGCTTGGTTCCGCTGATCTCAATGCAGTATTCTACGGATCTAGGCGGGAAGACGAGGAAGGTGGAAAAGATGGAGCTTCTTCTTCTGTTTCCGTTGGCTCCTCCCCTAGGAAGCACATCATACAAGTTTCTACCTACCAAATGTGTGTTCTTATGCTCTTCAATAAAAGAGAAAAGCTTTCCTACGAGGTGAATTCAAGAACATCAATTTTATTTCTGCTTCCTTTTTGGTTTCATAGAAATTTCAGACAATTGTGCTTGTACAAAATCGATAAAATTCAGACCCTAATTTGAAGGGGGAATTTTTTCATAAGGACAGTGTTAGGCATAATCCTAATAATAATTACAATAACAATCACAGGCTTTAGAGATGTGATTACGATTATAATGACAGACCCTGGAGATATCATTATGATTATGATTATAATTGTAATTACAAATGATTATGATTACACATGTAATCACTCATTTGATTATAACTACCACATGTAATCACAACATTTTTGTGTAATTACGACTAATCACTGCTGTTTCTATGATTACACCTGTAATTACAACTATTTATTCTGTGATTAAAACTGTAATCACAAATTTATTCTGTGATTACATTTGTAATCATAACCTTTCTTTGACTACGAACGTAATTATAACCCTTCTGTAAATACGAACGTCATCCCTTCTTTTTCTTCAATTTCTTTGGGATTTGTAATCCCAACGTCTATTATTTTTATAAATTTGAATACTATTACAGACTCTTACTGGTAATTATCTTGATATCAATGAATGATAAAGTCTACACACTTCATATCTACGACTCACAATCATCTTGATGCGAGTAGTTTTCCAATTCTCCTGCTTAGATGTGTGTGTGTACATGTGTATGTATTACTCATATGAGACCTGAAATTCACAGTATATACAAATTATATAAAATATATTAAAATCATAACTGTAAAAGATATAATATTTTGTTAAAAAATATAAAAACAATTTGGGCATTAATTGAAATAAAATAATCAACAAAAAGAGCACATTTATAGCGTTCCACTATCGCAAGGTAAAGATAACAAATTATGAGGAGATTTGGTAAATAAAATGAGAGAAAAGTTGACTCGTGTTGAGGATTTGGCATCCAGGGGAAGTCTTTCGCATGGGCTTATATATGTGCATCGCCTTGAGAGAATGTGTTTGGTCACATTTATGGACATGGCAATTTGAGAGTTAATACAGTTTTTGTATTAAAAAAAAACAACCAATGGAAACGAAAAAACCAACCGGCCAACAGTTTTTTTTTTCTGGGTAGACTGTTTTCTGAGAATGATAGATATGGGAACTTGGAGGTAGAGATATAGTGTATTTTTGATCTATTTATCATTTACATGTGTGTAGGAAATAGAGAGTGAAACAGCCATTCCTGAGAAGGACCTGATCAGGGCATTGCAGTCTCTTGCAATGGGGAAACCATCTCAGCGAATATTGATCAAATCACCGAAAACAAAAGACATAGAGCCTACTCATTTGTTTTACATCAATGACTCATTTTCGTCTAAATTTCACAGGTAATAATATATATTTTTTTAAATATTACTCTACAGTTTAGAATGTATTATTGGAATTTAATACGTCACATTCTCTGTTTTTTTTTTCTTTCTTTTTTTCTGCTGTATATTTGGGCTTCTAAACTAATTTTTCTTCCGATTTGTATTCTTTAAAAATAATTTATTCTGTATGTACTTTGGAAGGTTAAATAATCCTAAACAAACTATAGGATATTCATATTAAACGTTCTACAATACAGTTAGGGGCATCTACAACGGACCCGATCTGATCCGATCCCATAGCCACCGACAGTCGGAAGAAAAACAAACACATGCATCTCAATGGAGGTGCCTACATTGGTCCCGACCCGATCCGATTGAATGGCCACCGATTCTCGGCCGTTCAAACTTGATTGTTTCTAGACTGATTTTGGACCGACGAAGAAAAATGGTGCCAATCCACATATTGTGTTTCAAAAAGGTCTACAGCCTCTACATCTTAATTGATTTCAATGCACTTTTTTAAAAATGAAAGCTAATAAAATTTAGAACAACTTTGTCGATTCACATTTTTGTTTTTGTTTCCCTTGATTATTAAATTACGTGGAAAGATGATCATTGCCATCCAATGTCTATAACCTTCCAATGTTCCTAAGGTTTCTATGCTTATTATGGCTTCTCAACTCGTCCTTCATACCTCCAACATTCAACCTAATCGAAGGTTTCTGTGCTTATTAGGTGACATTTCTAAAATTAATCACTCATTTTCACATCACTACGAGGTCATTGCTGACGAGCCGTGACTAAATCGGATTGGGACCAATGTAGGCGCTCATGTCGGCCGTTGTCGGTCAAATGAAATCAGATCGGGAGAAATACGGGTCCAATGTAGCTGCAGCCTTAGGCAGATGTTATTAACAGTGATGGAGGTTTCTTGATGTTATGTTATTCCTTATAAGATATGTCAAATAACAGAACTGAAATAAAATATGAAGCAATGAATGGTTGCGTTTGGCTTAGAAGAATCACAGATAAGACTATTCTGAGGCAACATTAGAGAATACTCTTTGACATCCTTCTTCAGGCATAAATGACAAGATGTAGGGAAAGAACAAGGATACAAGTTAAGAAAATATGTATTTACTTATTGTATTAGATGTAAGCATATGAATACAGATGTTAATATTTAAAAAAAAAAAAAAAAAAAAAAAATTATAAGATGATGCAGTATAATATATTGAGATTTACTCAAATAATAATTTAAAAGAAACACAATACCTCATTTCACTGTAAGTTCTTCCGGGATATGACAACATCATCACTTTGTGGATGCCAGAAAGAATAGATTTAAGTCTTGAAGCATTCTATTTTATTATTCAGGGCAGTTTTTAATTTATAGAAATGTTACCTGTATAGAGTGAAGATCCAGACCGTTGCTGCAAAGGGCGAATCTGAACCAGAAAGGCGAGACACCAGGAGTAAAGTAGATGAAGATAGGAAGCACGAAATAGAGGCAGCAATCGTAAGGATAATGAAAGCTCGGAGGCACATGGCTGTAAGTTAACTCTGTTTCTTTTTTTTTTTATTATTAATTATTTTGTATTATATAATGTTTTTATTAACATTTGATTATTTTTCAGCATAATGTACTTGTGTCTGAAGTTACTGAGCAGCTGAAAATTAGATTCCTTCCATCACCTGTTGTCATAAAAAAGAGGATAGAAAACCTGATCGATAGAGAATACTTGGCAAGAACATCAGAAGACAGGTACGCATAAATCATATCACCTTATGATGAGCCCCTTTTGGGTTTTTTACTCCTATTTTTAAGAACTAATTGTTAGAGCTTGTTTTAAACTAACAAATATTTCTTCAGTATCTCCCTAGTGTACTGTATGGTCAAGAATCAGATATCTCGGCTCTGGGCACTCGTGTGTGTGTGTATATATATATATATATTGTTAAGATAAATTTTTATAAAATGATTGCGCCACGTTGGGTCGCCAATAAATGTTATGATTAATTATTTATAAAAGAAATAAAAAGATTTTAATTACTTGAGTAAGTTTTATTATATGAATTTGACTTAATCTCAGGGATTAAAGTTCCGAGTGAATGAACGATATAATATTTATTTCCAGACAATTCTGAGATACAAACACCAACATCAAAAATAATACAAATGACAATAAAAAAATTAACAATTACAAAAAAAACAATTTTTACCTCTAAATCAATCCGCTTCCAACAAAGCCTCAATACACTGCGCTTCAGTAGTTCCTTCTTCAATGTGATACGCTTTATTGCCAGGTCTTGTGCCTAAAATGGATATCTTGAATTTTGGATTCTGTTGTCTTCTCACTCCGTCTTCTATGAATAATTAATAATGGACTGCACTCCGTACTCCTCGGAGGAGAGCTATAGACTCAAGCTCCGCATTCGACCACTGCTGAGAATAGAGAGACGCTCCGCATTCGACCACTGCTGGGAATAGAGTGACGCTCCGTTCGAGCGGGAAAGTTTGGCGTCCTTTATTTCTAACTTCCGCAGTTTTGTTGGTTCATATATAGAGATAATAATTATGTTTTTATAACTTCAAATAATTAATTTATTACCATCTGAATGTACATTTAATATGGATATATTGTACACCAGTATTGTCCAAAAATATTATTAATTTAAAATGTATATAATACGATGTTATTTGTATATATGGTTTGTGATTTGCGCGGGCTTTTCAAAATATCGATGGTTATTTGAATTTAAAAATATTTTCGTGAATGTAATATATCATTACAATATATATATATATATATACATACTATAAATTGGTGGTTTTCATTATTGTAGATATCTCTTCTTTTATACTACCATATCTGTGATTATCATATGATTTGTATTGTAATGTACATTTTTCTTACAGGAAGACGTACACTTATGTTGCTTAAAGTTTCTTCAGTTAAGAGGTTAGTTTATAGTTTATTTAAACAATTTTGCTTAGTAATATTTTAAAACTTTCCATTTATTAGCAATGATTTTGAAATAAAACAGAGCTTTTGTCATTTACTGTCTTCATTTTCTTAGTTCCTCAAGGTGCAAGAAGTTTATAGAACTGCACTCTAATATTACTCAGATGAGACTTATTTGTACGCAGAAACCTTCGCTTATTTAAATAGAAAAGGAGCGGATTACAGATATTGAATGATTCTTAGTAGGATTACTTGTTTTATTTACACTGTTTATTAACTTGATTCAGTGAAACTCAGACGTCGTTACCTGCTAATCGTCTTAGTTGCGGAGCCGATGTATAAAATAAATAAATAATAGGATTAAAAAATCCATTGATAAAACGGATAATAATGTTTATCAACAAACGTTTAATAAATAGTCGAAAATGTTATATATATAATTAATTACTAATTTACAATTAAATATAACCCTCTTGCCTTTCCATAATATATCCGAAAAAAGAATCGATTTTTTTTTACTATGGTGTACCGCTTGGATCGTCTCGAAAAAAATTGAGGTAGTACAAGGATGGTTAGAGAATTTCACAAAAATTTTGGTGATTGTACCAAAACGGAGACTCCATAAAAAAAAATAATTAAAAAATTAAAAAAACAATTGAACGCTATGTCGCCGAAAGCCGAATTATTTTTTTCCTAAAAGCATTAAGAACGATATATATTTTCCTTTTTTATTCATTCTGATCCGACAACTCAAACCTGAGATATAAATTTTCAAGGCAATTTTGGTTTTCTTTTTTTTTATTCGATGGGGGGGGGTGAACATTGAGAGCTGAAAATTTGGCTTTAGGCCACTTTTAAAGGACCAGTTTGATCCTCCAAATTTCAAGCAAAAACCTTTCTGGGGCCGACAAACCATGCTTACCCAGCTACGGCCTTTGTATTTTTTTAATTAAATTTTAACGCCCATTTATACTTGATACAGAATTTTAAGACGGGTTATCTTTAGGTTACCTCCCTTTACTAGCAAGAATAGGTCCGATGCCTTTTCTTATTTCCAAACAAAAGTCTCCACTCCTAGTGGGAATCAAACCCTCATGGCCACCGGGCCTCCAAATAAATTCAAATGTCTATGTTCATCTTTTCTTTAATCCTTTTGAGACTGATAGCCATCGTTGTGACAGCGTTAGCTGACATCTATCGGTTTGTCTTGTAAGCTCTAGTCACTCTTTAATCCGCTAGAGTTTATAAAAATGCAGTTTAAGTATATTGAATAGTGGATTCCCTCTGCTGCCTGGTCCCTTTGCGCAGTTTGGGTCCCTCTGAAGGGCCTTATTTGTGTTTTACTAGTTGATGTGTTCTTAGAGATCGTATTCTCTAGATATTATACCAACACAAAAATTGTTATTAAAAAAAAGAATTTTAAAAAGTTAAAAAAAATTGAAAAATGAAGAAAAAAAGTGTTTTTAAGCCTGCCGTTGACTGGATCAAAGCCCAGTACAACCTTTCATAGAAATAAATAACGACAGAATATTAAATGAAAGATAAATGAGAAGAGATGGGTGGTGGAGGCTCAGCTATTTTAATGCCACGGGAACCGGGAGAGAGTAACATGCGTAGAGTAAAATTTATGAACAATGAAATTTTGTTCATCATGGCAAATTTAATTGAATATAATAATTATAATTTAATTAATAAATATAAAATAAGTAAAAGTACTTGATTTTTACAAACATTTTCAATTTCAGCCACATATGTTTCAGAGATTCCTAACCCTTTTATTTATTTAAAATTTAATGTACATTATAATTAGCTCAGATTTTTAGGACAGGTTATCTATAGGTCACCACCCTTTTCTAGCCAGGATAGGGTTGATGCCTTTTCCTTTTTCTAAAGAAAAGCCACCACCCCTAGTAAGAATTGAACCTAATTCTTTTAAAATGGGTTTAGTGCTTTGTCCATGGCTTTTTTAAATCTTTTTTTTTCTATCTTCTCCATATTTAAGGCAATCCAAGAGGGTATATTCCTCCTGTGTATGGCAATAAGGAGCTGTTTTTTGTCTCTCAGGATTTTTAATGTGATTATTTTTTTTTTCAGGTGGATGCATGTACAAATATTTCCTGTACTGCAGTAAGCTATGATCTTCTGCGACTATGGGAGTTTTCTATGTCGTAACAAAATAAAAGGAATTATCCTTTTTCTTTTTTTTTTTCTACATTCGTTTGTTGCATACACAATAGGGCGTGCGCGATGCATAAGGCTGACTGTGATAACAGACTGATAATCTGAAAGCCAAAGCCACAAGCAGGCCCTTCTCTCATCAATGCTCTCTCTCTCTTCCCATATATTCCAGCTAAGCTTCCCTTCCACATTTCCTTCCCTCTTCTCCCTCCGTTTTCTCACTCATTGGATGTGTAATAAAACAGTTACATTATTTTAAAGTATTTAGGAGTAAATATATAGTATATAAAAGTATATGTAATTTGTACAGATTATATTTATGATTATATTATATCTATATTCTGCACTGTTGAAGAAGTGTTATGTATAAAGAAGTTTATGATGTTATTTTCTCTTGTGATTAGTTTCGAAATACTATTTAATTTAAACCAGCGTTGGACACCATTTTCTGTTAATTAGCTAATTAATTTGTCTTCAGGAAATAGCTATAATTGGATCATTTATCACTCTCCATTTTCTATGGATAATTTATTTAATATTATATGTATCAAAATTATTGTAAATAAAAACTTGATTGGTTTTAGAATTGTTTGTTCCTGAAATTATGTTTGTCACAATGTTTTTTTTTTTTTTTTTTTTTTTTTTTTTTTTTTTTTTTTTTTTTTTTTTTTTTATAGATTTTCAGTTAACTTTATAACCATTGACAGACGTGCGGGACGGGCATCTGCACAGGTTCCTTCTCTACTGCCTTTCCTGTCTTACAGTTAAAAAAAAAAAAAGAAAAAGTTTTCCATCCTACTTCTTGATACAGACTTTGTACACGCCACCAGAGGAGTTTTTAGTTTGTTTTTTTTAAATGTTTTTTTTTCTCATCACTTTCTTCCTAAGTCCTTCTAATTTCATCGTCACTGGTCACTTTAAACAATTTTAAAGATTGTGGTCTAACATTGTTAAATACTATGAACAAATTTGAAAAAAAAAAAAAAAAGACACAAATAGAACCGCACTGGTCGTGAGTACACTTGAAACTGACCAGTATGGCTAGGAAACATTTTCGAAATATATAGTTCCCAAAACTGGTTAACCCTTTCTTTAACTTCTCTCTCGACTTCCGTAAAAGTCGAGGCATGCTGCCGTGCCCCTGGAACGAAGGACTTCTACAGCAGTCCAAATCTCTTCTCTCGTTTACTGGCTCCCTATGGCCTTGGGGCTGTTAACGGGGCAAGGATTGAGGGAAGCTTTAGCTATTTCTTTCAGTGGTCAGAGGAAATAACTCTTTGAGCTAGGAATTAGGCATACCATCCAAATCGAAAAGGAGGATGGATTTTTTTTTTTTTTGTTTTAATAGAAAATAGGTTATTTATTTATTTTGCTTCGTTGATTAATACCTATATCACAAAAATTATTTTTTATATAAAAAAATTTAGACTATAAAAAATTTATTGGACCATATAATTGCATAATTCGAACTAAATATTTTGAACTAAAAAGAAAACGTAAATAAATAATGAAATAAAGTTTTCGGAAATGATTTGAACGTTTTGACGCATATAGAGAGGAGACCGAGAATAGCTTTGTCAAAGGTGCCGAGCCAGGTAGAAAGATTGCCGAACTACAGGGTCAGCCAGCCCACTGTAAGCTAAAGGTTAAATAACGGTAAGTAACGATTGAGTTAGTAGGGAGTGGAGGGAGTCTAAATGAAATAGATTGAAGCCTAAAATCGGTCATTTCAGTGTGACTAGTGGAGCGCTAAAACGTGAATTTTTGAATATGATTGTAAACAAACACTGAAATTAAACAAATATATGTGTGTGTATATATATATATCGTATTCATATTAATTTATATATATGTATAAATATAAATCAATACGAATATGATATAGTAACATAGGTATAGCAAGGTATGTTGATCCCGGAGTGGTGGGGGCACTGCTTTTCAGGCCCACATATATGCATTCAGAGCGTTTGAAGTGTAAAAGCCAAAAAATATTTTCATGAAAAACATACTATTGAGATAAAAGTATGTCGTCCAGGATTGCCACAAGCTAAGCTCATTCATCACAAAGGTGAGAGGCTATGCTACATTGCTTAATGACGGGCTGAAACTAGCCGATATCAAAGCAAGAAATACAAAGTTGTACTATCTTATTTTATTCTGAACAGCTGAATCAATTATTAAAGAAAATAATTGGTCCCAGAGGAAACTCCGACCCCCCAAATACTCATTTTTCTTATTTTCACAACACAAGATTGTTATTAGTTGGACAAGATATATACCCAGTTCTGTTGGAAGAAAATAAAAATTACGGCAAATGTAGAGAAATTAACTATTTTGTAATGGAGTAATCCCACTCTCATAATAGACCCATTTTGTTTATTTTTAAAACACATCTTTCACTTGAATTGAGGTTGAGCTATACTGAGTTTTGTTGAAACATAACAAAAAAATGACCTTTAGAAGCATGTTAAAAATTTGGGTACGGAATAAATGCTCTCTCCCCTCCTGATGGAACAATTTCTTAATGCATTTTTCCCCATATCTTGTGTATTTTTAGTGTCATTTGGATTGCATTGATGGAACTTAAATATCTTTTTCAATTTTCTACTTTTGTTGTAAACATATATTATTAAACTCTTATTAGTATTTAATAAATTCAAAAAGCCACCCAAATGAAATCTCAGATAAAAAAGAGATTTTAGTGCTAAAAGGCCTTCAATGCACTGATAAACAAAAGCAACCGACTGTAGGTAGATATAAGCACTCTTTTTTCAATTAAGTAATAATAATTTTAATACAAATCCTTCTAAAAATATGCCAAAAATTACAAGCAGTAATAAAAATAAGAATATCATTAACATATAAAATGGATATTTATAACAGATTCTTAAATTCAGCAACCTTAGCTCATTTGATATCCCACAAACAACAGAAAATGGATTAAAAAATTCAATCTTTGTTCTGCTGGAGGATCCAATGGCCAAACTAACAAACCTTGACATACAGAAGAAAACTTGTGCTTAGTTAATTCTCAAAATTGCACTTTCAACTATTAAAACAAATACAAGCACTGGTCAGTTGAGCATAAAACTCCGAAGTATGAAAGGCTTAGATTAACTATATTTTAGCAGCACTTACTTCTTGAAACAAGTACAGAATCAAGTTTTAAATAAATAATTGTATGAGGATATATGTCATTAAAGGCGATGCCCATGATGATGGACTCCGCATGTAGAAAGGGTCTGATTTATAGTAATAAGCTTGCACATTTAAGTTGTGCTTCTATAATCAAATTAAAAAATTGTGAAGGTAGAATTTGACAGGGTTCGATCGGGATATCGTAATAAAACTACATTTTCTTTATAAGAAAATGAGTTTTATTCGATTGGGATATCGTAATAAAACTACATTTTCTTTATAAGAAAATGAGTTTTATTCGATCGGGATATCGTAATAAAACTACATTTTCTTTATAAGAAAATGAGTTTTATTCGATCGGGATATCGTAATAAAACTACATTTTCTTTATAAGAAAATGAGTTTCATTCGATCGGGATATCGTAATAAAACTACATTTTCTTTATAAGAAAATGAGTTTCATTCGATCGGGATATCGTAATAAAACTACATTTTCTTTATAAGAAAATGAGTTTTATTCGATCGGGATATCGTAATAAAACTACATTTTCTTTATAAGAAAATGAGTTTCATTCGATCGGGATATCGTAATAAAACTACATTTTCTTTATAAGAAAATGAGTTTTATTCGATCGGGATATCGTAATAAAACTACATTTTCTTTATAAGAAAATGAGTTTCATTCGATCGGGATATCGTAATAAAACTACATTTTCTTTATAAGAAAATGAGTTTTATTCGATCGGGATATCGTAATAAAACTACATTTTCTTTATAAGAAAATGAGTTTTATTCGATCGGGATATCGTAATAAAACTACATTTTCTTTATAAGAAAATGAGTTTCATTCGATCGGGATATCGTAATAAAACTACATTTTCTTTATAAGAAAATGAGTTTTATTCGATCGGGATATCGTAATAAAACTACATTTTCTTTATAAGAAAATGAGTTTCATTCGATCGGGATATCGTAATAAAACTACATTTTCTTTATAAGAAAATGAGTTTTATTCGATTGGGATATCGTAATAAAACTACATTTTCTTTATAAGAAAATGAGTTTTATTCGATCGGGATATCGTAATAAAACTACATTTTCTTTATAAGAAAATGAGTTTCATTCGATCGGGATATCGTAATAAAACTACATTTTCTTTATAAGAAAATGAGTTTTATTCGATCGGGATATCGTAATAAAACTACATTTTCTTTATAAGAAAATGAGTTTTATTCGATCGGGATATCGTAATAAAACTACATTTTCTTTATAAGAAAATGTAGTTTTATTCGATCGGGATATCGTAATAAAACTACATTTTCTTTATAAGAAAATGAGTTTTATTCGATCGGGATATCGTAATAAAACTACATTTTCTTTATAAGAAAATGTAGTTTTATTCGATTGGGATATCGTAATAAAACTACATTTTCTTTATAAGAAAATGAGTTTCATTCGATCGGGATATCGTAATAAAACTACATTTTCTTTATAAGAAAATGAGTTTTATTCGATCGGGATATCGTAATAAAACTACATTTTCTTTATAAGAAAATGAGTTTTATTCGATCGGGATATCGTAATAAAACTACATTTTCTTTATAAGAAAATGAGTTTTATTATTTGTTGACGTTTCGGCTTGACATTCAAGCCTTCATCAGGGCTGTACAACAAGTAGGCCAGAGTTAATATTAATATATATATATATATATATATATATATATATATATATATATATATATATATTAACATTATTTATGAACAGGGCGAATGATATATTTGGTGTTTGCTATACCACACTCTCGCCAATTTATCACAATATACTTTCACGTATCACTTATACTTTCTATTCACAAACTTTTGTTACCACAAAATACACTCCCAAATATAATTAATATTTTCCAAGTTAAAATGGTAAAGATTTTGGTTGTAATAAACAAATACTTAGGAGAAGTATAATGTTGTCCAGATATAACTCATTATCAGAATCCAAATTTTTTGTGGATTAAAAAAAGTGCAAAATATCATGAGATCAAAAGAAAAATGAGCAATCACATTTTTTTTTAAGTATAATTACAATGCTCCTACCAGGGTGTTGATCATAAGGTAAATAATTGAAATACATAATTATTCTAATGAGGACTAATAAAATCACATAAATTACCGCTCAATTGTTTGAAAATCTGTAGTATTTCAGTTACATAGTTATGTATACAGAATAATATAAAATAATGAAAACAGGGATAAAATAAATTAATCAAAATAAACTAAATATAATCATACTCTAGGAAAAAAGTTTACTTTAATCTTGTAAGTAGAAGTTTATCACAACAGAATATTAATTTGGATGTATAATAAAACACATCCAGTTGCATTACTTTGAAGTATTTAGGAGTAAATATGAAGTATATATAATTTGTACGTATTAAATTCATGCTTATATTATATCTACATTCTGCACTGTTGAAGAAGTTGTGTATTAAGCATATAGAAGTTGACGGCCTTATTTTCTCTTGTGATTAGTTTTGAAATACTATTTTTTTTAAATCAGAGTTGGACACCATCGCTTAATAATTTTCTGTTAATTATCTAATTAATTTTTCTTCAGGAAACTGCTATATTTATTGAATTCTTTATAACTCTCCATTTTCTATTTGATATTATTATCTATCAAAATTGTTAAATCTGATTGGTTTTAGAATTGATTGTTGCCGAACTTATGGTTGTCACAACGATTTTTTTTTTTTTTTTAATGCCCTCATTTTAAGAAAAAATCAGGAAGCTCAGTGTAAGCACATTCCTCAGCAAGATGGGAGAGCTATGATATTAAATTCACAAAAAAAAAAAAAAAAAAAAAAAAAAAAAAAAAAAAAAAAAATTATTCGCACATATAAAAAATAAAATTCAAAATACTCTCAAAATTTATTGACCTTAATATGAAATCATCAAAATTATAGTAGACATTAATATGTTTAATTTAAGGTGCCTTATATATATATATATATATATATATATATATATATATATATTGTATTATTATTATATGCCTTTTATAATATTATATTTGTATTGGTATTAGTGACCTAGGAGAGGTTTCCTTCTTATTCTTGGTTTTATTTTATTTGCAGACGCCTGAAAATGAACCTAAAATTGTTCGAAACGTTGCAAATATAAGTTAATGTTTTAAACAATTTTGGGGAGCAACTCTTGCTAATTATTACAAGAGTCCATTGATCCTTCCCCAGCCTCACCTTCAACTTAAAAATAAAAAAAAAAGTTGTAAATAATTTTTAGATATACTATTGCTTTTAGAACTGAGCTTTTCTTCAAATAAAAGTTAATGAAAGCTAGAAAGTGACAGGATTATAGTAAAATCTTCGCTAATCAATGATTTTGTTAGTATACAATAAATTAACAGTGTACCCTTATATTTATTTTGATCGGAGGTGACTATGGCCGCGTAGCCGTGATCGTCTAGTGGTTAGGACATTGCGTTGTGGCCGCAATAACCCAGGTTCGAATCCTGGTCACGGCACGGCTAATTTTTTTTCTTCAGAGAATTAATTATATCTACGGGACAGTTTTCGGAGTAAATTAATTTATATGCAAATTATTATATGTATTAATTTATATGCGGGATTCTCTTAATTATATTAAGCAAACAAATTTTTATTTATTTAAAGCATCACTACTCAGGCGATTTGACCTTCAATGAGATAATATTTTAACTCAATACAAAAATTAAATTCATATAAATAACATAACATCACACATACTATAACTCAAGGAATAAACAAGATTTAAGTTTATCAAACTGTTTTCGCATTTTTAAAAAAAAAAAACTAGCTAAAACAAATTATTGTTTATTTAATATTAATTTATTCATTGAATGATTTATTCATTCACTGATTTTTCTTTTATTCTATGAATAACTGGGAAGGGTCATTATTCAATAAATTTCTAATTCAATCATCATTCAAATAAATTTGTATTGACTAAGAATTTATTTATCCGTGTTTTTTTTTTTTTTTTATGCTATGAATAATTCATTATTTTTATTCATTCAAAATAAAATGCACAATATAGCGACAAATGTCGTTAGAATAAAACAATCCCAAATTAATCAGTTGCCAACTTTTCCATACATTTGATGTAGGTACCTAATTTACCTACAAATACTCATAATTAATTTAAGAAATACATATTAACACACAAAAAATATTATTTAATTTGTTATTTATAACTTAATCAGATTAAAAAAATCGAATAAATTATTTTTAATCAATAACAATTTTCATTAAAATAAATAACATCATTAAATAATGAAAAAAAAAAAAAATTAAAAACGTTCCCTTAGTTATTCAATGACTGAATAATGAATGAAAATATTATTGATTTTTCAGAATGAAATAACAGTTGTATTCATTATTCTGAATGATTTATGCCCAACACTGCACACTACCCTTATCGGCGATTGTTAACACCTAAACACTTTATGAATAGGTTTTATTTCATTTTTTTTTTTCCTATATTGCAAAATTGTCTCCTAAATATTGTAACAACTTAGATTAATCGCTTAAAGTGTATCTGGTATCGGGAACAGATTGTAATATTCTTTTAAATAAATAAATAAATTTGGAAAAAAAAAAAAAAAAAAAAAAAAAAAAAAAAAAAAACACCTAAACACTGACGGCCTTGTGGCCTCCGATCTGATATACAAGAAAAAAAAACTGAAATATTCCGCCTGGGGAATCCCTATCACTCCTAGAGCTATCCTTAATCAAAACTGCGAAGTATTTTTTATTTTAATTTAATTGTTGTATAGTACAATTTTGCTCAGCGCAAAATGTGACGCAATAAGAATAAATGATGTCACAGCAAATCAATTTTATTGCTTTCAAATCATTCCAAGGGATAATTACATTCTTAACATTTGAAGTCTTAAAACATTTAGAGGAATTGAGGTCATACTCATAAAATAATTTAAGTATTGTTAGGACTTTCCTCCGAAGGAAAGTAGCTATTTAGGTTGCACTCAAGACGGAATTGTTGAAAAATGTCGTCAAATCTTTATCGATCCTACCTAGTAGACACCGAAAATAACCCCCGTTAAAATTTATATATATACACACATAGCGGTCAGAGTTTTTGTTTCTTCGTCACGAAACTTGGTATATAGCGTTCAATTAGCAAACGATTGAACGAGTTCGTAAACCACCAAAATCGGTCCAACGGAGGGGGGGGGGGGTACCCCGGACCCAAAATACTAATTTGACCATGCCATGATATTCTCTTGCAAGTTTACATACGGAGAGAAATAGCTAGACATTTATATCATGGATATGTGTATGACAGTTCTGGATTCCTTGAAATTTGCGATAAATGTACGGCCCGTTTACACTCGTACATATGTGTCCTGTGTAGTCCATTCTGCTTGCAATGGAGAAAGTATCGAACCGCGAAATCGCGGCCTGTGTAATTATTATAAAATTGTAGGAAATAAAAAAAAAACGACGTTCTGCATGGGTTCGAGAATAGATTTTGAGACGGAAAGAATTAGATTTCTTCAGTCAATTAATGTCTGAGCTCAGTATCGAGGATTCAGCGTAGTTTTTTTTTTTTTTTTTTTTTTTTTTTTTTTTTTTTTTTTTTTTTTTTTTTTTTTACGGCGCATCTACATCTTGGCCATTAGCGCCGGGCTATCTATAGGTTGCCACCCTTTTATAATGCCAACAGCACGCACGTGGTCGGTCACCCATTCAGGTACTGACCACGCCCGACGTTGCTTAACTTCGGTGATCTACGGGAACCGGTGTATTCAACGTGGCTATGGCCATTGGCTTCAGCGTAGTTTTTGAATTTTTAAAGAATGAAACGAGCAGATTTCGAAAAGCTTGCTTGTGAAATAGATCCTCTTATATCAAAGCAAGATACAAAATTCAGAAAGGCTATTAGTGTGACAGAATGACTAGCTCCAACTTTTTTTTTAGTACCTGGTGAGTAGGTATTTACTTGATGAAATACTATTTTATATTATGAAATTTTATTAATATGAACTATGTTTTGAAACTGTACAATCGATATATTTCACAATTGAATTCGTTTCTTTAATTGTATTTTTTTTTTTTTTTTTTTTTAATATCTTCGGCAGTTGACCTGAATGCTTTGGTAATTTCCGTTAAAGCACGATTTTTTTTATTTTATCTTTATAAGTAATTCGCTTAACGTCCCACAGCTCCGGTTTACTTTGATGCATATTGATAAGTTCTATAACTTCAACTTTTAACCAGTATTTTTATCTCCCATATCGCCAGAGAAAAGTAGACGAACTGTTAAAACTCCAGCGATAAATCAAATAGTTCTGTTCCAACTATCAAATAACCAATGTTTACGTCTGTTGGTGTAGAAGTGTAGACAATACGGCTAGAAACCAAGATATTTCTCCCTGACATTTATTCTTCTCTTTATAATCAGTGTTTACACCTGACGGTATAGAAGTGTCGACACTTATAGCTCGTGATAGAAATATATATCTCCGACAGAAATTGTTCATAGTTTACATTACATCACAGAATAAGTCACATACATTAGTCAGAATTTCTCTCTGATATAAATATCCAGCAATAACTATCCAAGTATAAATGCACCCTTATACTACGAGGAAGATTCATTTTTCAATTTTAGTCGACTAATTCAATTGCTACGTGGCTCAATTGATCCCCCTCTCCTTTAAATGAAAGTCCAATTATTTATATATATATATATATATATATATATATATATATATATATATATATATATATATATATATATATATATATATATAAGAAATTAAATCTGCGGTATTTCGAATGGTTTACCTTATAAGCTAGTTTTCTCTCAATGGAGAGAGGGAGGAACCGCGCTATATATCAGTGGTGAAATTTTATCCGAGATACAACTTTTGTATAAGTAACAGTTTCTACCTGATTCTGCTATTTATCGTAAGGGGACGATAGTAATATTAAAAATACGGAATAATTAAGATAAATGGTTAGTTATTTACAAATTCACGTATAAAATATGTTTGATAATTTTATTGTTTGTAACATGGCGTATATAAGCCCCGAAATTTTGATATAATTGGCAAAAATGTGTCATAAAAACCTTAGAAATAAATTACATAAGATCAATTAGTTCAGACAAAATTATTGGGGGGGGGGGGGATAGCGTTTTAGTTGGCTAACTATTCCAAGTTCTAGATTTTTAGTATTCCTTACCTCACAAATGCTCCCCCCCCCAGAATTATTTCCTATATACGCCCCTGGTTTGTAACCTAGAACTCTTGCTGATAACGCTTGCTATCGAATGAGGAGTAATGGCTTGAAATCCCCAGAAGCAATGATAAAAGAAATATCTCAACTTTCCTCTCCTCATATTTTTCTTTAATTTATTTTTTTTTTCTGGGCTAGCAGGCGCTCCAAAAATTCTAACTCGCAGGCACTGTTCAATCTTGCATGGGTTGCCCCCCGAAATTTTGATTTAATAGGTAAAAATCTCAAAAATAAACTACAAAAGATCATTTAGTTCAGAAAAAACAATTTTTTTGGGTGTTTTCATTTACTAAATATTCCAAATTATAGGTCGTGAGTATTCCATACCCCCAAATCACCGGTGCTCCCCCCCCCTCAAAATTTGTCCTATATACATATATAATTTGTCCTTGGCGTGTATCCATAATATTCTTATACCTAGTGTCATTTAGAAAGCTTGGAATAAATATGGTTAATATTATTTGAAAAAAAGTCCGACTCGCAGGAACTGCGTCATCTTAGCGCGGTTACGTACATCTCGAATAAATGGAATAGATTAGCATCACAATTCACAGGAAACTGACAGTAGCCAACTTACACTGAATAATACGGATAATTCTTAATCCTCATTCTTGAGGAAGGCTGAATAAGTCAATACAATTATGTACTGAAAACGTACTTACTCTTCGACTACTGCTCAGAAGGCTCTATTCTAAGCAACCAAAAATTAATTGTCATTTTAAGTATCTTGTTTTACTAGCAAATTCGTTTTATTGTTATAATCAACTGTAAATTTGGGCTTTATGGCGAATAAAATTAAATTCTGTCGTGGGTTAAACCTTTCTATAAAATAAGAAATAACGGTAACTTCAGTTGGAGGCTCTGAGGAAGGTTATATAGGAGAATTCAAAACAAGCTACGTCATCATGATTAGCCACAGCCATCTTGATTACCGCAGCCACTCCAAACTTATTATTACCAAAACCTTTAACCGCTTCTTAGCTTATTATTCTACTATACTAATTTTACTGATAAATGCAATTTAAAACAAGATACAACCAACTACAAAGTGAGATAAACAAAGAGAAAAACCGTTTCAATAGACTTTTTTAACACTTTTTAAGCTTTAAGCGCTTATATCTCTGATTGGCCTTGCCCCATCGAATATTGCTTCAGAACATTTTTTTGTAGAGAATTTAGTAAGCATTCGAATGGTCACCTTCCACTTACCACGATTTCCCAACCGTTATCGAGATATTTACGAAAAATGTATAAAGATCCGAAAACTTTTCATGTCTATTAATAAAAAAAATGTTTTCGCATACTTCCTTAACTTCAAATATAACCAACATTTAAATATATAGGGTGGAATTAATTTCCAAGATGTAGAAAATATTTCAACTGAATCCCGCGATTCTAAGTACCTACAAAAAAATAATGACTTACAAAAACATTGATTCCACTTTTCTCAGGAACGGTTAGAGATATCGCCTTGAAAATGGTTTCATTCGTTTTCTTATGTTAAGAAACATATAAAACAAGTACCTGCAAGCATATAAACTCAAAAACGTAAGCGTTACGAATTTTTTTGCGCGAATTTCGCCATAAACACTATCTTCCAGTAGGCGGATTCTGCTGGCTAACGAACTTGACCTTTCAAATCAGACGACAGATTTTTGTACCAAATTTCATCAAAATCGGACCATTTTTGAGCTTGCTAGAGCGCGAACAGACAAGCATATATATAAATATATATATATATATATATATATATATATATATATATATATATATATATATATATAAATATATATATATATATATATATATATATATATATATACACAAATTTTAGCCCCCTATATTTTCGTGATCTATAGGGTCTGAAACGAGAAAGTTTCTAGTCGGCACGTCCGGATCGCGTCATGAGGTCAACCTCATAAGCGGGTTCTCCCTATGGAGTTAGGGAGTAACCGCGCTAAAATGTAAACACCTACTCCAAAGACATATTGAAGAAAATTAGGCGCCATTAAGCACTGAAAACTTGAAGAAGCGGAAATTAGTTACGCGTCCTCTTTAACTTTTGTTCGGAACGCGCAGTTGTAAACAAAAACTTGTTTCTCGTTTAACGATATTTTGTTTTACTGGACAATTGATTTTATTGCTGAAAGTAATTACAAAAACAAAAGTCCGACTCGCAGGAACTGCGTCATTTAGCGCGTTTCCATGAGAGCGCGGACAATGTTTAATCCATGAGATGAATCCATCCTTTTTGCCATATGATCTACTGTAAATTGTGGCACTGACTCCACAAGATATTTGAGAACGTCGTTATTAAAATTAACTTGACGTCCTAAACGGGCTTCATCATAAATGCCGATTTCTCTAATTTTAAATTGTCAAAAAATACGTTTTTCCGAGTGAAATCCCGATGCCGAGTGAACGTGACGCTGATTTGAAGATAATTTTTTGAGCGAGCTTCGATTGGCCCCTTTTTAATTGTTAATTTTTTTTTTTGGTCCTCCTTCAATACATTTGAAAATTAAAACTCTTTTTTTTTATCTTAATTACAAGAAAGTATGAAAAAAATTAAATAGGAAAGACATGAACATTTCAGAACATTAAACTTTAAATTCGTTTTCTCAAATTATGTTTTTCAAATCGGGCGATACTCTGGCGTCTTCAATTTTTGCCCAATAAACTTCAAATTTTACCTGCAGCTTCCTCATGATATTTGCTAGAAAAGCACGTAAGATTTGTTTTCGATTTTATGACCGATTTTTGACGGTTTTTTTTTTAATAGAAAACAAATAATTGTTCACCATTATTGAAAAAAATTAATATTTCCTACGTTTAATAATTCCTACGTACTTTAATAGATTTGACCATCTTCTTTCGAAATAATTATAGTTTTTCGTTCTAGGTTAAAAATTGCTGCGGTTTTCGAGATATTAAGGAAAATATAAGAAGTTCCCAGAACGATTCATGTCTACTAATAAAATATTTTATTCTACTCCTTCACAACCACTTATCGTCAAGAGGGACCGCGTTAAAAGGGCTAACATCCAAACCTCTGAAACTTGTAGAAGGTAGAAAAATAATGTCTCTCCACTGTTTTTCAAAGTATTTATTAGCAAAAGCTTTTCGAGAACATGGTTCTCATCGTCAGTGCATCTACAATTTTCACAAAAACACGCATATATTAATTACAGAAATATTTATAAGTATTCTTATTACTAAAGCTATGACAAATAATGTTACCTATTACTCCACCGGTAGTACTGCTAACAGCCTCTCCGAACACTACTCTGAAACTTGGTTGAACTGCACGAGTGACATCAGGGTGGGATGGACATTAATTTTTACAAGAGCCAATGTCTTCCCACTGCTAGTTACATAGAAAAATAATATTTTCCTTTAACGTTGGCCCTTTTAACAATTATGTTTACCCCACCCTGATGCTTCTCGTGCAGAGGTTTAGACATAGGCTCTTTTTGTTCTAAGGTACAGATATACGCTGAGGGAATCATTGGTACCACTCATTTTAAATGATAGGGTCGATAAAGATTTGAAAGGTTTTTTCAAATTTCTCTCATGAGAATAACAAGAAACCTTCCGAATTTGGCGATATCTCTGATTAACCTTCGGGTTGACTCTTAGCGGCCTTGTTGAGGTCCGATGTCTGAATCATCCCCAGAAGCGATGTCTTTGCAAGAGTCATCAATAATGGGCGAACAGAAGTTATACTTATTAAAAGGCGCAGTTTTGTTTATCGCTGTTAACCACAGGATGAAGCGAGCGTTATCAGAGATGATGTATTGTCGTTTGTAAGCGCTAAAATAAAAATATCATCACAGCGGGGAGAGATAACCCTTCTTGACCCGGAAAAGCTGATTTACTTTTGATTCAGCACAACAAGCTTGGCAGTCTGGCAGAAGGCATTCGCTCGTCAACACTAAGTAAGTTAGTGCATGTAAACATTATTTTTATAATAGAATATTTATAATGTACTGAAAAATTATTATTAAATTAAATTTATTATAACACCGAATCCATCCAGCACAAAAGCGACATTAACCCTAGGATGCCCAAGGTGGGCACTTGAAGCTCCCGATGCACTTGTTTGGGCTCTTTAGAAATGTGATTATTCTTCTATTTGTCAGAAGGTCCGAACAAGAAAAATAAGCGTGCTCATAAAGAAAACAATTAATTTAAACGAAATGAATAACACTTGAGCTATATTAAATACAACCAATATTTACAAAAATTCATTGATAGAATATGTACTTATGCATATATACCTCTTTATGTACAGTTCGAGAGTCGCGAAGATAATCGAGTAACAAGGGCGCGTATAAGGGGGGGGGGGCTGAGGTGCTCCAGCCCTCTCCGAAATTTTTATTTAATCGGTAAAAATTTTACATAAAAACCTTAAAAATAATTTGTTTTAATTTATTTATTTTTTTTAATTATTATTATTGATTATTACAACAATATGAGTTTACATAGAAAAAAGTCCGACTCGCAGGAACTGCGTCATCTTAGCGCGGTTCCAGTTTTTTTTTTTTTTTTTTTTTTTTTTTTTTTTTTTTTTTTTTTTTTTATTACGGCACATCTACATCTAGGTCATTAGCGCCGACATCCAGGGTGTAGCGAGGAATTTCACCAGCGAGCCGTGGGATGATAAAATTCCTGCCGGAGGTTGGGAATCGAACCCACCATCTCCCGCTTATGAATCCAAGGCGCTAGCCATTAGACCACGGGAGACCCCGGTTCCTGTTCATATCCCTATTCTCATTTGAAAAGCATAGAATAGAAACAGATAATATTTTCCTCGGCCTTTGTTCAAAGGGTTTTATGGCTATACCTGGGGTCAGGTCCGCAACACCCTAGAATCCTCTTCTACCGATACTTCATTTCATACGTTTCAATGAATTGGAATATCAAATATTTTCACACATTCCTGTGTTCTTTTACTATAGTAATAATTCTACAGATAAAATCAATTAAAAAATAAAATAAAAAAACCAACAGCATAAAGGCAATTGAAAATATTCAAAAGACGTCAACGAATCTTTTTCTCTTGGCAAGCTATATTTCTAACAATGAATTGTTTTTCTTATTTTGCCTAATCTGTTTTATTGTAAAATACATTATCCAACTATAAGCAATTAAAAAATAACAAGGAATAAAAACAGACAAAAAGAACAGTTCGAATAAACAAAATCAATTACTTTAATGTTTTAAGCACTTATTTCTCCGATTGACATCGCCTAATCAAAACTTTCATCAGAACCTTTTTTGTAGAGCATTTAGTAAGCTTTCTAATGGTATTCTTTCGTTTACCAAGATTCTCAACCTTTTTCGAGATATTAAGGAAAATATACAAAGTTACCAAAACTTTTTAAGTCTGTTAATAAAATATTTTATTCTAACCCTTCCTTAACTCCAAACGTAACCAAAATTTCAACATATTAGTTTTGATGAAAGTAGAACATGCAGAAAATGTTTCAACTGAATCCCATGATTCTAAGTACCCAAACCAAAAACGGTATTCAAAAAATATTTCTCCAATTTTCTCGAAAACGGTTAAAGCTATCGCCTTGAAAATGGTTTCATTCGTTTTCCTAGCCCAGGAATCATATAAAACGAGTACTTAGAAGCTTATGAACTCAAAAACGTAAGCGTTACGATTTTTTTTGCGCGAATTTCGCCCCAAACGCCATCTTCCAGTAGGCGGATTTTGCTGGTTAACGAACTTGACCTTTCAAATTGGACGAAGGATTTTTGTACCAAATTTCATCAAAATCGGACCATTCGTCTTCTAGCTAGAGAGCGAACAGACAAATATATATATATATATATATATATATATATATATATATATATATATATATATATATATATATATATATATATACAAATTTGAACCACCGTTATTTTCGGTCTCTAGGGGTTCTGAAACGCGAAATTTTCTAGTCGGCACTTCCGGATTGTTTCATTGTATCAACCCTATAAGCGGGGTTCCTCCCTATGGGGGAGGGAGGAACCGCGCTAAAAATAAATTAAATAAGATTACTTACTTCAGAAAAAATATTTTTTTTTTTTGGGTGTAATAGCGTTTAAGTTGGATAACTATTCCAAGCTATAGATTTTTATTATTCCATACCCCCAAATGCGGAGACAACGGTTCGAGTCCCACCTGATGCAGGGGTTTTTGTCATTTCAGGGCCCGTTCAGAAAATTCCCACCTGCACCATGGATGTCGGCGCTAATGACCAAGATTTCGGTGCGCCGTAAAAAAAATGAAAAAAAAAAAAAAAAAAAAAAAAAAAAAAAAAAAAAAAAAAAAAATATTTCAACTAAATTTACAGGGGGTCCTGCTATATATAAAGAATAGCGGTGTTTAAACAGTGATTACAAAAAAGTAATAAAAGAAAATCATCAAATAAGAAAACACAACTATATAAAATAATAATAATATAAAAAAAAAAATTTACTTTTATGAGTGAAATAGATATTGAAAAAAATATGTATATATTTTAACGTTTTCCGCTTCGATCAATCATAAAAAGAAAAAATCAATTTTCACTGCACTAATCACGCCATTCGAAAACTTTGACTTTATTACTTCTATGATTTAATAGAATAAACTGCTGCATTTATTGATGGTTGGTGAAGAAATGTGATAAAGATTCTTCTTCTTTTCCAGTTTAAACGTAAAGTGATTAAGCGTCACAAATTTTCTGTGCTGACCATTTCAAAGAACAATTTGCCTTGGTTGTTCAAGATTTTATCTAAAGACTTTTGAGAATCGATAAAACAAGTTTTTGAGAAAAGTGGACAAAACATTTTTTTTCTTACTAGGTATTTTCTAAAAGGTACTTTGAATCGCTTACTTCGGTTGAAATATTTTCTTCATGTTTGAGATTTGCCCAAACAATGATGTTAAATGTTTAGTGACGTTTGGAGTCCAGGAAGTATTCGATAAAAATATTTTATTAACAGACATAAAAAGTTTTGGGTTCTTTGTATATTTTATTAAATATCTCAAAAACGGTTGGGAAATCGTAGTAAATGGAAAGCTTATTTTCATTTCATTCGAAAGCCATTCTAAATGTATCAATAACAGTGTACGCAAAATTAGAAGCATATTGTATTGAAAATGGCTGCATTTGAATTAAATGGTAAATTAAAAACATGAATATAAATTTATTCACTGACACAACAATTATTGAGTGAATGGAATTAAATTATGTTTTTATTCCTTTTGAGGGCCCAGGTTGAGACTCATCGTCTGATGGAGTATCTTCTATTATTATCACATTATTGTTTCATTTATTTGCATGTTAGCGCGGTTCCTCCGTCCCTCCAGAGGGAGGAAACCCGCTTATGAGGTTGATCTCATGACGCAATCCGGAAGTGCCGACACGAAAATTTCGTGTTTCAGATCCCATCGGTCAACCTCATAAGTGGGGTCTCCCTATGGAGGTTGGGAGGAATCGCGCTAAAAATGTGTTGTAAAAATAAACTAAATCGGTTGATTAGGAGGGGGGGGGGGGGGGTTACTCTGGACCCAAATTATCAATTTGCCACTAGCAGCCGTAATTTTTGTTATATTTCAACGAAACTTGGAATTCGTTATGATTATCTAGACATAAATATGTTGTTAAAATGAACTAAGTCGATTCATTAGGAGAGGGGAGGTTACTCCGGACCCAAATTACTAATTATTATTTTATTCTATACATAAAATAAAAATGTACCGGATCGCTGTCAGTACATGGAAGATACATGAGAAAAAAATTATTGGGGTCCTCCACTGCTGCTTTCTCGTGTCTGGTTGCCGATAACTGCAAGGTTCCAAGTTCGAGTCGCACTGTAGGAAGATTTTTTTTTTCTATTCTTTAACTTTACTTGTGTTATTAGATTTTAATATTATTTATGTGGTTTCTAATTTATTATTATTATTATTATTTTTGCACTAACTATGACCACGTGTATTATTTAACTGTTTAATGAAACAGGCTTTGTATTCTGTGAATATATATATATATATATATATATATATATATATATATATATATATATATATATATATATATATATTTTAGTTGTTTCCTCCTTACAGTAACCCTGCAAGAAGGGAGTTTATTTTTGTCCACAAGTCTCATGCAATAAACAGCATATCACTTGCATTTGTATATTAACATATTTTGTTTTTTTAAAACATATTATTAGTTTTAGTTAAAATTTAAAAGTTTAAAATTATAACTATACAAAATACTACAAATGGAGAAAAAGTAACAAAAGGACAGAATATAAAAATGAAGTAAAACAAAAACATGAATAATAAAGAATAAATGGATAATCAACAGGCTTTAAAATTAGGAAAAATTAAATTTTAGTACTACCACCTAAAATGTTTAATACCACATTTTATTTGTAATCGGCATTCAATTTTCCCATTGCCAGGTAAAGCTGCTCTGGAAATTCTCTTAATGCCTTATTATGGCACATAAACAGAGTTTGTTCTGGTGAAGGCCAGACTCCGTTTTAGCACTTTCCTCCGAAGGAAAGTAGCTATTGAGGTTGGACTCATGACGGAATTTTTGAAAAAGTTCTTCAAATCTTTATCGATCCTACCTAGTAGACACCGAAAATGACCCCCGTTAAAATTTATATATATGCATATATATATATATATATATATATATATATATATATATATATATATATATATATATATATATATATATGTGTGTCTGTTAACACGATAGCGGCCAGAGTTTTTGTTTTTTCGTCACGAAACTTGGTATATAGCATTCAATTAGCAAACGATTGAACGAGTTCGTTAACCACCAAAGTCGGTCCACCGGAAGGGGGGGTTTACCCCGAACCCAAAACACTAATTTGACTATGTCAGCCGTAATATTTGTTATATTTCAACGAAACTTGGTATTCGTAGTGGTAATATAGAGAGAAAAGTGAGATATAAAAATGAACTAAATCGGTTCATTAGAAGGGGGGGTTTACTCCGGACCCACAATACCAATTCGCCACTACCAGCCGTGATTTTTGGTATATTTCGATGAAACTCGGTATTCGTAGTGGTAATCCACAGGTAAATAACTGTTGTAAAAATAAACTAAATCGGTTCATTAGGAGGGGGGGTTTACTCCTGACCCACAATACCAATTCGCCACTACCAGCCGTGATTTTTGGTATATTTCGACGAAACTCGGTATTCGTAGTGGTAATCTACAGGTAAATGTGTGTTGTAAAAATAAACTAAATCGGTTCATTAGAAGGGGGGGTTTACTCTTGACCCAAATTCTTAATATACTCATACCGGTCGTAATTTCTGCTGTATTGTAACGAAACGCGGTATACGTCGTGGGTAACTCATGAGAAAGAAGTGTTGTAAAAATGAGCTGAATCGGTCAATCGGAAAGCGGGGGTTTAATTTGTAATATATTTCAATAGAAAAACCCGTCAGACGTAGGTTCACAAAGCCGCCGCAAGGAGCGCTTTCTACCACTAGAGTGACTGTATCCTGTTCCTGTGTTAGATCAAAATACGATAATATGAGGTTTTTTGTATTTATTACGTAGTGTAATAGGTACCATGTGTAAACATAACTCTGGAAGCAAATTATTAATTGATCAGTTACTCATTACAAATTTAAAAGAGAACTATTCATGTTTTTATTTTATTTATGTAGGATATTTTAAGCAAATTGTTCTGGAAAGCAATCTACACTACCCAAATTCTGAGGAAAGTGCTTAGTTATGCAGCTCCTGCGTGACGGACTTTTGTTTCATAATTGTTGTTTTTAATTTTGTCCGTTCCTGTATTAGTAGTTGGCAGTCGTGTATTAAGTGTTGGTAAGTTTGTTTCGTAAGAAAGTCGCATGGACAAGTATTTCTGTTTGTGATTTTGAAACGGTGTAAGTATGAGTTTATTGATCCATGTCCTGTGACAAGTTGTGTTGTGTAAAAATCAGTCATAGTTTCTTTTTTTGTTACATATGTTTGAATTTGCGGTATGAATAGCTTTAAGTGTGTCCCTTCGTTACTATTTGTCCAGCGGTTTTCCCAAGTTTGTATAGTCGTAGTTTGTAACATATATTTTAAGTGTTTTTTTGATATCTTATCATAACTAACTGTTAACTGGGGACTTTTTGCGGCAGCTTTAGCCGCTTTATCAGCTAATTCATTCAATTTCTTCTGTTAGCGAGTCAAGTATCGAACGATTAGCCAGTTTTTGTAAGGTCGTCTTGCTGTCTGTGTATAAAATTGCATTATTATAGTGTTTGTATTTGGTCTTTATTAGTCGCAAACTTTCAAGTACGGCGTATTGTTCTGCTTGTATGTTTGTACAGTATTGTCCCAGTCTGTATTTATGTACGTCCGTGGGTTCGTCGTTAATAAATACCACTGAAGCACAGCCTAAGTTTTCACCTTCCTTACTTCCATCAGTATATATTGTCAATTCTATGTTGTTATTTTTGCAAGGACTTTTAAAAATTGGAAAATAAGATGGGTGAAGCCACATTGCACATTGCCATTATTTTTCAATTTGACAATTTCTGAAATCGTCTATGTTATATATATATATATATATATATATATATATATATATATATATATATATCATGCATTTTTAATCCTAAAGGATTAAATAAAGGTCATAACTGACCATCTATACAGCTGATGGAAGAAAGAAGAAAACATGAATATTAAAAATAATATTCAATATTTCATCGAAGAAAAAATAATAAAATAAATCACAGATAATCAACATAGGCTTATATATAGGCCAGAATCTTATTATCATTCCAATGAGAATAAGTAGTGTAAGAAAAAAGAAGACAAAAATAATAAGAAAAAAAAAAAGGTTTTCCTTGGAATAATTAGAAAGCTTTTGAGAAATATGGTTGGACATGACTTCATTCATATAGGTTGTTGTAAGCAAATTATTCAATACTTTTTTTTTAAACAAATTATTTTAGCTAATTGTGAATGGATTCAGCTGAACTATTCTAGTCAATTTAAATGCACCATCCTATTCATGTCACTTTGTCCTTATTTATATTCCATGTTGTTGCAGGGGCTGTACATCTTTTCAGCAGAGAGGAAAGGCTTGTCAGATTGTAAAGAGAAGTAACACAGAACATGGCGTTGAACACGACTGTTGCTATAAAAGACAGAGAACAAAATGAAGAAGTAAAAAATGTTTTTGACCTGCTGAAAAGTGGGGACGAAAACATAAAAATAAGCAAGCACAAAGAAGTTGTGCTCATTCTGGGTAATACAGGGGCTGGTAAATCAACGCTTACCCATTTTCTAGCCGGGAATAATGATCATTTGATTTCAAAAGAAGTCAATCCGGATTTAAATGAGTTTATTATTGAAGACACTAACAATAAAGTGAGTAAAAAATCGACGATTATCTCGAAAACCCTTTATCCAGAACTCGTGTTCGACCCCGAAACAAGGACAGCTTTTTATGATTGTCCTGGTTTTATAGATACCAGAAGTGCGGCTCATGATATTTCGGCAACTTATTTTGTCAAGAAAGTAATAGACTTTTCTAATAAAGTAAAACTTGTTTTTGTTGTTAACCACACATCAGTCAGAAAAGGTGTAGACAGAAATGATTTCATGTCGTTAATCAACCATGCTACCAACTTGATAAAGGATATCGAAAAATTTAAAAACAGCATCGCACTAGTCGTTACAAAGGTCGACAATAGCTACGTGCGCAAAGGGAGGACTTGGAAACTTGTGCCAGATAAAGCAATAATAGAATCAATAATTGATTTTCTGCATATACTAAAAGAAGATATAAACTCTTTAGCTACATCTTCAACCAGCACAGCAGAGAAGAATAAGTTTTACATAAAAGCTTTGCAATTTATTGACATATTATTAGAACAGGACGGTACAGCGTACAAAAGGATAGGTCTCTTCAGGAGGCCTGATGAAAGTGGGCCTTTGAGCCAAATTAAATTGCTCCAAGATGGGAAAAAAATTCTGAATAACATGATCCACAAAAACATATTTTTTGCTCAAAAAGACCCAAGTGATTTTGGATATTCCATATCTGAAGGATCAAAAAATTATGTAAATGATTTAGGAGAGGAAATAAATCAAAGCATATCTTTAGAGCTATCTTTAATTGGAGAAGACATTAAGAAGTACTTCGAATTAGAAGAAAAACATTCTAAAGACATTTATAAATTACATGAAAAGTTTGAATCAGGAATAAATATAATGTCAAAATTTGAAGCGACTAATATAAATGAAAAGGAATTTATAAGAGAGACAATAAAAAGCATTAATGATTTAGATATAAATATTCCTAAAGAAAATGTTGTCAGTGTATTAAATTATTTCAGCTACTTAAAATTTCTAAGCGATGTCAGTAAAAAGTCAACAACTAACCCATTATTATGGTCACAGGGATTATCAGGAATTGTTGATTACTTAAAAAAATCTCATAAATGGTACAACTTCTTGATGAATTTATACGATTGGTTATCAGATTACGCAGTCCAACAAAACATTGTTAAATACAGCAGTTCAGCAAATAAACTTATGAAACAATGTAACATTGATGAACATGATATAATTGAAGTGACTAGGACTGATTTAAACTTGCTTCTGGAAAAAATAAGTACCTCATCAAATGAACATAATATCAAAAACGCATACAATACTATAAAGGACTTACGAGTCAATCAGATTAGACTGGGAGCACTTAAAAGAGTTTTATCTTATACTTTAAACCATGGAATGCAAATTTCCTGCAAACAATCTTATAAGTTAGTAATAAAAGGAGATTTTATAAAATTGAGTGATATTTATTGGGAAGGTCAATGCCCGGAGAAAATCAGGTTCATAGAAATATTTGCTATGAACAAAGTTTTTATAAATAAAAATATTTATAAAACTGGAGATAAAGTTCAACTGTCAATTATTGCTCCTACATGGGAAGTTATTGGAGAAAGAACTATTGCGTTGGATGGTAAGCCGGGTGATTTTCAAGGGAAGGCAGGAAATGGGTATTATGTAGAAGCCCGAGGGGATGATGGAAGACCTGGTTTACCTGGAGGGGCCGCAGGCAGCTTCATTGGGATAGCTGGTTCTGTAGTCGGAGGCCAACTTCATATCACCGCGAACGGGGGAAGGGGTGGGCCTGGACAGGAAGGAGGCGATGGCGCCCCTGGGAAGAGGGGACAGGATCCTCCTGCACCAAGCAGCAGTGTCGTTACTACAGTTTTTAACCAATGGGGACCAGAGTATGAATGGCAAGAGAAGAATGTCAATTGGGAAACAAGAGAATCGAAAGACGAAAAAGTATTCTATGCTTGGTATTACTACAGAGCACACGGCACTAATGCGAAAAGAGGAGGTAACGGTGGGGACGGAGGTGCCGGTGGAATGGGAGGAAATAAAGGAATGGTTAATATTGTCGATATGAGCAACAGTAACAAAATATTAATAACTAATAACAATGGAGGTGTTGGTATAAATGGGAGAGGTGGTGAAGGAGGGAGGCCAGCGGAAAATGGATATACTCGTAATGCAGATTGCAGGATAAACAGGTACGTTATTGTTGCACATACTTCTTGCGAAAATCAAAGACTTGTATATGCTGGGCATGGACAGCCTGGGAGCCCTGGAAGAGAAGGAGTAAATGCGAACGGCAGGGAAAATCCTGAAAGAACTCCAGAATTTACTAAACCTTCCTTAACCATAAATAGTTTCAAAAATTACCTAATAGAACATCTTCCTAATTCAGTTCGTGAGTCAATATTGATAAACTTCCTAAAAAAGTTTGAATTTATGGAGAATGTCAGAGATTTGTATGACACTCTAGGGCTTGTCAACGAACTGCATATACTGGAAAATAACTTTCATAATTTAGACGACAACATATCATTACAATCATTTTATGAATCTTTATTAACGAGGATTCATATGTATTCTATGAAGCCAAAAAGAACAGAAAATGAATTACAGTATAAGAAGGTACTGAATAGTTTATACGTTGCAACGCTGAGTAAATTGTGCTGTTCAGGCATTAATGCAAAAAGCTACATGGTATTAGATATACCAAAATACTTTGATTTGGTTGTAAGCGATATTAAAAGCTTGAAAACTATCAAAAATGATGTAGCAATTAATAAACATAAAGAAGAATTCATCCGTGATTTAGACCGTCAGATAGTTAATGCAAACTATATCCTTAAAACAAAAGCTCTTCCAGAAATTAGAAACATATTTGAAGAAATGGAAAGTAATATTCAACTATTAATTAATGAAACTCATTATATGATTCAAGAAACGGAAGAAGAAAAAGATATCTTCTATAAGAAGCAGCAACAACTAGAACGGTCCTTACTTCTTAGGATGTTACTTGGACCTATCAATATGATTGGAGAATTTCTGGGGTTTCTTGGTCCTGCAGTCGGAGACATTGTTCAAGTAATAAATGGAGTGACAGAAATTTCTCAAACATTGAATTTGGGCATAAATAGTCCAAACCAACAAGTTTTGGAACCATTCTTAGGATCACTATCTTCAATTTTAGAGAAAGCGTTTGGGAATATTAATGACGGGGAAAACGACAACGCTAAACTTTTAGTTACGCAGCTATTCGATGTCGGTTCAATTTTGCTTAAATATACAGGCTTAGGGAAAAAAGATTCAAACGAGTTAATATCGACTTATAGCGAAATTGAAGAAATAAAAGGAGGGTTGCAGAAAGCTATAGATAATAAAATAGATATCGATCCAAAATCAGTTGAAGACTTCAGAAAGGATGTTTCTGAAAAGTTAGGAAATCATAACGCATTACTTGACGACAAAGGACTCGCTGGAAATGACGAGTTTAAGAAAGACCTTAAAATTATTCAACAATTTCTTAATATTACTGATATTCCTCCAAATACTTATAAAAATATTCAAAGTGACCAAATGCAGCTTCAATCTGTTGGGGAAACATTGAAAAGTCTAAAAGACAGAAAGAAAAAACTCCAGGAATTTGAAAGAAATATTTATAATATCATAATTCCTCAATGCAAAGAATTAAGATATACTTTCAAAAATTTTAAGAGCAGTTTGTCGAATAAAGCTCACTACGAACTGGAAATTACAAAATGGGGAATACAAAAGGCGATAAAAGATATAAAATTTGAAATTCAAAAATTGATAAGTGCATTTGATGTTGGAGAGGATCTTTCACATTGTTTGGAAAAATTAATAGAAGCTACAACTTACTTTGTTAACATCTATGATCTTATAGATGATTATAAAGACAAGGCTAAACTCGCCGCTTATATCGCTAATGTAAGTTCCAGTGCAGGTACGAGCATTAAAATAACTAACAACGAATTAGAAATTGCAATGAAAGAATTAGATTTGATAATAAAGTCTAATCTTGTTTTGGAAGAATATAACAAGGCTATGGAAGCATTTATACAGTACGTATTTCCTTTTGCACATTTGTACCTAGATCAATTCAGCTTACCTCCATCCCTTCTCTTGGAGAATGGAACCGAGAGCTTGCTCGACGTGGCTGTACAAAAAATTGAACATTTACAATCGAGCATTCAAAAATCCTCGATATCCATAAATGAATACGACGAATACCTGCACAAAGATATAAAATTCACTAGTAAAACCGAACATTCGTCGCCATTTTATGTCTGGAAAAATGTTAATAATAAAAACACTATAAACAAATTGTTGAACGGTGGAGAAGTAATTATAAAATCGGACGTGACAAAAGGTAGTTTCAAGAATGCAGTGAAATTCAATTCCATCGGACTTTATTTTAGGGCTTCAAATAAAACTATTCAAGAAAGTTTGGATGAAGATTTGAAAGATTTTCAGATAAACATGACACATTTTGGCAACCATTATTTTAAATGTGGGGGCAAATATTACATTATAAAAAGTGATCAATTGAAATTCATATATCACATGATGAAGGATGAGGACGGTAAACCCATAGATAAAAATATGGTTTATGAAAAGGTAAAATCCAATGATTATATGCTAAGTCCTTACGCTCTTTGGAGCATTCAACTTCATAGTAAAATTTTCAATTATGACTCACTTCAAAAGTACGAAAATGAAGAAATAGATCTCGAATTAGAAGGTTTAGGTGAATACTTAGATGAAGACGAGGTGAACGTAAACGTGTGCAATAAACGGATGGAAGAATATTACACCGTTGATGAGAGTACATCTGAAATGAATAGAATGCCTGATCTAATTCAAGATGCCATACCAGAGATTTATGTGAGGATGCAAAGAGATGTTCACAGTCCTATGACAAATGGCGCAACCAACTCGCTTAAATCTTCTCTTTTAAACAGCGTGTTCACATCGATTTTTGCAGGATTGAGCATTCTCAAAGACTTGAACCCGTTCAATAAGTTAACCCACTGGACAGAAGACCTTTCTCATAAAATAGAAAACGATTACAGTCCTGACAGCTTGTGGGTAAATCACGAAGAAATTGAAAATGAAAAATCTCCACTAAATGATTTTATTGACAATAGTTCTTTGACGTCCTCAAGTAATTTGGCATTATGGAATTTAATTTTAAGAAAATACATAAGAAAAAGACAAGAACCCTCCTATTTAAAGGCAAGTCGGTGTAAATTGGAAAATGATGAAAATATGTCAGAATTTAGTCACAGTATTGCTTATAGTTACTACTCTCCATCAAATGCTGCAAACGGAATAATAGCTGAGCAGTATGATCATGAAAAACTGTCAAATGATATTCAACACCTCCCTAAGTCCGTTGAATACTTAATGGATCAGAAATTTGAGCCTAACCCAATAATAACTAGACACAACATGCTTTATTTAAACTGTGATAATTGAAGTGAAATAACACAATTCCAAAAAAAAAAAAAAAAAAAAAAAAAATAAAAAAAAAAAATAATAAAGAAATGATTCCTACAAAAGAATCAGATGTTTCTGTTTCTAGCTTGCAATCTTTTGTAATTCTGAATCTCATTTATCTTTCGGCTAAAACTCCACTAACATGACCATTAGATGATATGTCAAAACATAACCCGTAATAATAAATAAATAGAAGTTCTTGAAAATATTTATTATTTTATAATATTTACAAAAAAATTAAATAAAAATGAAATTCATAGTAGTTTATAATTAGTATAACATCTTTGTCAAACTTAAAAATTATATGCATACACACAAAAATAAATAGGCTACAAATAATATGATCTTAATGAACAAGTTGGGCCTTGTGAAGTTTTGTAAGTATAGTTAAATTAAACATGGCCCAGTGAGATCAGAAACTTGCATGAAGAATTGTGAGTCATTGAATTTCCTAGTTGTAGTAATAATACACAGTGAAGTTGGACAGCTTGTATTTATAGTCCAATAATTTTTTTATGCAAGTAGAACTCACCTGAAAAAAAAAACAAAAAAAACTGACAACCGTTGTGCTCTAGCATGATTCCTACAAAAGAAAAATGTTTAAAAAAAATCAAATCAAATATAGTCCAGGAATCATTCATTGGACTTAATTAGAATAAATAATGTTGATTCAGAAGGAGAAAATCGCATTCAATAAATTAAAAAAAAAATTGTATGCCTCAAATTATTTCAGAACTTGAGGAATTACAGGTTCACAACCCCATAAACAAATGTATTTTTCCCCTAAATTATCTTTTTGTTGACTAGGCTTTCCAACACTTTTGTGGCAATCTTTTCTCAGACCTAATCTTTAGGATCCCCACACACTACATATGTATATATAATCTTAGTTTCTCATTTTGTATTATCTATTTTATCTCTTCTATGCCTTGTGTAAGAGCATTGTTTTATAATATATATATATATATGAATTTTGTATCCTAGTATTACTATGTTTTGTAATTTTTTTATATAAAATTTACAATAATTGTTCTTCTTTAAATAAAATCCTTCTTATCAATATGATTTATGAAATAAGTACACAAACTAAACTCGGGCTATTCTAGTTCACTATGTTAAACTCGGGGCAAAATAAATGTTACAAAAGGTTTTATCAGAAATAAATAATATAATTTATACACATTCTAAAATAAATAAAATATTTGGCACATCTATAAAATAAAAAAAAACTTACTATTTCATAGAAATATACAGTGTAGAATAAACAAATTTTACTATTCATAACATCTAGATGATCTTGGCGGTGGCCGTTGCGATGTAACATTTTGTTTTTAGTGCCACCACACTCTGAAAGTTACTGCTGTATACTAAGCATTAGCTATTGATATATTGAAAAAAAAAAAACAAAAAAAAACAGGTTTGTCTTGAATTAATATTTTCAAAAAAGCTGTTTGCCAAGTGCCTTGCCATGTGCTTTGAAGCGCCATTTGATCAATTGTACACTCCACATTAGAAGTTTTATTACAAACGTTTTGCCAATGGTTTGGAACTAGCTGTATATGTAGCCACAAATGAAATATTGTACCAAGTTTTGCTTATAAAAACCGACCTTAAGTTTTTCTTGATGATGCATTTACAACGTATTCCTCGCACTCCTTGTCTTTCTCGAATACTTCTGAAATAAAGAATTATGTTAAAAGTGATCTATTTTGAGGTAACCAATACATACATACATACATATATATATATGGTTAAGATAATTATTATTAAAAGGGATGCGCCACGTTGGGTCGCCATATAATGTTGTAATAATTTTTATAAAAGGGATTTAATTATTAGAATATAATTTATTATAATGTGAACTGACTGAGTATACTTGAGACTCCGTACTCCGTGGTGGCAAGGCTTAGACTGACTGCTGTTAGCGGTAAAAATTAGCGTCTTCTCCCACCAACTTCCGCATTTTGTTGGTTTATAATTTAGATAAAAATTATAATTTTGTAATTCAAAATGATTAATCCATTATTGCCTGAATATGCATTTAATTTATATCTATTGTACATCAGTATGGTTCAGAAATATTATAAATTTAGATCGTATATAATACGATGTTATTAGTATCTTAGGATTTGTGGTTTGCGCGGGCTTTTCAAGCTTTCAGCGGCTATTTGAATTCAAAAATGTTTTTGTGAATGTAATACATCATAACAATATATATATATATAATCTCACACTGGTATTTCTAAAGTGACACAAATAAAAAAAAAATAAAAAAAAAAAAATCAACTGAAAATGTGTCACTCTTGCCTACGGAGAGGGAAAAGCATTAAGAGAGGAAGAGTGACACAAGTTCCCTCTGACGGACAAGCTCTGAAGCTAGACCTAGCTTAATGGAGCATCAAAACTGTATGTACCTGTACATACAGTTTTGATTCTCCATTAAAAGATATTTACCATGTCTTTCATACTCATAACTGAAAAACATCGATTTTTGAGTTGTGTCACTTCAGAAATACTAGTCAAAAATACTAATATATTATATTAGGTTCCCTGAAAAGTTCATAAAGATTAAGAAATAAGATTTAATCTTAATTCTATTAACTTATAATGAATAAAAAGGCTATTTTAGTTTATATTCCTTTAATCCAGTAATACATTGAGAACTAAAGGCATATAAACAAAATTAGCCTTTGTATAAGTTAAACGAATTAATATTAATATATATATTTATGGCAGAATTTTGATGAATTTTTTTACACAAATACTTTGCCTGATTCAAAATGCCAAGTTTATTAACTAGCAGAATCCGCCCACCCAAACATTGCTTTTTCAATTAAATTGGAACAAAAAAATCGTAACACCTACATCTTTGCATTTATAGGCTTCCAGATGTACTATCTATAGATTTTTTGACACGGGGAATTAAACGAAGCAACTTTCAAGGCAACATTGATAACAATTTTGAGGAAAATTAACAAAAATAGAATTTTTATATCAATAATTCTCAAACTACAGAATGAGTTTAACAATTTTTTAGCAACAATGTTTGACATTCATTGAAAATAAGCTATACAGTGGAACATGGTTAATTCAAACTTCTATAATTTGAAATCGTCTTTAATTTGAATATTTCTCCCAGTCCCTAGAATTTAGTGCATAAAGAATGTAAAAAAAATGTGGTTAGTTTGAATAAAATGTTGGATAATTCGAATTTGTTACGAGTCTGAACCTCCAATGGTAAGTGGACAGAGAGGCGGCCGATCTTAAATCTTGTCAAAATATTCCCCCCTCAGGTAACTGCTTTTAAAAAGCTGGATTTTTAAAATGATGTCTCATGGATTCTGTTGACGATTTACAACCAGTGGACGGATGGGAAGACGTCACTCCAGCCTGTCGGATAACCTGTGAAGATTTCAGCAATATCGATGAAGATGTCGCAGAGCGGGGTGACTTAACTAAAGCCGAAATAATTGCCGATGTTCTCAAAGAGATTCACAGCAAGAAGATGAATCAGGTGATGAAGATGAGTCTACAGTAACCCAGGGAACGCCCATTCCGAGTCCAGTCGAATCACTCTTGTATATAAAGAATTTATAGAAAGTAAAAATGATGTCCCAACTAGACTTTACAGTGGGAAAAAGTAAACAAAAATTTCAAAAATTTTACTACTGTTTTTGGAAATTTATTTATTACTTATCTACTTAATCATCAATTTGTGTAATTTTGGTTTTTCTTTAAATAAAATTTCGATTTTTTAGCCCTTTATTTTCAAAAACTTTTGTAATTCGAATTTTGGATAATTCGAACTTTTTCATCAGTCCCTAGGGGTTCGAATTATCCAAGTTCTACTGTATAGATTTTGCCTACATTTTTAGTACAGGAAGTATAAGAAAAATTTTTTAAGTACACCCCCTTGTGTTTTTTATCACTATGAGAACAATATTGAAAATCATTAAGATGATGCAGTTCATGCTATTTTCTTTTTAGAGTTTGTTGTATTGTATTATACTCTTGTTATTATTTTTTTATAGTTTTATTATTGTAATGTAAAAGGATCATACAATACCTTTCTTGTCACTGGATTCTTGTCGGGTTCAGGAATATTTTTTGCTCCTGGGCTCTTCCTAACTTTTTCTGTATTTTTGGAAGGTGGTGAACTTGCCATATCCGGAAGACTGGATTTTCGAGGCCGCCCTCTAGATTTTTTTATTTTTGAAAAAGTATCCTTATGAGAAACAGGATCTGAGAGTCTACTAGCTACTTTTTGTTCACCGTGGGGGTGTAAGTCTTTTTTACACTGCCTCGGCTTTGATACAACTTGAGGGCAATGTGGAGTATCGTCGGAGGATCCCTTGTTTTGATCAACTGAGGATATTACTTTATGTTTATCTGCATGTTCCATCGAAGATTTTCGAGATTTCCCACTGCCGCTAGCCTGAGCCTGAACAGTATTTCCCTCGGAGGGACCCTTGCCGTCAAGTAGTCCTTCCGTCTTCTCGATTCTGTTCGTTAAAGTCTGTATGGCGCTCATTACGACGTTCTCCTGGTTCCTTATGATCTCCCGCTGCTGCAACAGCACTTGTTCCAGTAATTCAGAGCTTAAAAGGTCCTTCCCATGGAGGTCGCTCAGTTTTGAATTCAAACGAGACTTGTCGTCGACTTCATCATCGGAAATCTGGAAACGAGAAATAAAATCAGTTTTTAGCTCGTACAGGTTTCAATTGAGTCAGAGATAAAGTGATTTCAATGGATGGAAAGTATAGGAAATGTTTAATGCAATCAAATGAATACAGTTTTAAGCTTGTTTCTTCCCTCCATACAGGGAGCAAAACCTGCTTCTTAAATCAGCAGGATGACGTAATCTTGAAGTAATGAAAAGAAATGCCAATTTTCATGAGTCATCTGTCTTTAAAAAACTGGTAATACAAATCTGAATATATACATATTTGGTTCAGGAGTAAACTTCCGGTGCTAATGGATCGATTTTGCAGTTTAACGAACACGTCCAATCATTTTTTAAGAAAATGTTGAAAGTCAACTTCTCAAATTTTCAAAAATGTTTTCATGTGCTAAGATGAACAGAAAGAAGATACTTTACCTCAATTACATCATTGATTGAAGATTGGGAGTCTGACGAGCTCTGAACTTTCTCCCCAATCACCTGCAACATCATATTTCCATAAATATTATAAAAAATGATCACAATTATTCTGAAATATTTCATACTATATAATATTAAATGATTATTTTGCTTTTTACATTCCACCAACACGTTTTTTCATTGAAACTAATGGCAAGTGGTGTAGATGTTGTTGCGTAGCCAAAAAAAAAAAAAAAATCTAGCGAGGATGGAGCTGATCCTCGCTAGATTTTTTTTTTTTTTTTTTTTTTTTTTTTTTTAACACTATCTCTAGTGAGAAATCGAACCCAATTGGGCCTCCAAAAAAGAATAAAAACAAATTATTACATGCACATAACATTTCAATTCAATTCAGGAAAATAATAATTGATATTAGAATAATTAGGAAAAAATGTATTTTATTTTTTACTTTTATATTTATTTATAATAGTTTACACAACTAGAAGAAATTTAATTAATAACTTGTAGAATTTATAAAAGTAGTAGTGAACACACCAGACATTTTCAATTCATTGAGTAAAAGTATTTAGAACACCACAATTGTATTTAGCGTAAACTGTATTGTAGTGATTAATATTATTTATAATTTAATTTAATTGAATAAAATAGAATTGAATACTTATTTAACAGAAAATCTCGGGTCGTAATACATACCAGCAAATTAAGACATTAATCATGAGTTTCAAAGACATATACAAAAATTTGATCAATGATAAATTATCTTACTATAATGAAATAATATAAATGCACACTACATATGAAAAATTACCTTGTATCTTTAGACAAATTCTACAGTCATAATAGAAACCCCAAAAATACACTTGGTCCTGTGTTTAGTTCTTCTCAACTTGCAATTTTCACATATAGAACACTCAATCCTACTGCAGAACATAAAATGTCCTCAAGAGATTTGCTGACTAGAGTGTTTGAGACTAGCTAGACGCAGTAGCATTCTAGCCTCTGATAGTCGGAGAGCTGGTAACAAACTTTTCAAGAAGTATTTTAAGCACCTTGAAATTTTTCTATAGTGTACCTCTTGGGTAGATAAGAAGGGAAATATGTGTTTCCTGGACCTTGGAACACCAGGTACTGCGCATAGGGGAAAGGTGCAAAAACTATATTTCCCAAAAATAGTGTTTTATTCAGAAGCCAACTATCAATAATGTAGACAAATTGCGAATTAAGGCAATTTTACAATGAATAATAAATAAGGGAGACACTTTTAAGGGTTAAAATGTAAATAAAAAAATAAACCAAAGTACCTAGTTTTTATTTTTACTATTAAATGAAGTGCTTTATTCATGCTGCAATTTAAATAGCGTCTTCAATAAACATATTTGAAAATAATTACAAAAGGGCAGACACTTTTGTGGAGTTTAATTATCAGGAAACTAAAATAAATGTTGCCTTTGATAGACTGCAATACACTGCGTGTAACCGTAAGAGTGAATAAGAGCACCGCGCAGCTGTGGTTGTTCACTGCGCTCTCATTGGTTCTTGCTCACATGATCTTGTACAGCTGTTCCGGTTTAAATGGCTGCATGAATAAAACTCTCATTTAATATTAGAATAAAAACAATTTTTTTTCTTCTTTTTTACATGTTATCCCCCTTAAAAACGTCTGCCTTATTTATTATTCATTGTAAAATTGTCTCAATTTTACATTAAAGATAGTTGGCTTCTGAATAAAACTCTATTTTTGGGAAATATTTTTTTGCACCTTTCCCCATGCGCAGTACCTGGTGTTCCGCGGTAAAGCTTTCCAACACATATATACCTTCTTATCAACCCAAGAGGTGCATTATAGCAAAATTTCAAGGTCCACAAAACACTTCATGAAACGTGCGGTTACTGGCTCTCAGACTATGATTTGAGGAGAAGCCTTCTTGATAGAATGAAGGAAAATTTGTTATATCCACATTCTATATTACTACGAAATAGCAAGATATATTTTTATATATGTAATATTATTTTATGTTCCAAAATGTATGTATTTAAATATTGAACAACAAATATTTTTAATATTTTATTAAAAATTATTTTTAATTTTCAACGTGTACTTTATTTAATTTATTTTAATTGAATTTATTTACATTCGAGGTATCACAACAGCATATTCTATTTTAAATCTACATTTTCCAATCAGACAAGATTTGTTGAAATGTTGATGTAGACAAAAAAAAAAAAAAAAATAAGAAAAATCCTCCAAATCTAAATCCTAAAGATACCTAGTAGTTTTCCACCCTAATGGGGCTCGTACACGATCAATAATATTGACAATACAATATGATATTGATAATAACATTGATTGTGTACAGTGAAAAAAATGAGTATTGACTGTCGGTATTGATGTAATATTTATGAAATCCAGATGTTCTTCCATTACGTTGTCAATGGTATTGAGAGGTTAGGAGGGGTGAACATCAGTACTCGGTTCTTGCCTTGTAAAGGTAGCGAACACAATTATTTGTTCGTGGCCATATTTAAGCACAAACTCAAGACCACGTCCTAGGATTTTAATATACAAGATAAGAAAAATAATTACTCACGAGTATAAAGTTCTCTTCACAGGGTATATGTGGAATTTCCACAGTGTTCGATGATACCTCTGGAACTTCCTCGCTTGAAGGCATTTGCGGTGGCGGTTCCAAATCCTGTTAACAGGTGAATACTTAATAATTTATTTTATTTTACTTTAAAAATGGCTAAAGGTCAAATGTTTAAAACACTTCAAATTCTCATTAAAACCCTTTATTCGGTGCTCCATGGATTTCATGTCATCAGGCACACATTTTATGTCTTCTTTAACACTAGGGAAGGCGTTGAGAGGTCTGGCAAGGGAGATAGTGTTTAATATTTATCAATACTAAGCCCTAGTTATAAAAAGAGGGAATTTTTACCATACAATTAACAGTAGCAAGCCTATAAGCCTCACCTTTTAGCCTATAACTAAGCCATCTATTTGAACAGGCAGCGTTATAGGTTAAATTATCTTCAGCCTTAGCTTCGTCTAAGTAATAATAAACGTAATACATTATCTCCCTTGCCTGACCTCACAAGCCTTCCCTCGTCCTAAACAAGACATAAGCAGTTTTTAGAGGGGATATTATTGATTGAAATTGGAATTTGCAAATGTAAGGAATATTCCTCTAAAAATGTCGCGCATGCGTATTTGAAATTGTCCATCTATCTGAATCGGCCCTGTATATATATCTTTTTTGAGCTTTAACTTAGGAAGACTTTTCAGAGGTAGTGCCAGTCCCTGACTAATCAAATAAATAAGGACATTTTTTATCAGCTGCTTAAAATCAAAGTTTCACAATTAAAAATCCATTTCAAAGAAATATTACAATAAAACGTCAACTGTAAATACTACTAAACATCAATGGTATTAAAATTCATTAAGAAATTAGGATCAGAATGACATAATCTTTTACAATTTGTAATTAGCATTAGTTTTTTTTAGAAAAGATTATGCCCTTATAGGCAATATTACGGTTTAATAAATACAAATTGTTAAATAACAAAAAAAACAATTTGAACAAAACCTGAAACATTTTTGTTTATTTCGAAGTCCATTGGCAATTTTGGCCTGCTCTTGAACTGCCTTTAACCCCTGGTGTGAATAAAGTGTGTGATAGACACAAGAGAAAGGTTAGTGAAGTATGTTGGCAGCAGTGAGCAGCTAGACTCTAGATATTAAATAACCAATTCTTAGTTTGATGAATCATTTACTTAAAATTTTACTTTATATGTTAAATATAACCTGTTCCTGTTGACTTGAACTGGACTCAGCAGGAATTTCCTCCAAAAATTCAACTTGACTCTGAAAATCAAAGCATGGAGGATCATGAATATTAATTATGTATAATAATTATTAATATATACCGTTTTTGAGATATTTAGGAAAATATACAGGGTGTCAGAAAATAAAAGTCATCCTTTGGCCAGATGATTCCCCGATAACCCCCATATTGACCCCTGCAAAATTTGCCTTGAAATGTTTTTCATGGTCAAATTTTTTTATTGCATATTTTGAATCTACGATCCATGAGGAAGAGACTATTCAATGACACCATAGGTCGGAAATGACGCTTTATAATCAAATTGCCATTCAATTCCAATTGACAAATGGTGGCCAATTTTGATAATTTATTTTACATGTTCTACTAACATTGCCTTCGTAAAGATACCTTGTTTGAGCTTTTAGAAAATTATCTTCTACTTTAAAAAATTATAAGTATATTGAAAAATGAGACATATGAGCTATGTGGCATTCATTGGAGGACATAACTCATATTTTACAATTGACAGGAATGGCTTCATGAGGTCATTCTCGAAGCTTATCAAGAGCTCTTTGCCACAAGCTTTCAATCAATCACTGAAATTACCCATTAAGGATTTCACTGGTCATGTATGATTTTCATGAAACAGCCAACACTGTACAGAAACACTACTTTGAAAAACCATTACCAAAGGATCCGGCAGGGTACCCTAAAACAGGGTCAGTCATGGGCGTATATAAGGGGGGGCTGAGGGGGCTTCAGCCCCCCCCCCCCGAAATTCTGATTTGATCGGTAAAAATTTCATAAAACCCTTAAAAATAAATGAAATAAGATCATTTAGTTCATAAAACATATTCTATTTTGGGGGTAATAGCGTTTAAGTTGGCTAAAACTCTTCCAAGATCTAAATTGTTAGTATTCCATACACCGGAAATGGTCTCAGCCCCCCCCCACAATTTTCCCAGCCCCCTCCGAAATTATTTTCTATATACGCCCATGGGGTCAGTCCATAAAGAGATAAAGGATACATTTTCAACATTAAGATAAGTATCACTTTTCTCAATTTCTTATTATCTAAATATAAAATGATAACACATTATTTCATTCATAAAAGCGTTAGAAAATAGAATTACTCACCCAGCTAATATCATCAATAGCCGAAATCTGTGGTAACGGTAAAAAGATATTGAGGATAAATTGAGGAACGTCAATGTTAGCAGAGTCCTTGAGGAATTTGAGAGTTTTAGCAGCCTTAGTCAACTCTTCAGATTTAAATATGAAATCATAGGTCAGCCACATTATTACGTCTTCTATTTCCATCATTTCCTTATCTGTCTGTAATATAATAAAGTATGTTATTAAAAAGTAGCGTTCAAATTCTATTCAACAATTGAAAAGAGCATATACTTCTCCAGCAGTCAAGAGCGGTTGGAACCTGTGTATTGTTGACTTGTGTACAAGTCGAAGGGAGATGGGACCCAAGTACCGTTGACTCGTACAGCAGTCGAGAACTCCTCGTATATCTTGCATTCTTCCTCTTCTCATTTCAAGACTTTAGAACTATCTAGCATTACCATAACATACTTCTGCCTTTCCTGCCTATTACTAGAGGGTATTTGAATGCAGTATTTGGTCATGAGAGCTATATGGGCGAATTATAACTCGTTGGCCTCTCTTCCCATTCACCCTTGTTAAACTACCATTAGTTTTTATATATCTGTACAGTCCCAACAACTTGTTTTAGCAAAATTAGTTCATTTTTAGCTCCAGAAGTTAAAATCTTATATTCGTGTTTTGGTAAATTTAGAATTTTTTTTTTTTTTTTTTACAGTTTATTCTAAAAATGTATTAGAAGAAGTACAGTGTCCAAGAAGCCCTTATGGCTAAAATTATAAAAGATGATTTTTAATTCGGCAAGGAGATTGCTGAAAGTCGAGACGCTGTGTACAGGGAGCCTGACGCTGAATCTGAATATCCCTTACAGGAGAACACTTCACTTTAGGGCTCTCAGCGTATGGAAAGGGTTAAGTAACCCCACTATCTCCCACCTTAATCAAACTATGCAATTAAATGTTACATTAATATAAACAACACGTTACCTGGAGAGTGCTCAGAAGTTCGATAGTAGAAGAACTGAGAAATGTGTCTCCTTTCAAAAGAGACCAGAGTAAAATGAGGAAAAGACTCTGCCAATGCCAGTACACTCCATCTGTCGACCAGACTGTCGTTTCCACGTACATAGGACTGTATTTTGAGCTGTCCTTAGAAAAGCTAATTACTTGCTTAATCTTCTCTTCAAGAATGGAACTAAACTTCTTCAAGACTTCTTTAAATATACTACTGTTAACAATGTCTGATACCAAGACCTCCTGCAACCAGAACAAAGAAATGAGTAAATTTAAAAAAAAAAAAAAACTTATAATAAATTGGTTTCAACAAATAATTCCTGCCCGGAACAAATCCTAAGCAACAAAAGTCTGCCATGCGGGAGTTGCATAATTAAGCCCATTCCACAGAAGGTTGGTAGTATACGCTGCATTCCTGAATAATTTGCTGAAAATAACCTATCTAAATAAAAAAAAAAAAATATACAGTAATAGTTTTGCGTTTCTTAACATTTCTAATAAACAGCAGACGCCAGATACAGCACCCCAGAACTATCAACCAATGCTCAAGCTGGTTTGGCAGCTTAATTCATTTGAACATAATAAAGAGTAAACCCCAACCAACTAGTAAACCGATTTAGGTTAATTTTCACACATATCTTTGTCTATGGATGCCCAATAATGGTCCGATTTTTATGAAATTTGGTACAAAAAGTCTGATTTGAAAGGTCAAATGTGGTAACCATCAGAATCCGGCCACCGGAACATGGGTTTTGGAGGGAAATTCTCCAGGAAAAATCGTAACGCTTACATTTTCAAGTTCCTACGTAACGCTTACGTAGGAAAATGAATGAAACAACTTTTAAGGCAATAACTGTAACCGTTTTTGAGAAAAGAGGACAAAATGTTTTTGTAACTCATTTTCGGTTTTGGTTCTTAGATTTGTGGGATTCAATTGAAATATTTTCTACATGTTTGAAATTCTTCTAAACTTAGATGTTTAAATTTTGGTTACATTTGGAGTAAAGGAAGCATTTGAATATATATATATATATATATATATATATATATATATATATATATATTGTAATGATATTTTACATTACATATTTAAAAGTTTTAAAATTAACACAGAAAATTCTGAAAATTCAAAAAGCTCATTGATATGGTAAATTCATTGGAATAAACAAATATTATTGGTTATATTTGTCTAGCAGTCTATACAGGTAGCATTGGATACCGGTAGGACGCTCCCGCCATGAAAGTTAGTGCAGTCTATTGAAAGCAGTTCAGTCGGTTGAGTTAAAATGGAGGAGCTAGTCTCATACCTGCAGTTCAGTTTACAAGAAGATACAGTCTCATAAGTGCAGTTTAGTTTACAAGAAGATACAGTCTCATAAGTGCAGTTTAGTTTACAAGAAGATACAGTCTCATAAGGGCAGTTTAGTTAAAAAGAAGATACAGTCACATACGGTAGTGCAGTTCAAAAGAAACAACGCCATTCTTAATGCAGCTCTAGTTCAGTGCACAGCTAGTTTCATATAGTCATCAGTTTTCATGAAGCCTAGGCTCAGTCCGTTAATGGAGATACAGTTTTAAAGAAGATCCTGTCAGATGCAGTTAATACGAAGCTGGCTTTATATCAGGTAATGCTTGTTTATCCATATGCCTGGATGTGGCTTATCCATGAGTCTTTTGTTTTTTCATTATTTAAAATTATCTCTGTTTTACTTTACTGACTCGAACCCGACCCCTGAGATAAAGAGTTTTTAAATTTAAATATTATACATTTTGTCGACCCAACATGGCGCAATTCTTTAATTTAAAAATATTTTAAATGATTCTTTTTAAATAAATTATAACATTGTGGCACATCAACGTGTGGCTATTATAAATCTTTTATTTTTTATTATAACAATATATATATTAATAGACATGATCTTCGTATATTTTTGTAAATATCTCGGAAACAGTTGAGAAATTGTGGTAAGTGGAAGGTGATCATTCGAAAGCTTTCTAAATTCTCTGCAATTTTGGATGGGGCAAAGTCTATCGGAGAAATAAGTGCTTAAGACTTCGAAAGTGTTAGTTTTTTTCTTTGGAATGGCTTTTTGTCTTTGTTTAACTCACTTTTTAACTTCTTGTTTTTCTTTTAAATTGCATCTTTCAGTAAAATTAGTATTTTAGTAAAAGAAGGAAAGAAAATGAGAAACTTATTGGTTTTCCTAGAGCATACGTTGAGAAGGCAGGGAGTCATTTCCACTTAGGATACTGTCAGTTTCCTTCTCTTTGTGATTTTATTTTATATTTTTAACGAAAATTTAATTTTATATATTTTTTTTTAAAATCACTTTGCGATTTTATTTTATATTTTTTCAAAAGCTACCAATAACTGCCTCCATTCCTTTATTAATGAGACTAGGAACCGCGGTAGGATGACACAGTTCCTGTGAGTCGGACATTTTACTTTCCTATTGGTAGATAAGCAGAGTATTGTTATTAGAGTATTGTTATTTAGTATGAAAAATTGTCTATTTGTACTTTATGGTGGACATGCTTTATTTTCCCTCTACTTCTTCTTCTTCTTATTTGGCGCTACAACCCTAGGCGGGTCTTGGCCTCCTCTATGAGCTTCCGCCAACCATCTCTATCTGCTGCCGCCGCCTTCCAGTTCGGTGCATTGAGAAGGACCCTAGCATCAGCTGCCACACTGTCCTCCCATCTCAGCCTGGGTCTCCCTCTCCTCCTAGTTCGTTCCATCCTGGCTTCAAGGACCTTCCCTGGTATCTCTCCTTCCCCCATTCGTATGACGTGCCCAGCCGAACCTAACCGTCCAAGCTTTATGAAGTTAACAACATTTAAGTCGTTATATAAACTATAAAGCTCTCGGTTTTTACGTCTCCTCCAAATTTGACCTTCCTTCACGGGGCCGTAAATGCGTCTTAAGATTTTTCTTTCAAAAATCAGCAGATCATTCTCATCGGCCTTGGTCATGGTCCATGCTTGCGAGGCGTAGGTCAGTACGGGTCTAATCAGGGTCTTGTACAACCTGATCTTTGTCTGCCTTGTGAGTAATCGGCTCCTTATTTGCTTTATTAGGCCAAAATAGCAACGATTGGCCGACGTTATCCTCCTGCTTATCTCTTTGGGCATCTTATTGGTGGATGTTACAAGAGATCCAAGGTAGGTGAATTCCTGCACTCTTTCAAATTTGTAGGGGCCTATTTCGATAAAGGTTTCGCCTTGATGCGTGCCATCTGCCCTCACCACCATATATTTTGTTTTGGCCTCATTCACCTCGAGGCCGAGAAGCGAAGCTGCTCTCTGGAGTGCTATAAAGGCATTCTTTAATTCACTTTTCGATCTAGCTACAACATCAACATTATCCGCAAAGCCCAAGAGCTGGACGCTTCGATCGATAATTGTTGATGTTGTCTGTATTCCTGAGTCTCGTATTACTTTTTCAAGCCCCAAAATGAACAGAAGACAAGCCAACCCATCACCCTGTCGCAGACCCCTATCAGCACGAAACTCACTAGAGCACTCTCCTTGTATCCTAACGACATTTCTTGTCTCTTGCATGGTCATCTTAACAAGGCGAATAAGCTTTCTAGGTATGCCAAAAGCCTCTAGTGTGTCATATATCTTCTAGCGATTAATACTATCATAGGCATTCTTAAAGTCTACGAAAAGGTGATAGGTTGTCATGTTATATTCTATTCCTCTTTCCATGAGAATCCTCAGAGCAAAGATCTGATCTACTGTCGATTTACCTCTCCTAAAGCCAGTCTGGTATTTTCCTACAACTTGTTCAGCATGAGGGTACAGTCGGTTATAGAGGATTCCAGATAGAATTTTATACGCGGAGGGTAGAAGAGATATACCTCTGTAATTCTTACATTCCAGCCGATCACCCTTCTTAAAGATTGGGCAAATTACTGCTTTTGACCATTCTATAGGCATGGTTTCATCCGCCCAAATCTGGACAATCAGATTATGCAGAGTTTTGTGCAAATCCTCTCCTCCATATTTAAATAGTTCTATAGATATGCCATCTATTCCTGGACTCTTATTATTCTTCATCCTATTGATGATCTCCAGAACTTCTTCAAAATCCGGAGGGGGTTCCGTCTCATCTTTCTCATCATAGTTGACACTCTGATGATCTCCCAGCATAACATCCCCTCCAGCGCCTGTATTCGTAGAGTTATTAAGTAGCCCATCAAAGTGACGCACCCATCTCTGGAGGATTTCCTCTTTTTTGGTGAGTAATATGCCATCTTCACTCTTGCAGAGAATAGACGTTGGTTTAAAATCAGCTCTTTCCTGATTTACTCTGCGATAGAAAAGTCTATTATCCTTTGCCTGCCATAGCTCCTCAATTTCCTCTAGCTTTTTCCTCTCCCAGGCTTTCTTCTTTCTTTTAAGGGTTCTCTTTTCCTCCCGGCGCAGACTTTTATATTGTTCTGAAGATAGCCTGGTGTATCTTCTTTGCACCATCGATTTGTAGGCTTTGTTCTTCGCATCCGTAGCTAACTGGCACTCTGTATCAAACCACTCATTCCTGGTAGTTCCGACTTCCCTCCCCAATTCCTCTTCCGCAGCCTTTTTAGTTGCTTCTGCCAGAATTCTCCATTCCTCTTCTTGTTCAACATCATTGCACCTGTCTCTTCCTAAGTTGCGCATCTGGAGGCTGAACTTTTCCTCATATCTTTGACGAGTTTCCGGATCCTTTAGCTTATTTACATTAATGCTCTTGCTAGCTTTCTTCCTTACTGTGCGGCTATTGGAGATCCTTGCTCGTATTTTGGAGATCACCAAATAATGATCTGAATCCATATTGGCTCCACGAAAGGTTCTGGTGCTAATGAGGTTGGATTTATGGCGAGACGATATTAATAGATGGTCAATTTGGTTAAACGTTCTGCCATCTGGAGCTCTCTCTTTTTTTTCCCTCTATAGAAAACAAAAAAAGTTTCTGGTTGGGAAAGATCCCAAGAAATTTTCAATCTGGAAAAAATGAGATTATAAAAAAAAATGCATACCTTCCTCTGTGGAGGAGCTTTCTTTTCTTGAATCTGGAATTAAAAAAAAAAAAAATCATTATTCTTAGTTCATATTTAATAATTATAATTGGTAAAACTGAAGTTTAGCGTCCTCCGAACCGATTATTTTCAAATATTTCACTATAACGTATTTTGATGCAGTAAACACAAATCCGCTAAAAATAAAACTCGCTCTCAACTAGGAAAGAAGTTATTAAGCACTAAAGTCCACTGTTATGGAGGCTATAAAAGCTGACGTAACAACGTATTTGTAAACATGCGCATGCACAGGTATGGAAAAGTCCGTAATAAAGAAGTCTAATTGGAATTAACCATCAATTATTTAAATTTACCAGTAGTTATTTATTCAGAAATTTTGTTTAAAATAATAAAACATTCTTCACATTTTTTGTTTCGCTGTTGAATTATGGGCATTCCAGCTATGAATTTATGTTTGCTCAAGAAGATATCAAAATTAGTCAATCCAACTCGCTAAAATTAATAGAATTCTATTAATTTTAGCGAGTTGGATTGACTAGATTTTTTATATCTTCTTAAGCGAGCGTAACAGCATAGCACGTATGCCCATAAGCGACAGGTTAGACGGGTGAGGATGCTCTTAACATTTACAATTATTTTTGAATAAATAGTTTATCAACATTTCAAATGCGAGTTCGTTGTTTTACATTCCTGCACATGCCCATATTTACAAATACGTTGTTTACACCAGCTTTTATAACCTCCATAACAGTGAACTTTAGTGCTTAATAACTTCTTTCCTAGTTGAGAGCGATTTTTTTTTTTTTAAACGGATTCCTGTTTAGTGCATCAAAATATGTTATAGTGCAACAATTGAAAATAATCAGTTCAGAGGACGCTAACTTCAGTATTACCTTATAATTAGCAATTAAAATATTTAAAACAGTACATGTCTGGTTGCAAATTAAAACGATGCCCTCTCATTGTGGAACATAATAGGTTGGGAGAGTATATATTTTTTTAATTATAGGTGCTCCGACTGCCAGGGTCATTAGCACCAAGTATATTCTTAAATCTCAAATAGACTGATGGTTGAAAGCATACTCTTTCTCTATCACATAGGAGATGGGGGTGTGGAGAGAGGTGTCATAAAAGTGAGGTGATAATAGAAGGTAGGCAGGCAGGAAAGGTTTTATTTGGGGGGGGGTGTATTTTAAGCATTTTTTTTTAAATAATAAATTGAAAATGTAGAATAGGAAAAGGATATGACTTCTTTGTGAATTTGGTCGTTAACTGGATTATTTTCTGGATGGGTAAATATAGATTCAGAAAGGAGGGGTTTTTCAAGGTTTGATTCAGTGGAGAGGATACAGAATTGGTCAAAGTCAAAGTTATGTCCGTCTGCGATGGCATGTCTCGATAAGGCATGTATCATAATAAAAGTACATTTCTTATACGAAAATTGTTTTATTTTTTGCTGACATTTACCCATAACACATTTTCTAATAAAAAATGTAGTTTTATTAAGATACTACGACCAAACCCTGTCTAAATCTACCTATAAAGTGAGATATGATTACCTTAGAACATTCAATGATAGATTCAACCATAGAGTCAGGAACTGTCACTATTTTTGTCTTCCTGATAAATTCCAACCGTTCCACTGCATTCTTGATCCAATTTTCGTCGCAATAACGACTGCCTGTGAGCCATGTTACTTGATCCTCAGAAGTGAACTGCATGAAGGTCTTCGGGGCGGCCGCAACAAGGCTTACAGCAAGAGAAGAGAGACAGATATCGTTTGTAGACAGGCCGTGTACAAGCATTAGGAGGTAGAGTTCCTTGTCTTGGAGCATCCTAAGGTCAAATGTGCTCGAGTAGTATGAGCAGGAAGAGACGCTGTATTCCAGGACGGATATTATTTTACCTCGGTATATCGTGTGGTACATTTCCAACAATCCTGGAATTTTATCTGGGAGAGAGTATTCCTCATTCTGGGACAATCCATTCCCGCTAAGGGGTACTGCCTAAAATAAAACAATATCGTTTGTAAAAATATGGAAATAATGTATTACCTAACTTTATCTGTTAGTGATTTAAATTAAATGGTAATTTTTTTTTTTTTTTTTTTTTTTTTTTTTTTTTTAACGGCGCATCGACATAATTCTTGGCCATTAGCGCCGACATCCAGGGTGCAGCCAGGAATTTTCTCAGTGGGCCCTGAGATGAGAAAATTCCTGCCGCCGGTGGGGATCGAACCCACCATCTCCCGCTTATGAATCCAGCGCGCTAGCCACTAGACCTCGGGAGACCCCAAAAATGGTAATTCTGAGCAATTATTGGCCCAACTTGGATTTTCGTAAAACTTCATATGCTGCTTCAATTCAACCTGAATAAGAATAATCTGTGAAAAAAAAAAAAAAAATTGCAAAGCACTTTAACAGTATTTTATTTAAAATACTTAATTGACCATTAAATGTATTTAAATGTATATTTAATACTAACAATTCTGTACAGGGTGCATAATCCCGTATAGAACCCTTGTGGGCAGTGTGAGGAAATATTCCACGATATGGGAACAGAAAACATTATCTTATTGGCCAAATCGCAGAGTTCATTTTTAAGAGAAAGCATCCTAATTAAAAGGAACGAATCCATCATATATTTATTTAAATTTTAACGTCCATTTATTATTAACTAAGAATTATCATATATTTAGAGCGATTGCAAAATTTTACCCTGGGTAGCATTGAAAAATCTTTGAAAATGAAAATATTCATGATTCAGATAGTGATATGTCCCAAAATTCATAGTTAATAATAATGGACGTTAAAATTTAAATAAATAAATAATAAATTTACATTTTCACATATATTAAAAACAATCTTAGCATATGTTTTTAAAACAATTTATTTTAGAGAAGAGAGAAAACTTTATTATAAAAAATTAATGGGCAGCCCATTTACATTGGGTTGCTAGATACACAGCGTGCTTATCATCCATTCGGAAATAGGGTTAATTTATAGTATTGTAGTTTATACAAGTTGTATCATAACAATGAAACATGGAGACAAAATACTGTAAAAGTGCTTTGCGACATTTTCTTTTCCCGTGTTTTTATTCTTATTTATGTTGAAATGAAGCCGGGGTGTTTACAAATAAAAAAAAAAAAAAAAAAAAAAAAAAAAAAAAAAAAAAAAAAAATGGTACATAGTGTGTCAAAAAAGTAGTTTTGACTTAACTATAGTTTTGGATATTTAAGCATGCTCTTTCAGATCAACTTCGTCAAAGTTTTGGAAAAAACATTTTCAAACCTATTTTTTTTTTTTTATTTGGTAATCATATGTTCATGACATTCAAACTGCCATAGATAACCAACAGCTCACTATTCTAGTTCTCCTAGATTTTTCAAAAGCATTTGATACCGTAGACCATCAAATCCTCCTCACCGAACTCCAATCTCTTTCCTTTTCCAACAGTGCCATTAGCTGGTTCCAATCCTTTCTATCCAATCGATCCCAATACGTGGTCATCCCCGACAGCAATCCTTCTAGCCCTCTTCCTCTTTCCCGTGGTGTACCCCAGGGATCCTCGTTATCCCCAACTCTATTTTCTGTTTACACCAATGATCTTCCTCTTTCCATAGTCCATTCCAAGTTTCATCTTTACGCTGACGATACCCAAATCTACCTATCCTTTAAGCCCTCTTTGCTACGAAATGCTGTAGGCAAGCTGCAAGTAGATCTTAATAACATCAATGCTTGGGCCGCAGCTAATAAGCTTTCCCTGAATCCCGACAAATCCAAAGCCATTGTTATAGGCTCCCAATCCCTCATAAGTTCCACTTCCCCTTTTCCAGCCCTTTACCTCAACAGTATCCCTATAAAATATTTTAAGTCAGTTAAAAATCTTGCGATCATATTTGATCAGAACCTTTCCTGGAAAAATCATATTTCCCAAATTTCCCGTTGGTCCATATTTATCCTGAGACAGCTCAACCTCTCCCGCCATCTCCTGCCAACAAAGACCCGTCAACTCCTCGTAACTTCCCTATTATTCCCCCAGTTTGACTATGGTTGTTTGGTGTACGGTGGACTTTCTGGCGATCTCAAGGCAAAACTCAAACGCCTCATGAACTGTTTCATTCGTTTTATCCTCGGGATCCCCAGAGACTCCCACATATCACATTTCTACCAGGAGCTAAATTGGCTATTCTCTCTTTATCGTCGTCAGTACTTCCTCGGCTCAGTCCTTTACCAATTAATTCAATCCCGTAGACCTTCTTATATTTTTCAACTTCTTAAATTTAAATCCTCGGTTCACTCCCGTAACACCCGATCTCGTCCTTCCGATCTTTATATTCCTTCCCAGCGAACAGCAATATTCGAAAAATCATTCGTCACCCGTGCCACCTCGCTATGGAATTCCTTGCCTTCGTTTGTCCGCCATTCTACCAACCTAGAAACCTTTAAATCCCGACTCTTCCACCACCTTCTATCCCTCCAAGTTTTACCCAACACCTAGTCTATATTGAAGCTCTACACTATTATATTGATACTGATAGCACTTATAAGTTTTCAAGTTTATACGTAAAATTCAAAATTATTTTGTAATTTCAAAATTATTCCTATGGGACTTCTGTCCCGGAATAAGAATAAAACTTTTCATTCATTCATTCATATGTTCAGAACCATTCGCTGAAAACAGGTACGTAGTCAGTCATTTCAAAAATACACGACAATTTATAGCAGGAAACATTTTTTTTTTTTTAGTTTCACCTACTTTACATTGAAGAGCGGCTTCAGAGTGTCTGATTTCAAAATCAGGCATATACTTAGTAGTTATACACTGCGGAACTTTGAATGTGCTTTTTTCGGCGAATTCCACATATCCAAGTTGGGGCACTAATTGCTCAGAATTACCAATAAAATATTCAAATCGGTAGTGAATTTACATTCAGATGATACTTTAATAATAAATATATTACTAAGTAAGTAGTCTAGTTAATTACAAATCAATAAATTATTAATAATAAGCCAGTATTAAATTTTCTCAACAACAGTAATTGTTTGATATTCTGATCTGGGTTCTGGATTTTTTTAATAATCAAAATAATAATAAATTTATTGGTTAAAATAATATTTGGTTTGTTTGCTTATACAATGTAAGTTGAATTTACTGTATTAAGACAAATATATTAATACATTATATACCATTACAATTATAATTATTATAATTGAAGAGCTCAGTGCCAAAGGTGAGTAACCCACAATTAGAACAAACTGAGAAAATTAGAGTTAAAGTTAAGAAAATCTGAAAAAAATAGTGCTGGTGAGAGAAATGATTTTAATTGGTCCAATTAAAATCATTTCTGTCACGAACGCTATTTTTCTAATCCAGAAACACTTCTTTTTTTAATTTTCTTTAGTACGGTATATGTCTGGAACAAAAACAGAAAGAAACGTGAGGTTGGAAGCATTTAACTAAATTTTTGGTATAGTTGTATTCCTTGGATATTGTCAACTAATTGTAATATACCCTGAGTATAAATTAATACAGACATTTCAATGGCCATTTTTTTTATGAACTAGGGCCAGGTAGAAAAGCCGACATTTGCGATTACCACTTCCCGATTGTGACATTTGGTCAACTGAATTAGAGTTATAAAATCAAATTCTATTATTATTAAATTTTAACGTCCATTTATTATTAATTACAAATTTTAGGACAGGTTATCTATAGCCTTTTCTAGCCAGGATAGGGCTGATGCCTTTTCTTTTTCCTAAAGAAAAGCCGCCACCCCTAGTGGGAATCGAACCCATCGCCCTTTGGCACGAAGTGTTAAGCGCTCAAGCCTTAACGCTCACGGCCACCAGGCCTCCAAATTCCATTAGAAAACTTTTCAAATAGGCCTGTACCATTTTAAAAAATGAGCTTCTCGTCTGAATAGCCTACTTCTTGCACATATTGTAAGTTGTTTATGAAATCAATTGATATAACATACACCACTTAGCTATGAAAACATCAATAGTAATTGAAAAAAAAAAAAAATGTCCAGGAAATTCTTAGGGTACAGTCCAGCATTTACCTTCTCCAAGTTAATACTACTCAGTGCTCGAGTGGCAAAGTCGATCACATCCTGTTTTATTTCCGCAGGCATTTTTGAAAATATTCCTGAAAGAGAGAAGCTTACTTCAGCAAATTTAAATAATATTTCTTATTGCTTGGCCCAAATAAATGTTTATATTATAATAAGCATAAACATTTCAAAAAATTAAACTAATGTAAGGAATTTTATTAACCCTCAAACGGTACAGTTGGTGTAAATCTGACCCCAGCGCGAGAAAGAACCGTTTATTGCCCTCCGACCCCTAGCCTTTCTGCTGATACTGTTGAAAACCCTCTAAGCAAGTACCCAGGGGACTGCAGAAGGGTACACATCAACCTGGCGAGTCACCCTGATTTTCTATAGCTATTTTTAGTAAACATTTCATGGTATGGGGTCGGATGCGACCCCACTGAACCTTTAATGATATCATTTTTTTTTAATATATTTTAGTTAAAATGACTTTTAGCTAGAATATGAAGTTATTCTACACCCCGGGGAAATCCTAGCCGTGTCAATGAGGCAAGAAGAGGATTCAGAAGGAGATGACAGCGACCCATGTGCATCCAAAAGTGATGATGAAGTACTTCGAATAGTGACAATGAAGCTGTAAGGCCAAGAGAAAATCAAGAAGGTATTTTTATGGGATCCTAGTGTTTTCTGTCGCGAATAGTTTTGTAATCTATAAATGGAATTCAGGGCTGGACCTTTCTTTTGCATTCATGCAACCTCTGATGGAGAAGCGAATGCAAAGCTCACAGTATATTCCAGGAAAACATTGCTTTACTCTATAAAAGCTTTTAGGCATCTAATCACACGAGAAATTCCCAAGATAAAGAGCAATATATGACTGTTCCAAAGAAAAGAAAAGGAAACAAATTTTGTAAGATGTGCAACCATTGCCTTTGTGGAATCCACAAAGTTGTATAATGTCCTATTTGTATTATTTGTAGTTTAGACAAATTAGATATAATAAATTAATCTTTTCAGTAATAGGATATCAATGAGTACGAATTTTTCATTAGGTTTTACATGCAATGTATTTTTTATATGTTACGTAATTTTCGTATGTCCTTGCTTTTGAATTTTCTCGACTCCTTTGAGTTTCTACTAAATTTTCTTTTTACAATGTACCTGCATCTAATGCTCGATGTGTAATTACTAAATGCCAAATATGGTAAGTGATAAGACTGGATATTAGAATTTATAGACTGAAAGTCATGAATAGATTTTTATGCATTAATTACATTTTTTATATTCAATGAATAATTTGTTATTTAATAATCAAAAACACTAAGAAAATCCCTTTGGTTTTACCCTTGAAAATTCATTTTTTTTTAAATGGGGTCTCACACACCCCACTGTACCATTTATGTCACGCAGTTTCACTGTACCGGATGAGGGTTAAAAGAGAAAATTGTGGCATTTTGTATGTTGAATACGCTGATTCCCATTAGTGACAGCTTAATGATAGCCCTACACTAATAACTTACAAGCCGTAAAAACAATAAAAGAGTGCATTAAGAAGAATAGAAAACAAAATAGAACAAGAAGTTAAGCAACTTAATACTAGATGGATGAAAATTTAATACTCAATCTAAACCAACTTCTGTAAATTTTAAAACAAACTCATTTTAAAATAAGGAATGCCCACACTTGGTAAAGTAAGTTTGGATTATTGACAAGTCTTAAGTTTTACTTTCTTAAAAAAAAAAAAAAAAAAAAAAAAAGAAGAGAATTACTTGGATTAAACGTTTCGAGATTTGTCAAACATTAAGATTCAATGTGTTGCAAGAATAAACTGAAAATGTCTCAAAACAAAAGCGACCCATCAAAGGAAAGAAACTCAAATTTGTATACTGTAAACATAAACATGATTTAAATTGTTGAAGGTTGATAATAGATTTTCAAACAGAAAACCCAGACTTGTCCAAAGAGTATATATAAGGTGAGCTTTTTTTGATAGGGCAACAGTGACGTCAGCAGCAGCCCCAATCCCTTTGTTTTCTTCTATGGGTTTAATTGGGTCCAAAACTAAAAGCTTATCATTTTCAACTATTTAAGATTGTTTAATTTTCGCTTTGTAATATGTATTCTGAATATGTAAATTATATACTTGAAAATGTTTGTTATCATTCCATCTTTTTATATCACTTATAATACTTCCTTAATTCCAAACGCAAAACAACTCAAACACAAATTTGAACCACCGATATTTTCGTGGTCTAGGGGTTCTGGAAGGTGAAATTTCTAGTTAGCACTTCGAGAAGGTCAACCTCATATGTGGGTCTTTTTTTTTGAAAATTTATATTACTGCTAACATCGACTAGAAAAAACATCAGTAATTAATTAAGAAAATCAAACAAAACGGACCGTTCAAAGCTACAAAACTAACAATTTCGAAGTTTAAAGCACTTACTTCTCAGTTTGGGATCATCCCATTGAAAACTACTTCAGAACCTTCCTTGTAGAGAATTTAGTCAGCTTTGGGACAGTATTTAAGAAAATAGACGAATATGTTAAAATATTTCATGCCTGTTAATAAATTTTTTTTTTTTTTTTTAAACTCAACATAACCAAAATTTAAAGATCTCAGTTTGGATGAATGCCAAACATGTGGACCCATTTTCAACTGAATCAATCGTTTCTGAATGACGAAACTGAAAATTAGTAAGGAAAACTAGTTATATCAACGATTCTCGTAATCAGTTACAGATTTAGCTTTAGCCCTGGAACGCCAACCTTCCTCGGCCTACCCCATTCTAACAACTATCCGTCATTCTGACGAACATACTTAAAATATATATATATATATATATATATATATATATATATATATATATATATATATATATAAGTTAAAACTCAACATATGAGATATTCTTTCATCTACTATATATTTGTCAAATACCACTCACTCACTCACTCACTCACTCATCTATCATCCCCGAGCCCAAACCGCTCGACAGAAAATTTTGAAATTTTGCATGGACACTCCCTATATAACGTAGGCGCTCGCTAAGAAAGGATTTTTTGATATTCGTATTTTTAAGCATTTTTAGGGGGGTTTAAAGTTTGAGTTGGTTAGAGAAGGCAAGCCTAGACAGCCTGCGTTGCTAGGACGATAAAGAACAGCTGTTACCTTACATTATCTATCTCATAGTTTTATTTCTAATTCAGGTTAATTTGACGGTTAGAAGATGTTTAGATTAAAGCGCCTATACAGCATGCGTTGCTATGATGGTAACGGAACAGCTGTTACCGTACTTCAGCTATTTTCATAGTCTTTTTTCATTTGTATATCAACTATGATGGCAAACGTTGAATTTCTAGAAATAGACGGTGATTTTGTACCCCATAGGGTTTACGCTATACCTAGCGATGGTGCCTGCCTGTTTTCTTCTTTATCATATGCGATGCATGGTTCTATCGCACAGTCCTGTACAATTCGTGCAGAAATCGTCAAACATGCCTCTGACAACTGGGAAAGGTTAAACATGTTCACAATGACACGGGAATGTCAACCTTACGAGAGCAGAATTGAGTATGTTTCTGTCATGTCGGCACCGTATACCTTCGGCACGTCATTTGAATTAGTTGTTGCGGCCGAAATTTATCCTTACCAGTTTGAAGTATTCATAGATAGGAAGCTTTTAACTGGTAATACGTATGGACAATCGGCCTCTATAAAACGGTTGAAATTCACTGGAGAAATTACTCGGGGTCACTTTGAGGTGTACGAGCAGTGTTTGCCACCACTACCAGACTCACTTACGATCAATGCCTCAGATAGTAACCAGGAAGTAAAAAAAAATAAAAAAACGCAGAAAACGGTTTACTGATAATATTCGTAAAAAACAATTAAAGACTGCTCAAGATAAATACGCGAAACAAAATCCAGATGTAAATAGAGCAGTAAATAGAGAGGCAGTGGCTGCATACTCTAAAAGGAACCCCGATGTAAATAGAGAGGCAGTGGCTGCATACTCTAAAAGGAACCCCGAAGTAAATAGAGAGGCAGTGGCTGCATACTCTAAAAGGAACCCCGAAGTAAATAGAGAGGCAGTGGCTGCATACTCTAAAAGGAACCCCGATGTAAATAGAGAGGCAGTGGCTGCATACTCTAAAAGGAACCCCGAAGTAAATAGAGAGGCAGTGGCTGCATACTCTAAAAGGAACCCCGATGTAAATAGAGAGGCAGTGGCTGCATACTCTAAAAGGAACCCCGAAGTAAATAGAGTGGCAGTGGCTGCATACTCTAAAAGGAACCCCAATGTAAATAGAGAGGCAGTGACTGCATACTCTAAAAGGAACCCCGATGTAAATCGTAAAGCCGTTGCCCAATATTCCAAATCCCACCCAAATGTCAATAAGGAAGCTGTTGTTAAACATAACGTCAAGCGATCACTACAAAGCTTGCATCCTTGGGTTGTTCTAAGAATGTCAGGTTTTCAATATGATCCAAAAACAAATTATTCTGCAAACAAAAATTTCGACATTGGCCCTCAAATTGTTTGCTCATCTACTATATATTTGTCAAATACCACTCACTCACTCACTCACTGACCTATCATCGCCTAGCGCAAACCGCTTGACAGAAAAACTTGAAATTTTGCATGGACACTCCCTATATAACGTAGACGCTCGCTAAGAAAGGATTTTGTGATATTCGAATTTTTAAGTATTTTTTGAGGGGTTTAAAGTTTTAGTTGGTTAGAGCAGCCAAGCCTAGGTAGCATGCGTTGCTAGGACGATAAGAGAACAGCTGTTACCGTACATTATCTATTTTATTTTTAATTGAGATTAATTTCAACTATGCTGACAGTCTAGAAATAAACTGTGATTTTGCCCCTCATATGATTTAAGCCCTGGTGATGGTCCATCTAAGGTAATAATATCCCGAACCACTTGACACAAAAATTTGAAATATTGCACAGGCAATCCGTTTAGAATGTAAACACTCGCAAAGAAAGGTTTTTTTGATATTCAAATGTTTAAGTACTTTTAGGAGGGGTTTGAATTATTAAGAAGTTCCTCATCGGCTCAAAAATGGTTCAATTTTGATAACATTTGGTACAAAAAACATTCTTCTCACTTAAAAGGTCAAGTTCATTAACCAGTTGAATCCGTTTACTGGAACATGGGTTTTGAAGCGAAATTTGTGCGAAAGATTCCTTAACGTAGGAAAACGAATGAAACCATTTTTTAAGCGAGTTCTGAAGGCGTTTACCAGAAAAATTGATAGAAATACTTTTCAAAACTAATTTTCTGTTTGGGTATTCAGAAACGAAGTATATGAAAAAAAATTGTCTGAATGGTGATACAAAGTTTTCAGATCTCAGTATATTTTCTAAAAGATCTCGAAAACGGTTGGGAACTCGTATTAAGTGGAAGGCGGCTATTCGAAAGGTTACTAAATTCTCTACAATCAGATTGTGGGGGTTTCCGGTGGTCTAATGGCTAGAGCCTTGGATTCATAAGCGGGAGATGGTGGGTTCGATTCCCAACCTCCGGCAGGAATTTTATCATCCCACGGCTCGCTGGTAAAATTCCTCGCTGCACCCTGGATGTCGGCGCTAATGACCTTGATGTAGATGCGCCGTAAAAAAATAAATAAATAAATAAAAAAAAAAAAAATAAGATTCTGCTGTAATGTTCGGTGGGGCGATGTCAATCGAAGAGATAAGTGCTTAAAACTTCAAATTTGTGCTATATATATATATATATATATATATATATATATATATATATATATATATATATATATATAGCATACCACTTGCATATACATATATATATTAATGCGTTTCGTTCTTTTAGGCTTAGGGTCGGAAAAAGTAGTAAGGTCTACAGGGGAAGTATTACCCCTGCCTCCGTAGAAGGTACATGAGGAGACATATATATATATATATATATATATATATATATATATATATATATATATATATATATATATATATATATATGTATACACATAGCACTTCCGGATTGCGTCATGAGGTTATTACACACAAAATAAAATATTTTGTATGAACTAAGTGATCTTATCTAATTTATTTTTAACGGTTTATGACACATTTTTACCGATCAATTCAAAATACGCCCATGTCATAAGTGGGTTTTCTCCCTATGGAGGGAGAGAGGACAACGCGCTAATATTGTTGTATTTTTATACATGAATTCTACATCGGAATGCTGTATATTAGCAATAGTATAAAATCTGTACAGAGGTACCGAAATAAATCAAATGTACAGGATGTAAACCAAACACTATTTTAAATGATGATACGACTTGCCTGAAATTAACCTGAAAATCCTAGACCTTATCGAGCCTTACGGAATAGATCCCAGACCGACGGAGGGAATTAGATTCTAGATCCGAAGGGGGGAGGGGGGGGAGAGGGCTAAACAGTAATTTGCATTGTAGTAGGGAATCATACGGTTCAAAGATTCCATCCAATCTTGCATCCTTCAGGAGCAGGGCGTGTTCAGCTCACCTGCAGGCAGTATTCATCGAACCAATGGCGAATTCCAGTCGAAGAATGTAGATGAGGCGATCATTGTCTTGGAGTTGGAAATGTGGGAGGAGAAGAGGATTGAAGGAATTGGAATATATATATATATATATATATATATATATATATATATATATATATATATATATATATATATACATACATACATACAGGGTGGTCCCGAAGGAAATCGCCATACTTGAGGGGTTTAGTTGAATGCCACCAAGGAGAAATTTTTAAGAGCATTATTTCCTTGGAAACGCTAGTTTTTGGCCATTTTTGGGCTATTTGTCGTTCAAGCTATAAGCAAAATTTAATTCTGATGACATCTTCAAAATCTGCATTAAATTTCCTATAAGATCTCATGTACCTCGTGCAAACCTTTTTCAGACCACATTCACAGCAGCCACCCAAATAACTTATCACGAAAGAAAGTGTTTTTTATTTATTTATAATGTTCCGCTGTTAGGTAGATGGGACTCTCAGAAAAGTTGCATTTTTTCATTACCATGGCTAATTTGTGTTGAAGGCCAAAAAAGGATGCTTTGCATGGGTAAATTGTGGTCAATTAAAACAAAAAACAAAAATAAGCAAAACATTTTGGCTTTTAGTGATTAGTAACTCATTAAAAGCCAAAATGTTTCGCTCATCAATGTTTTTTTTTGTTTTAATTGACCACAATTTAACCATGCAAAGCATCCTTTTTTGGCCTTCAACACTTATTTTTTTGTTATTATTATTAAGGTGCTTCTACTACCTAGGTCATTAGCACCATCAACACTTATTATTAACAAATTAGCCATGGTAATGAAATAATGCAACTTTTCTGAGAGTCCCATCTAAATAATCAAAAATATGTTCGTGGGGGGCGTGGAACATTAAAAATAAAAATCCTTTATTTCGTGATAAGTTATTTGTTTAGGAGGCTGATCTTATAGGGAATATGATAAAGATTTTGAAAATGTCACCTCCTCAAATGAAACTATTCGTTCCATGGGTGCATATACGGGGGGGGGGCCTGCAGCCCCCCCCCGAAATTTTGATTTGATCGGTAAAAATTTCATAAAACCCTTAAAAATAAATTAAATAAGATCATTTAGTTCATAAAACATATTCTATTTTGGGTGTAATAGCGTTTAAGTTGGCTAAAACTTCCAAGATCTAAATTGTTAGTATTCCAGACACCGGAAATGGTCTCAGCCCCCCCCCCCGAAATTTTCCCAGCCCCCTCCGAAATTATTTTCTATATACGCCCATGATTCGTTCAGGTACAGACTCAATATGTGAACAGCCTCATGACAGGTGACGAGATGTGGCTGTTCTATTGTGATGTGCCGAACAAGCTCAAAACAAGGTTCGGATCTTCGACTTGTAATTGTCAGAACAAGTCGAAGATCCGAACCGGATATCTTGTTATTCGATGTAAAAGTGTTATCTGAGGTATCTCCAGTAAGGGGAACACACTTCCAGGTCCAAAGATGTTAAAGTAATTAGGAGCGTACAGAAGGTAAAGTGGATAATGCTATCAGTGAATGGAGACAAACAACCAGCCCCAACATTTCGCCTTGTTTCTCTCATCGCCTTCCTTTCATGTCATAGGGCAGTCAGCTTTGGTCTCTCTATGGCGAATAATGGTTACAGTTCATCTGTGTTATCTTACTGACCTAGCTGAAACGTATCCTGAGCTATTAGAGCTGTTCAATTCCTTTCATAAAAGAATAAGATTTACCCATGAATGTACAACGAATAACAAACTGAGATATCTTGACATGGAGGTTAAACTCGATAATAATAAAATAACAACAAAATGGACTAAAAAAGATATTTGTAGCTCACGTATTTTAAATTTTAATTCAAATCATCCTAAAACTCAAATAATTAATACAGCTAAAAATTTGATTAACACAGCTATAAATATAACAGATAGTATATACTTGAAAGAAATAAAAGGGAAAATTTATAAAATACTAGTGGACAATTTTTATCCATTAAAGCTAATAAATAAACTATGGTTCAATAAAATTAGTAATAATACAAAGAGTAGTCCAACCATAATACAGGAATCACAAGAGAAACTTATAACACAAGCATGCAAATTTAAGGTGAGATCCAATGATAATAAGCCTAATTTAATAACTGATTATTTTAAACTATTAAACAAAACTATTGAAGAGAATGGAGAAAATACTAGTAGAGAGCAGTGTAATGTAATGGGTAATAATATAGCTCATAAATTAAAATATATTCCTGGTTTAACTGAAAAAATAAGGAAAGGATTAAAGAAGTATGACCATACTAATTTAAAGATTGGTCTTTATAATGATAATAAAATAACAAATGCATTAAGTAATATGAAAGATAGAATAAATAGTATAAATAAACAAAATGTGATTTATCAAATTAATTGCAAGCAATGCATAGATAAATGTTACATAGGGGAAACTTCCCAAAATTTAAAAAATAGGTTAAAACAACACATTTATAATTGCAATAATAGTAAAAATGTCAATACCACAGCATTGGCAAATCATGCTATCACCAAACAGCATAAGTTTGATTATGACAATGTTAAGATTTTAAAAACTGTTAGTGATAATAAAGCTAGAAAATTTACTGAATCAATTTACATTACTAAAAATATCAATAGAACCATTAATTTCAAAACAGATGTTAAAGGTATAGGACAACATTATGTTGACATATTAAATAAAATTAATTTTTGATGACAGTGTAACAGATTACTTTCACAGTTTAAATATCTGGGTTACATACCTCAGTGTATTTTATATTAAATATGGTAATAAAACAAATGTTAAGTAGAGATTACACAATTTGTCTGTGATATGTCATACATAATTTATTATATATTTTGACTAATTGAATTTTAATGTTTTAATTTAATTTTTAGTTATACCAAATATAATAGGCCTAGGAAGCTTGATAAAGTCTAATATGGCTGTGATAATGAGTGTTTAATTGATGTAGGTGGAATTTTGACTTGGTTCCTTACAGGAATCATGTTTATTTATTGTATGACTGTTTAGTGTAACTAGAGTAATGAACAGGACATGGTGAGTTTAAAATTATGACAATAAAATTTAGTAAATGGTTTTGGAGGATGTAATGTCTGAAATTAATATACTATTGTAGATTGCCTGAGGATGGACCTGTGTGTCCGAAACGTTGTGATGGAGGAATAAATGGAAAGTTTGAAAAATTTTTGTAGGGTTATTCTTCACCTGTTTGGTATTATTAATTAATACCCTTCATTTAGTAATCGTTATAAAAAAATTGGATTGGATTCTGAGGATATCGGATTGGTTGGCCCATTGGAAGTATTGTAGTGCATATGCGCCTCTTGTTTTATAAAAGATAATTTAGAGCGAGAATCTAGTAGCCTAAAGGCCTATTCACGCTAGACCTTGCCGGGTCCGGGCCGGGCCCCGGACGGGGCATGGACGGGACACGGTGAAACAATCACACCACTGTTTTTAATGGACTAGTTCACGCTAGACCGTGCCGAGCCCGTGTCCCGTCCGGGCTCCGGTGAGAAAGGCACGTAGACATTCTTTCCCGTCCGGGCCCGGCCCGGGCCGGCTCCCTCTTTTGTTTGTTTATTTATTTATTTAACTAGCTGAATCCGCGAACTTCGTACCGCCTAAAAATCTACGAATCTTCGGAAATAACTACGTATTTATTCGGGGAGTGTCACAGGATGGTTTAAAATCGTCTATCAGATGTCTGTCTGTCTGTTTTTAGCGCGGTTCCTCCCTCCCCCATAGGGAGGAACCCCGCTTATAAGGTTGATACAATGAAACGATCCGGAAGTGCCGACTAGAAAATTTTGCGTTTCAGAACCCCTAGAAACCGAAAATAACGGTGGTTCAAATTTGTATATATATATATATGTATATATTTATTTATATATATATATATATATATATATATATATATATATATATATATATTTGTCTGTTCGCTCTCTAAATAGAAGACGAATGGTCCGATTTTGATGAAATTTGGTACAAAAATCTGTCGTCCAATTTGAAAGGTCAAGTTCGTTAACCAGCAAAATCCGCCCACTGGAAGATGGCGTTTGGGGCGAAATTCGCGCAGAAAAAATCGTAACGCTTACGTTTTTGAGTTCATGAGCTTGTAAGCACTCGTTTTATAGGCTTCTTGGGCTAGGAAAACGAATGAAACAATTTCCAAGGCGATAGCTTTAACCGTTGTTGAGAAAATTGGAAAAATAGTTTTTGAATACCGTTTTTGGTTTGGGTACTTAGAATAACGGGATTCAGTTGAAACATTATCTGCATGTTCTACTTTCATTAAAACTAGTATGTTGAAAGTTATGTTACGTTTGGAGTTAAGGAAGGGTTAGAATAAAATATTTTATGAACAGACATGAAAAGTTTTGGAAACTTCGTATACTTTCATTAATATCTCGAACACGGTTGGGAAATCGTGGTAAGTGGATTGAAACTATTTGAAAGCTTACTAAATTCTCTACAAAAATGATTCTAAAACTATTTTTGATTAGGTTATGTCAATCGGAGAAATAAGTGCTTAAAACTTCAAATATGTCTGTTTTGTTCTTATGAACGGGTTTTTGTCGTTCTTTTTGTCTCTTTCCCTTGGTTTTTTATTGCTTTTTATTTTTGTAATTTCTTATGTTGTATTTGTAAGGAAAATGTATGTGTGTGTAAAACAGGATAGGTAAAATGAGACCAATTTTCTGTTGTCAGAAATAATAAAAAGTTTTGGGAACTTCGTATAATTTCTTAATATCTCGAAAACGGTTGAAAATCTTGGGAAGCGAAAGGTTACCATTCGAAAGCTTACTAAATGGTCTACAAGAATGGTTTTAAAGAAAGTTTTGAATAAGCGATGTCAATCGGAGAAATAAGTGCTTAAAACTTTTAAGTAATTGATTTCGCTTATTCGAACTTTTCTTTTTGTCTGTTTTATTCCTTGTTATTTTTAAATTGCTTATAGTCAGATAATGTATTTGACAATAAAACAGATTAAGTAAAATAAGAAGATCAATTTATTGTTAGAAATGTAGCGTTTAAAGAGAGAGATCCCAAGGCTTTCCAAATGCCTCTGAGCGGAGGCCTTTCTGCCCGACTTATGGGAGAGCTGACCCATACAGGTATGATTGTAAATCAACAAAGACCTTTCAAGACTGGTTTGTTTGAGATTTCATTTGGATAGCTGTTTCGCTATTGATCTAAACAAAGTAATAACTTTTTCTATTCTATGCCTTCATAAACACTAGAGATAAGAACGGAATCGCGCTAAGATGACGCAGTTCCTGCGAATCGGACTTTTTTCCTTATACAAATACACACAGTTTGGCCAATTTTGACTACACTTTGCACAAAGGTAAGTTTTTAACCGGGAAGTGGCTTAGACTAGGTCAAAATCTTCAATCAGCTGTCTGTATGTCTGTTTGTTCATTATAGGAATGTACACCGTTTGACCAATTGTGACTAAACTAGAGACACAGATGGGTCTTTATACTTGAAGAATGTTAGGCTGGTTCAAAATCGTCTATCGGCTGTTTGCCTAACTGTTTATTCCTTAAACAAATCCACATGATTTGACAGTTTATGATCAAACTTGGCACACGGGACAGGTAGGTCTTGGCCCGGGAAATGGCATAGACTATGTCAACATCGTCTATCAGCTGTCTCTCTGCATTTTTATTCCTTACACAAATTCACAACATTTCATCGATTTTTACCAAAATTGGTTCACATGTAGGTATATATATCCGGGAAATGGCATAGACTAGGTCAACATAGTCTATCAGCTGTCTGTCTGCATTTTTATTCCTTACACAAATTCCCAACATTTCATCGATTTTTACCAAAATTGGTTCACATGTAGGTATATATATCCGGGAAATGGCATAGACTAGGTCAACATAGTCTATCAGCTGTCTGTCTGCATTTTTATTCCTTACATAAATTCACAACATTTCATCGATTTTTACCAAAATTGGTTCACATGTAGGTATATATATCCGGGAAATAGCATAGACTAGGTCAACATAGTCTATCAGCTGTCTGTCTGCATTTTTATTCCTTACACAAATTCACAACATTTCATCGATTTTTACCAAAATTGGTTCACATGTAGGTATATATATCCGGGAAATGGCATAGACTAGGTCAACATAGTCTATCAGCTGTCTGTCTGCATTTTTATTCCTTACATAAATTCACAACATTTCATCGATTTTTACCAAAATTGGTTCACTTGTAGGTATATATATCCGGGGAATGACATAGACTAGGTCAACATAGTCTATCAGCTGTCTCTCTGCATTTTGTTCTGTACCCAAATTGAGAAAATTTGACCGATTTTGACCAAACTTAGCTGACAGGTAGGTCTTGGTCTGGGAAATGGCTTAGACTAGGTAAACATCGCCTATCAGCTGTCTGTCTGCATTTCGTTCTACACAAAAAATGACCGTTTTTGATCAAACTTGGCACACAGGTAGGTCATGGTCCGGGGAATGCACTGGCTAGGTCAAAAAGGTAATAATGCAATTTAAATTAATTTATATTTGCGTTAACGAGGGGAAAAAAAGAACCCACTTTTCTATATTCCCATACAAAAGATTCGCAATAGTACTAAAAGTCAATTTCAAATTTAATACCATACCACAAAGTTTTAGTGTTAGTGAAGAGGTTCAGGGAAAGCAAAACAATTGAGTGACATTAGTGTACTCAATTGTAAATATGTCAATATATGAAGGGCTCATTGCCAAAGGTGACTATCCCGAAATTAGAAAATACTTAAAAAATCGAATTTAAAGTAAATAGAATCTAAAATACATTGTGTTGGTGACAAAAATGATTTCAATTGGAGCAATTCAAGTCAATTAAGTCATCAACAGTAATGTTTTTCAGATTTTTCTAGTTATTACTAGTTTTTGGCACTCAGCCCTTCATTTATACGATGGTAACATTTGCCAGAAAGAAATTGTCTATAATTAAATATAAATTGTCTGTGGTAAAATGTCACTTGAAATGTAAACATCTCTTTGCTGTACATCTATAATATTACTAAATCTAAAAGCCACAAGTTTCTATAAAATTACTAAAGTGTTGTGTGTTTGTGACTTACTAAATATGCCTCCTATAAGGCGTCGGACAAATTTAGGCAGATGAACCCGAAATGCAACGCATCAAATTAAATATCAATGTTATTGTACTGCTCAGGAACGTGAAGATCGCATTGAACGTGAAAGAATTCGGTTAAGACAGACCCGTGAAGCGCGACATTCGACTAATAATGGTGCAAGGTTGAATCGAGCTGCTGTGAATTCATTACAGTGCCTCCAGCTGTGTTGCTATTGGACCTATGAACTCAGTTCGACTGTAAACAAATCCCAGGGCAGTCATTATGTGTTTGTGGTATTCATTTAGAAAACCCATGTTTCTCGCATGGTCAATTGTATGTCGCCTTTTCCCGTGGTGGAAAAACCATCTGCTCTGTTTGTTTACGCGCCAGGTAATCAAAGAAAAATTATCGCGTACCATAATAAACTACAATACAAATGAAACTTAATTTAGAATAGGCAAGTAAAAGTAAAATGTAATATAACAAGTAGATATAATAATAAGACGGGGTCTCCCGTGGTCTAATGGCTAGCGCCTTGGATTCATAAGCGGGAGATGGTGGGTTCGATTCCCAACCTCCGGCAGGAATTTTATCATCCCACGGCTCGCTGGTGAAATTCCTCGCTACACCCTGGATGTCGGCGCTAATGACCTAGATGTAGATGTGCCGTAAAAAAAAAAAAAAAAAAAAAAAAAAAAAAAAAAAAAAAAAAAAAAAAAAAAAAAAAAAAAAAAAAAAAAATAAGAAATCGTAATTTTCATTGTGATTTTTTATTGACTATTAAAAGAATTTTAAGTGTTTTACAATTTCTATTTATTTTACATAATTTAATCGTTGACTTATCAACTTTCTTTTTTTATCTTACTAGTAGACATTGTGTCCCGAATAACAGAATAAGAAATAAATAAAAGAAATTCAAACATGCAGTAAATATTTTAGTCTAGTACCATGATTCTATGTAACCAAACCAAAAACTTGATGTAACAACTATTTTTCCAATTTTCTTGGAAACGGTTAATGCTATTGCTTTATCCGGTTCCAGTCATTTACTAGCTCAAGAAGCCTATAAAACGAGTACTTACATGCATGTGATGTAAGCGTAAATTTTTTTCGCGCGAATTTCGCTTCAAAAACCATGTTCTGTTCGTTAACAAACTTGATCTTTCAAATTAGACGAACGATTTTTATACCAAATTTCATGAAAATCAGACCATTTAAGACAAGGAAACCGCGAACAGACACACACACACACACACACATATATATATATATATATATATATATATATATATATAGGGGAAGGTGTTGTACCTTTGACCACTTTGCACAATTGAATTTTTTTCAGCTTGAATATTAATGGTAAATTCATTTTTTTTTTATTTGGTTGTAATTAGTATTATATTGTTTATCATATATAATTTTTTCAAAGTTCTAACTTTACATTTAATTTTTTTTATTAATTCTTAAAAAAATAATCGTACAGTGGTCAAAGGTACAACATGTAGTTGTACCTTTGACCACGGGGTGTTGTACCAGTGACCACCTAAAAACAACACAGCAGTGCAGAAAAAAATTGTATTGAGTAATATTATAAATAATTGTAAGTTTAATAAATACAGGACATGGGTGTAAGCATAATAAAAAGCTATTATTGATATTATGTTATGCTTAATATGCTGGAAAATCCAGTCAAGTTGATAAATGTTTTAACTGTCAAGCAGATCCACTAGCAATAGTAGGGTATGGAAGTTTAGCCACAATGTCTTCAACATCAATATCATACAAATTTTCATCTTCTCTCGTAAACTTGTCACTTAAAGTTTGTTTTTTCAAATATTGTATCCTAAACATTGGACATTTAATACCACAGATCTCTGCGACTAAATATGTAATAGTCTTTTTACTTTTATTTTTAACTCCTTTTTTTCAAATTGTTGCTGGTTCATTGACTTCATTCACAACATTCATTAGACAGATAAACGTCACTTTCTCCTGAAGAAATTTCGGTATCAGTATCAAAATCTGAATTGTTATTAGAATAATTTTCTTTTTATTTACCACTTTTTAAGGAAGGGGTTCATTTGTGAATGGTTTCTTACGTTTAGAGTGTGGCTTTTGTTTTGTTTTATCACTTTCACTAGTTACCTTTACAGGAATATCTGTCGGAATACGAGTTTTCCCTTTAGGCCGGCCCCTATTTGACATTTTCCTAGTCTGCACTTTTCGATGACGTCTTACAACTTCAAGTGGAACGATAAGGGGCGATAGGATTGAACCACTACACTGAGGATTAATAAAGCCAGCTTGAACTTATTTAATTTATTATTTTTTAAGTTCTTTGAAAAATTGAAGCAACCAATATTAATTTAAAAGATTTTGTAGCAGAAGAACAAAAAAAAAAAATGAATTATGTAAAAATCACTCAGGTGTGTTGTAGCTTTGACCTGGTCAAAGATACAACACCTAGTCGTGGTCAGAGGTACAACACACTGGTAGCGCAAATTATAAAGCATGCTAAAAATGTTAGGGTTAAGATAAATCAATTTCAGAAGCTACACCATGTTTTTTTTTTTTTTTTTTATCGTTCTGAAGGGTGTATTCAACCGCGGGAGGTCATGGGCACCCAAAGAAAGGAAGGACCTTTTAAATAAATCTTAAATACATTTTTTAATTTTATTATATAGAAAATGAATAATTGAATTAAAGAATAAAGAGAAAAAAATTTCAAAAAAAAAAAAAAAATCTAAAAGCCTCCAGCCCACACCGCGGAAAGGGCACCGTCCGAGCCCAGAACCACCGCGACACCGCTGCACTGCTCTCCTAGTAAAAATGCTTTAACAGGGGAAACTTAATCATGCAAGGCTCTACTGGGAGTTGTGCTCGCCCCCTCCCCCGGGAGGGCGTCCACAATCTCCAGAGCCCGGGACTGTGACAGTCCAGAGAGCACAGCGATGTCACGGAAGGACCGAACCCGGCGGAACCCAGGCCACGGATAGGGAGAGAAGCTACACCTCACCGAAGAGATATTGCAAATATTGCTGTTTCACATTTACAGAACTAGATTATTAAATAAATTATGAATTTTAAAGGGTATTCATTGAGGAGTCAATTGAATATACTATATTTTATTTGTTGTTTAGGGAGAAAAAAATAAATAAAATTAATAAGGTGAGGTGAGAAGAACGATCCGAAGTAGAGGAGCAGAGGACAGCCCGAGGACCCAGCACTAGCTCTCTCTTGGAGTCTATGATGAGACTCTTACAGGCATGAGTCGTGGGATGTGCTGGGTTTACATATCATGGCTTCCTTGGTACCCACCACATCCCACCATGGCTGGGACCGTTCTGGTCTTGAGGCCGATGCAAGGCCCAGGACGCCACCACACCTCCACCCCGAATCGCTCCTCATTCAAACTAATTTGATATTGAAATCCAAATTAATAAATCTATAATTTATCGAATAAACCTGTTGATTTAAGGAAGTTTATTAATTTTGTTAAATTTGTCGAATCATCGCCTAGAATATCATCAATTGTTGTCCCTAGTTGATTTTGTTGTCTTTCCATGGCGTATGATTGGCAATCTAGAAGAATATGTTTTACTGTTATTACTGTCCCACAAACTTCACACATCGGTGGATCACCTTTTGACATCAGATATGAGTGAGTAACTTTCGTGTGGCCTATACGAAGACGGGTTATAACAACTTCCTCCCTTCTCGTTCGGCGCACCGATGACCTCCACGATTGTACACTAGATTTAAGGTGCCTTAATTTATTTTCAGTTGTTAAAAACCATTTTTCTTCCCATGGTCCCCATGTTTTCCGTTTTATGGGTATTGCAAAATCATTTGATGTCATACGGGGAACACGAACCCCTTCCTTAATGGCCCTCTTTGCTAAAAGGTCGACTTCCTCATTTATTTTTATGCCGGAGTGACTGGGAATCCAGCAGAATGTAACGGAGCATTTATTTTTATTGAGAGATGCCAGAGAAGTGAATATATCTAAAACTACTGGGTGCCTAGATTTGGAATTTTTTAATGCTAGAAGAGCAGAAAGGGAATCGGAGAATACTGCTAATTGAGAATTTGGAGTAGTTACTGTATGAAGAGCTTTGGATATGGCAACTAGTTCCGCGGTGAAGATGGATGCTTCAGGGGGCAAAGAGAACATTCCTGAACCACTGTCGGACAAAAATGCTGCACCAACACCATCATCGCTTTTAGAACCGTCGGTAAAAACTATAGAAGAGGAAGGCATTTCACTGCGGATCTTGTTATATTCATGCGAAAACATTTGTTGAATCGTGTGCTTCTTGAGAAATTTAGTTAAGCTAAGATTCAGTCTGATAGGTGGCAGAGTCCAGGGTGCTTCCGTATAAAGACATTCTGGTTGGATGGAAGAGCTATCTGCCAGATGTAGGCTTCCAAAAAGATCGTGGATTCTGGTAGTGAAAGGTTTTCTTCTATTTGAGTAATTTTGTATAGTATTGAGGTCCGAAAAACATTCATTAAGTGGATGGGAGGGATTGGATTTTATGGATACGTAATAATTAAGAGCAAGCTGATTTCTACGTGTTTCAAGGGGATGTTCTCCAGATTCCGCGTAGAGACTAAGTACAGGGCTGGAACGGAAAGCTCCGGTTGCAATTCTAATGCCATAGTGGTGTACTGTGTCTAACAATTGTAGAGTTTTCGGAGAGGCAGAGCCATAGGCCATGCATCCATAGTCTAGTTTGGATCTGATAAGGCTTCGATAAAGCATAAGCATACTTGTTCGATCTCCTCCCCAAGAGGTATTTGCTAACATTTTAAGTATGTTTAATGACTGATAACATTTATTTTTTAGGGTTTTTAGATGTAAGCACCAATTTAGATTACGATCAAAGATGAGACCCAAAAATTCAGCATTTTGATTAGACTTAATTAAAATGTTATTTATGTAGAGTGAAGGTGGATTGTCGACTTTACGTGGGGCAAACAGGACGGATACGGTCTTTGTAGAGGAGACCTCAAACCCATGATCATTGAACCATTCATTTATTGCATTTAAAGCAGACTGCATTTTATTCTGAAGATTTTCTGTGCTTCGATCAGATGAATATAAAACGAGATCATCTGCATAGAGCATACCTTCTACTGGAGGTTCTATGATCTGCAGGACACGATTGATGGCGATGGAGAAAAGAAGAGGACTCATGACGCTTCCCTGCGGTACACCGTTTGCTTGAATAAATTCTTCCGACAGTACAGTTCCGTTCCGAATTTTAAACGGACGTTTTGTTAAGAAATTTTGGATAAATATTAGAATATAACCTCGTATTCCGATTTCATTCAAACAGTTTAAAATATATCTTCTCCAAACGGTGTCAAACGCATTTTTGATGTCCACAAAAACAGCTAATAGTTTCCTCTTTTTACTGAAAGCTTGTCTAATTTCTACTTCGAGTTTCACCAAGTTGTCCCGCGTGCTTCTACCTCGTCGAAAACCACTCTGCCACTTAGCCTGCAATCCTTTACTTTCAAAATACCAGTGCAGACGATTGACTATGATTTTTTCAAATAGTTTGCACAGGGAACTCGTCAGTGAAATCATTCTATAACTTGATGCAAGGAATGAGGGCTGGTTTTTCTTGGGAATTGGAATTGCTATTGATCTGGTCCATAGCTCGGGAATTTTACCGGTCAGAAAAATTTTATTAAAATATTTTAATATAATGATTTTATTTTCAACTGTTAGATGCTTTATCATTCCGATGCAAATATTATCCGGACCGGGAGAGGAATCCTTTCGAGTTTTTAGTGCTTCTTCAAGTTCTATATATGTAAAGGGGAGATTTAAAGGGTCAAGTGGATCTATGTGTACATATATTGGTTGGGATTCTTTTGATTGCTTGATCTGAAGGAACTGTGGACTGTAATTTGAATCGGAGGAAATGGTTTCATAAAATCGGCCGAGGTGGTTGGCTATTTCGAGTGGATCGGTTAGAATTTCGGTTGGTGTTTTTATATGATTGAGAGGATGCTTACTACTTTTGTGACGGCCTATTATTTTTCTTACTGTATTCCAAATTTCTATGGGAGGCGTGTGTATATTAATATTAGAGACGAAATCTCTCCAGCAATCTCTCTTTCGTGTCCTAATTATAAACCTTGCTTGTTTTCTGCTGTTAATGTATTCTTGTAAATGCATAGAACACGGATGTTTCTTAAATTTTCTAAGACATTTTTTCCTTTTCTTAACAGCAGAAGCACAATCTTCGTTCCACCATGGAACTAGGACTCTGCTACTATGAGGTTTTGTTTTTGGAATAGCCATTTCAGCTGAGGATAATATTGCACTATTAATTTCGTTTGTTAAAGTGTTTATACAGCCGCTATTTATATTTAAACGAGTAAGATCGGTATTGTTTTTATATTTATCCCAATCGGCTTCATTCAATTTCCAGCGGGGTAAACGCAACTGGGGAGAGGAATTTCTGCCCAGAAAATTTATTAGAATTGGAAAATGGTCCGACCCATAAAGATCATCCATGGTGGACCAAGTGCACCTAGGAAGAAGGACAGGGCTAACTAACGAAAGGTCGATGGAAGATAGAGTTCCTGTGGAGCTGCAAAGATGGGTCGGCGAAGAATCATTCAAGACACCTAATTGAGAGGAGTTAAGAAAAGACTCAACAATACGCCCTCTGGTATCTGTTGTATCTGAAAACCAAACGCCACTATGACTGTTAAAGTCCCCAAGTAAGAAAATTGGAGATGGCAGTTGAGCAACAAGAGCTGTTAATTGGTTCTCATTAAAAGGTTGTCCTGGAGGTAAATAAATGGAGCATAATGTGAATGACTGGTGAGAGTATACTTTGACAGCCACAGCTTGCAAATCCGACACCAATGGAACCTCAGTGCAAGGAATTTCATGACTGACCAACACACTAACACCACCACTAGCAATAAGACCATGACAATAATCTCTCCGGAAGTGACAATAACCATTAAGGGTGAAATTGCTAGTTTCCTTCAGATGCGTCTCCTGCAGACAGATTAACGGGCAATATTTTTCTCTTAATATTGATAATAGATCTGCTTTGTGAAAATGTAAACCATTAATGTTCCATTGCAGAATGGTCATGGTGTGTGCTTGGAATAAATTAATACAAGTTTAACATGTGGAAACAGTGGGATAATATGAAGATCAAAATTAAGATGTAGAATATTTAATCTAACAAAGTATTGGAGATTGAAAAGTTGGCAGAACACAGTAATATTTAAACGAAACTCGTCATTTGTATATATAAGTAAATAATTATCGGAGGTTATTTTTAAACTATCTTTGTTAATGAAATAAGATTTGAATGGTAATGAAATTAGATTTCCATTTAAAAATAGATTTTTATGAAAGAACAACAATGAAAAAAAAATACTGTGCATTTGTGTGTCCATATTAAGGGTAAGTGTACAAAATCTAATGACTAATAATTATAATATACGGATCAAATTCATTTTTTCGTTGTTTTGTTTTTGTATCTATTACGAATTTTGGGATTCGAATCCCCGTCATCCACACGAGAGGATGTTGGAGAGCCACATGACGAAGGAGTAGAATTCTGGGAAGGAGGTCTAGTCCTTTTATCTCCTATTTTCGGAAGGGGTAGTTGGCTTGATTGAGAAATATTCTGTTTAGAGTCGGGAATTATTGATATTTCTAATGTGTTTGATACTTTTTGGTTAGAAGGTATGTTAGATTTATTTTTATTTCCAGTTTTATCTTTAACTGATTGGGGAGATTTATTACCTATTGATGATTCTAAAAAAATAATTTTTTCAGCAAGAGATTGCACGAGACATGTAAGTTTTTCGAATTGTTCCAAGAGTACATTTTTAGTTGGTAATGCTGAGGCTACCTCCGAGTAACTATGAGAGGTACTAGGATGAACCTGTACTCTAGGCTGGAGGGATTTGTCTGCTTGGAAATAAGACACTTTATGCTTTCTTCTGTATTCCTCTATCTGTTTTTCTTTTTTATATATCGGACATGAGGAAAACCAGGCCGGATGGGGACCCGTACAATGGAGGCACTTCGCCTCACATTCTCCCTCGTGCTTTGCTAAACCACATCGACCGCACAGGGAAACTGGTTCTCTGCACTGACGTTTTCCATGCCGATATCCATAACAATTAAAACATATAAGAGGTCTATAATACGGAATGACTCGTACACTTAAAAAATCGAAAACTATTTTTTCAGGTAGATCAGACCGATTAAATGTAAGAATGATAGATGGAGTTGGAATTTTTGAACCGTTTATCGTTTTGAATATTCTCTTAACTTCGACTACATTCTGTTTGGCTAATTCTTCTTTAAGTTCATCCTCTGTGCAATGAAGGAATTCATCGCAAGTGATGACTCCTTTAGAAAAATTTAGCGATCGATGTAATGAAAATTGAATACCATAATTTTCATAGGATTTAATTTTTCCCAGATTAATGAAATCTTTTTCATTTGAAATTTCCAAAATTATTATACCTGATTTCAAAAATTTAACATTTATTTGAGGACCAAAACTTTTAATGAATCTACAAATTTTAAAAGGACTGAAATCGCGAAAGGTTTTCTTTTCTCTATTAGGGGCTAAGGTCATAACAAGAAATTTTTTTGTCCACCGACCGGGTGGTAACTCAAATTTAAAGCTATTTATTGAAGAAACCCCGGGATCCGGGGGTTTAGGTTCTATAATAATATTATTTTCCATATCCATGGAGAAAGATGTATTTTATATTAACAATACTAAAATAAATTAAATATAAATACAAGAAAAAATTATGAAAATCGAAAAGAAAATGAATTGTTTATAATGTAAAGTCTACTCCCTGAGTGAAGAAACAATTGAAGGCAGCCTCCTGTCCCAACAATGGAGCTGGCTCCTCCTCTAGCTTCAGGTTAGCAAACTTCAATATTAAATATCTTCTCTCATAGGATATTACTAGGTGAAAAAACTACATAAACTTGATCTAAACACTTAAATGAAACTATTATTAATAAATTTTAAAAGAAATTTAAAGAAAAAACCACTTAAAAATGAAAAAAAGAACCACTGAAAATTAGCAAGCGTCACTAGCAACCAGGGCCAAACAGCTGACTGTACACCATGTTTCTTATTGTAATAGCTCCTTTATCAAATGATTTCCATCTAAAAAGACGTAATATAAAAAAAAAAAAAATTATTAGGCAAACTGTTATCAATAAATAACTTACATTTTTATAATAAAAATGGATAAGTATTTTTTGCAAGAATATTCTTTGACTTGAACTATCCAAAGTAGGTTACACAAGCTCTTCAGTGAAGGAGCTAAACACTAATAACACCAAAATTTATAAAATGTTGCTACGTGCCGCGACAGCCCCGGTGGTCAAAGGTACAAGACGGTCAGAGGTACAACACCTTCCCCTATATATATATACATATACTAGCTGTTACCCGGCGTGCCATGCTACACCTACTTTCTTTATATAGAACAGCCAAAATAAATTAGGAACAAAATAAGTATTATTAAAATATAATAACACGGATCTGTAACTGTTTTGAGCCCCTGACCTCTCAACTGTGATTCCTAGACGACTTTGACCTACCCTATCACACCCACGTATCAAGACATACATGTATGCCAACTTTGGTAAAAATCGATCTAACGGTGTGGATTTGTATAAGGCACAAACGTACAGACAGACAGCTGAAATTTTATTTGACCTAGTCTAGGAGATTTCTCGAATCAAGACCTATCATTATTCTAAGTTTGATCAAAATCGGTCAAACGGTGTGGATTTGTATAAGTAACAAACAAACAAACAAAATGACAGACAGACAGAGATATATGGGGGCGAGGTTAGCTCAGTGGTAGAGTACTGGACTATTAAGCTGGAGGCCTGAGTTCAAATCTCGAGCAAGCACTAAAGATTTTTTCTTCTAGTGTGTTCGTTCATGGGTTAAATTCGGTCTCCCTGACCGTCCCTAGTCCAAAACAGCATTTAATTAATTTAAAAGTGGGTACCTTGGTTGGTGCTAATGACTCTAGCAGTCCAAGCAGCTAAGAAGAAAATCAGGTAGCCGGAGCATAGAACTAACTACACTATCTCCCTAGTATGCCGTATGGTCATGAATCAGATACCTCTATAGTATCTGCCCCTCAGGGCCCTCGTGGCCTGTTACGGGGCTGATTATATATATATATATATATATATATATATATACACACACACACAAACACCACTGTTATTTTCGGTCTCTAGGGGTTCTAAAATGCAAAATTTTGTATTCGGCACTTCCGGATTGCGTCGTGAGGTCAACCTTATAAGCGGATTTTTTCCCTATGGAGGGAGGGAGGACCCCCACCGTCCAGGTCATTCTGGAAGCGACATTCTCATATCATATAGTTTATATTAGCATAAATATGCTTTAACCGATGACTAAACTAAAACAAAATTACACAAACGTGTCCGCTGGTGTTCGCGCATGCGCAGTAGCCATGTAAGACAAATAAGATTGTAATTTATACTGTAGTATCAACTGAAGCTACAGCATATTTATTTTCCTGAATTTGAGCAGAAGCTCTAAACGACTTTTTTTTTTATTTTATGTAATTTATTTATTAGTTATTTCCAAAGATGCGTAGCTATTTAGGCGGTACGAAGTTCGCGGATTCAGCTAGTTAAATAAATAAATAAACAAACAAGAGAGGGAGCCGGCCCGGGCCGGGCCCGGACGGGAAAGAATATCTACTTCCCTTTCTCAACGGGGCCCGGCCGGGACACGGGCTCGGCACGGCCCCGGCCCGGACTAGCGTGAACTAGTCCATTAAAAACAGTGGTTTGATTGTTTCACCGTGTCCCGTCCGGGGCCCGGCCCGGTCTAGCGTGAATAGGTTATGGCATGCATGCTGCCTTGGCAACCGGGTCCCGTCCCGGACCCGGCACGGTCTAGCGTGAATAGGCCTTAAAACGTCTATTTGTTTCCTGTCTTTTCTTTAGTATGTGTTGCCTCCAAGTAAGTCGTCTGTCAAGGGTTGGTCCTAAGTATGTAACTTAATTTTTCCCACAGATTTCACTTGGGTTAAGATTGATGAGGTGAGCATTTGAATCTTTGAAGAGTGAATGTTATGTGGGAGGATTTTTTGAAACTGACTTTGATTCGCCATTTGATAAACCAAGGATAAAGCAGTTGCAAGATGGAATTGAAGGATAGGGTCTGGATGGCTGTATCGTCAGAAAATGTAAGGAGGGCAGTGGAATGGTGTGTGTGAATGTCAGAAGTGTACACGAGGAATAAGATAGGACTTAGGATGCCGCCTTGTGGAACACCAGCAAGGTGAGGAAAGGACGAGGACAGAGATGATCCGAACGAGACGTTAAAGGATTTGCCACAAAGATAGGAATTTATTATAATATAGTAGGTTGAGCGGAGGATTCTTTTTAGTTTAAAAAGAAAGCCCTGTTGCCACACCCGATCAAATGGTTGAGCGATATCAAGGAATACACTAGAGCAATACTTCCTTGCTCCTTTGAGCTTCTGCTCAAAGGAAGGGCAATGGAACCAACTCTTCAAAGGCATTGGTGAATAGTGGAATGGGATATTCGAAAATCAAATTGGTGGGAGGGGGAGCAGAATTCAAGAATAGAGATAAGGCGTTTGGGAAGAAGCTTTTCTAGGATTTTTCCCATACTGGAAAGGAGGAAGATAGGGCGATAAGACGAAGGATTATGGACAAGGTTTTCAGGGCTGTGAATCATTGAATGGCGGAGTATTTCCAGGAGCTAGGAAAGGAGGTTGTTCTGAGGACTGCGTTATATATATCGGTTAGAAGTGGGCATTTTAAACACCGATTTCTCCGAATGGGACCACCCTCTCAAAAATTGCATAAGAACAGTTTTTTTTTTCAGGATATCTAATATGCTTTCAAATAAGAGTTTTACTCTAACTACGCTTTTGAAATATTTAAGAAAATATACGAAATTCCCCAAGGAGGGATTGGGATTATCCACTTTTCTAGAAAACGGTTAGAGAAATGGCCTTGAAAATTATTTCACTAGATTACTCACTTCTAATTACCAATGAGAAGAGTACCTGGAAGCCTATCAACACAAAAACGTTACAGATACAATTTTTTTCACGCAAATTTCGCCGAAAACCTCATATTCTGGTGGCGGGATTCTGCTTTTGAACAAATTTTCAAATAAGACAAAGTATTTCGGTACCAAATTTCATTAAAATCGGTCGTTTTGGGGCAGCTACAAAGCGAACATACATGTATATACAAATTTGCACCACCAATATTTTCGTTATCTACAGATTCTGAAATGTGAAATTTTCTAGTCAGCAATTGTGGATTGAGTCATAAGCGGATTTCCTCTGTATAGAGGGTGGAAACGTGGGGCTAAAAGTACATAAAAAACCATGAATGGAATAAATATATGTTAATGATTAATTATTGACATTTTAATCTCACTCATTTTTTTTATGAATTTAATTTAAAAGTAAATGTATTTGAAAATAGGCAATAATACATTGAAAATACCACAAATAATTAGAAATATGCAAAATAAAAATTTCCACATGGCAGTCAATGTTTTAATTAAGGTTGAAAATTGGGAATTCTGGAATGATTTCATTTTAACAGTAATGCTTGACCACTACATTTTATTCTCAGAGACATCGATTTCCTTGGCCTTATTATTGGTTGCTGCCCTTTCATTAAGGCGAAGTGAGGGCTTTTTTCAACGAAGCCAACGCTGAAATAATGTCAACCATATGGGATTTGGTTCAAAACAATAACACTCTCAAAGATCTTATAAATCTTTAAAGGCACATCTCTATCTAGGCCATTAGCGTAGTGCTGTGTATAGGTTGTAACCCTTTTTAAACATCGAAGGTGGAGCAGGGAATCCCTTCAGCGGGGCCATAGATGGAAAACTCAACCTGCTACAGCTGGAACTCGAACCTGCGTCTACTTAGTTAAGAATCTGATACTCTATCCACCCTACCACAGGGTATGCTTCTTACAAACTAAAACTGAGCTAAAAAAAAATGATCACAGGTGAATAAGCCTTTGTACCAGAAATGAGATAAAAGTTCTTAAACATTTTTATTATCTTTTTAAATTAACACATATAAAAATTCAATTTAAAACATAATCACTAATGACTTGAAGTTGACATCTTGATCAACTTATGAATAACAAGGAACAAACATTTAAGTCAAAAGAAAATTATCACTTCACTATAAGTAATATCACTTAAGCTAACTTAAATATAAAAATAAAATAAATAATAATCCAGAACTTAAAAAAATATCAGTTCTCTAAGGAATATCTTTCATAAACATTGAACATTAACATGTATATATATATATATATTTTTTTTTGAATGGCACATTTATGGGAAGGGATCAGATCTGATTTTGAAGAATATTTTATTATAATAGTCAGATTTTTTTTTTGTATTGATGGTCATTGAGAAGGAAAGGAGGGAAAACAGATAGACGACATATATATATATATATTTCTTCATATATATAGAACACATTTATCAGAGGAGATCCAAGGTTGTACGGTCTCATGAATTGGAGATCGACAGAGACTTAACCAGATTTGAAGAGTAAAATGGCTACCTGCCCCAGATAGAAGTAAATGAAATGACGTGTCTCATGGGTTACATAACTTCCAAAGTTCCGACCAACGATACAATGCCAGGTCGGATTGTATTTCTTATCAAATTCCTTTTTGATGTGAGCAGCAATGTCCTGAAAAACATATATACATTATAATGATGTGTCAATATCAACAAATTTATAAATTATACACTATTATCGACTGTAAGTGAGACATTTATATATTTATTTATTGCATTATGCTTCTAGTATATTTTTTTAAAGTATTGTGCATTGACTACAACGATCATTATCACCATCATCTATTGCAGGGTTGGCCAAGCTCTTTGATGGTTGGAACCATTTTTCAAACTTAAAATTTTTTCATGAGCCATAATTAAATATATATTTCAAAAGTATGCAAAAAAGGAATAAAAAAATTTCTTTTACAGAAATTATATTTATTAAAAACATAAATAAAAGTACAAAATATGTGTATTGAATTTAAATATTAAAATATAAACACATTTATTTTACTTTTCTTGATAATTTTTTAGCAAGAACTTTTTTCCTTCAGAGTACAATGTCAACTGTCTGTTGCAATAAGAGTTTATAAATTCAAAATCAGTCTCGAGTCAACGATTAAGCCACTGTTTATGTTCGTACACCCAGTTGCGTCATCATTCTTAACATGGACGGAAATGAAAATTGTTACAATGTTGCACTTAGTCTTCCAAATTTGTTGTCAGTAATTTAAAAGACATTTTGAAACAAATTCGGGACGATGATGGTTTTTTTTAAATATAATAGCACAAATGAAAAGGGAACTCGGATTAGCCCCCTCTGATCTATTGTTTTAATAACAACCGAGAAACATAAAATTGTTACTATTGTTAGATCTTTCTTAAAATAAATAATATCATTGAGAGTCTTTGCAGAATAAAACAGATTCTTTTTATATTTTGTAATAAGTGAAATTATATTTCTAGTCTTATATTTCCATGTACATTTTGATAAACTTAACGTAGTCAAATATATTTTTAAATGATTTCATATTATTTGATACCTAAATTGTCTCTAGTTGTTTGCAATCGGGAGGCATTCCATCAAATTGTGATCAACGGTAAGCACATGACCACAACGATTGCAAGGTGAGGAAGCCTGCCGTCTAGGTGGTGGCTATGGCCGTCTTATCGACTAAGGCCATTGTAGACTACAGTAGAGCGGACTGAGTGATTAACTGTTTGCAGGTGGTACTTCTCTCCTACGTTTTAAGATAATTTCTTTTATTTAGTTTTTCATATCTTATGGATGAGAGGAAGCATTCGCCAGCAGAATTATTAACCCTTGGGAACTCGCGGTATCCAGCAGATATCGTCTCATGGAAATTCGCTATGATTTATTGCCCATATGTTCAGAAGAGGTTATAAAACATATTAATTAATTCATTGATTGTTAATAAAGAAAATAAAGTTTTGTGTTCATCAAAAAAATTAGTGGACTTTCGTAAGTCAGAAAGATCCCATTGCCACCCCACAATGAAACTAACAGCATATGTAGTCAGTGAACTGAAGATTGAAATATATTTTTTTTCAACATTTTAAAAAAAATTCAATTTTTTTTTTGAAAAGTAAAATTTGTAATAAGTTGGTCTTGTTGTAAATCAAAGCTAAAAAATAAGACTATGCTGACTGTTCTAGCTAGAATAGAATTCAATCTACCAACGATTTTAAAATATTCGGTTGGCCCAGAAGAGCCAGTTTTTGAATATTTTGAAAATTAATAGTAAAAAAATGGAAACAGATAAAAATAAACAAAAAAAATGTTCCATTCAAGGGGCTGTTACGAGCTATTAGGATTCAAAATTCCAAAAAAATCTAAGAGGGTCAGGTTGAAAACAGTACTTTAACTGCTTGAGTTGACATGGAATGGCCCGCTAGCATCACTGGACACTTGAAAATCCCCTTTGATAGATAATGATATTCACTTACAGCTTCCCACCCCCCTAGGAGATAATGGTCCTGGCTGTACACCTACTAACATGGTAGCAAATATGGCAAGGATTCCGAGAGGAATTATGAATAATTTGTTCCTTTTAGTTTAATGTCGTGAAATTAATTTTGTTGTAGTAATTTTCTTTTTATTTGTTATGTGCCCTAATGTACGCAAAGTTATTTCATGTAATTTTCAAAACTTAATTTTTTGTACATTATAATAATGAAATTGAAGGAGAAAATCGCCTACTTGCAATGTTCCTAAAATAAAATAATAATAATAATATTATTAATTGATGATAGTCTTGTTATTCTTTTGATCTCTTTACTTTTTATCTTGTGCTTATTTGTTCACTTAATACTGGTTATATTAAGATGTTATACTAAACATCTTAAATTTAAGCACATAACATTATTATAAATGTTCCTTATCGTCATAATAAGAGTGGCCCATGCGACAGCTCAGCGTGGGTACACTCTAGTTCAAAACCTAAGGCCCTCACGGAGGGAGGAGTATAGGCTTCATATTGGCAAGCACTGGAGGTAGCATCGGCCCAAATCACTTGACAGAATTTGAAATGTTGTAGATATTCCCTTTAGAATGTAAACAATCACTAAGAAAGATTTGTTTATATTCAAATTTTTAAGTATTTTTAGGAGGGTTTGTATTTTTAGATGGTTTTAAAGAGAGTAGGCATGCTTAGGCAGCATTCGTTGCTAGGACGATAACAGGCCAGCTGTTACCGTACTGTATCTATTTCATAATATTATTTTTATTTGCGGTTCATTTAAACTATGATGGAAAACCTTCAATTACTAGAAATAAACTGTGATTTTGTCCCTCCTAGAGTTTACTCTATACCTGGTGATGGTCCATCTAAGGTAATAATATCCCGAACCCTTGCACAGCCTCCTCGCCCATCAGCATCCCAAGTCAGAACACTTCTTGGTAATGCTTGCAAATATAATATGTGTTTCCAAATATAATATGTGTTTCCAAATAAAATATTAGAAACATAAATTTTTAAATTTTAATGTCCATTTATTATTGACAACGAATTTTAACCTGAACTGGTTAAACCCCTGTTACTGGTAACCTATATATAACGGGTTATCCCCCCAATCTAGGTTATTTAGACACTAGTCTGGGATGCCTGAGTGTCAAGGAACATTAAACTTTGCGTAATTAGCAATTGATGAATAAATTATAGTAACCGCGCCATAATTAACGTCATAAAATTATGTAGTAGCATTAATTTTGACGACTTATCTGCCGTGACGAAGCACGAGTCGTCAGCTATTATATTAATAATCTTGGAGCATTTTAACCCATTAGCGCAGTGTGTTACCGTATGGTAACACGGGAGTTGCTTTGTTTACTCATAATTTCCCCTTCACCGGAACGTGTTCAATCCATAAAAGAGCGTAAGGCCTCTTCACTAGATCCTACTACTAAGTTCCGTACCAATTGTGACACCTTTCACTTCTCCTATTTGTTTCCACGGTTGTTTTTGTGGAAGCTGCTTTCTGAAAAGTCCCTACACCTTGCTTTTCAAGAAAGATAGATTTACTATCAATTTTTATTTGTTGTTTTCGTAACTCATATTTTTTAAATTTTATTTATTTATTAAATTCATTAATTTAAAAATCAAATTTATTATGAACCCTGTTCAAGAACATGGATTATTATTGAATGTTTATGTTTAAACAATATTTTTATCAATAAAATGCTTTAACCTAATTTTTTTTCACTTAGGTGTAGTTTTACCCCTAACAAACCAAAATCGGCACTTTTAAAGCTGAGCGTACGATGGGCCTCGTACCTAATTTTTATGTAAATTGATTTATCTTCAAGTAGGTTACAGTTAATTTTCAGCTTCATTGACTGGAATAAAGAATTTTGGTAAATGTGATGACGAGGGTTCTAGCAATGTTGGGCAAAACTAAAAACTAAAACTAAAATTAAAACTAAATTCACTTTTTGGAATAAACTAAAACTAAACTAAAAATTGCAACCTAAAAAAAAAACTAAAACTAAAATTTTACTAATTAATGGATTTTAACTAAACTAAATCTTTGGGAATTGACTAAAAACTAAACTAAAAATTTAGTTTAGTTTAGTTTTACTAAAATAACATGAATTAATATAAATCATATGTTATTTCGATAATTAAGTAAATTATTAAAACTAATAGAACTTGCTTAAGAATAAGAAATTTGGCTTTTTCTCGTAATTTGAAAACATATGTTCTTTGATAAACTAAATTAGTTAACTAAAAAAAAAAACTAAAACTAAACTAAAATCACAAATTTAGGTCTCTTTTACTAAACTAAACTAATTGCATTACTAAAAACGGAGTCCATATGATTAATAATTATACAAATCTAAAGCTAAACTAAAACTAAAAATATAACATTAGTTTAGTTTTAGTTAGGGAAAACTAACGTTAGTTTAGTTTACTAACGTTAGTTTTGCCCAACACTGGGTTCTAGGCACCGATTATTTTGAAATTTTGCACTATATCGTATTTTGATGCACTGAACACGAATCTCTTTAAAAAAAAAAACTCCCTCTCAACTAGGAATGAAGTTATGAAGCACTAAAGTTCACTGTTATGAAGGTTATAAAAGTTGGCGTATACAGCGTATTAATAAACATGCATATTAAGAAGAATGTCTAGGACGAATTTTGGGCAGAAGTGCTATGAGTTTCTGCTCGCTCAAGAAGATATCGAAACTCTAGTCAATCCAACTCGCTGTTATGGATAGATTTCCGATGTTATGGAGGCTATAAATGGTTTATCAACATTTCAAATGAGAGTTCTTTGGTTTCCAATGTTAGATGTCTGCGCATGCACATGTTTACAAATACGCTGTTTACGCCAACTTTAACCTCAATAACCGTGAACTTTAGTGCTTCATAACTTCTTTCCTAGTTGAGAGCAACTTCTTTTTTTTTAACGGATTCGTGTTTAGTGCATCAAAATACGATATAGTGTCAAATTTCAAAATAATCGGTGCCTAGAACCCTCGTCTTCACATTTACCAGAATTTTTGCTTAGGCGATATAAATCCCTGCATCGCCTATTCTACTTGAAAAAGACAAGCAGTCTCTAAGGAACGAGGACCTGAATCCAACGATGAGAACGAATGATGTAAATAAACAAATTGAAATTAAATATTGGTAAATTCAACATACATTAGTTTATATTGTAGCAGCACATTGTGTGAATTAGCACATGTGTTTTAATTAACATATGTTCAACAACAAAAGACTATGCAGTGAAAAAAATAATCAGTGCAGTGTTGTTACATACTTTACGAACATCTTTTAAAAAGTGCAGTATTTTAAATGAAAATCGGGTGGTAACCTATAGATAACCCGTCCTAAAATTCTTAGTTAACGTATAACGCATTTTGATGCACTAAACACGAATCCGTTAAAAAAAAAGTTGCTCTCAACTAGGAAAGAAGTTATTAAGCACTAAAGTTCATTGTTATTGAGCTTAAAGTTGGCGTAAACATGCGCATGCACAGACATCTAACATTGGGAAACAAAGAACTCTCAATTGAAATGTTGATAAAGTATTTATAACCTCCATTACATCGAAATTCTATCCATAACAGCGAGTTGGATCGACTAGAGTTATGATATCTTCTTGATCAAGTGGAAACTCATAGCACGTGTAGAAGGGCGGTGTGCTGCAATCACCAAAATGGGTTGAATGTTAACGAGTGTCAATAGGACAGTTCATTTTATTTTCCTGAAGTTCCTATTTTTTATGCCTTTCCATCATTCTAGTTTATTGTTCTTAAAAGATATTTTCAGTTTAGTAATATTTCTATAGGATAATTATTTGGTTCATGAACAATATTGAGTTTTAGGATTTCCAAGCTATTTTGTGAATTTTAATAAGTATTTTGCAGATTTATTAATGTTTGAATTTATTCCTTGATGTGCCTGTTCTTTACATTGTTGTATAAATAAGATAACAAAAAATAGAAATTGAACTTTTTGAAAGTATGAGGTAAAATTTACCCCACAGTGTCATTAACGTACATGTCAATGGTAGTGTCAATCCGGGGTTAAATTATGCATGACAAAACGAATCAATAAGGGATTCTTCATACAATAATACCTTCTTAGAAAACAGCTTATTATGGAAACTATTAGAATAGTTGACCAGGTTAAAAAAGGTTATAAATAAATGTTAGAAATAAATAAAGTTTTTCAGCATTCATCAAAGACTTTGTGCACTTTTATCCATCAGGAAGCCTCTAAAAAGACTTATATATATTTCTACATATATTATTATAGATACATACATGCAGGAGGAAGTAAATTGAATGAGAATATTATGGTTTACAAATAAGGAAGGCATGAGAGTAATTTTAAGCAAGTCCCCATGGCCATGAAACCTGTTGCTAGGTGAACTAATGGCAAGTCTCAAGGTTGTAGACTAATAAGAAATCAAATTTTCAAAAAAATACATAATAACATAAAATATGCATAGATATAGACAATGGAGTATGAACATGAAACACAAATAAATGTGTACTTATATTATTCCACGCATAAATAGTTTAATATTTACCTTTTCAATGTTGAACTTGTCTAGTGCCTGAGTTGCACAGTCAACAGCATCCTGCTGCATTTCTTCAGACATATCAGCATTTTTTATAACAGCCTTTCTGTCAGACATTTTTGAAAATATTCCTAGAAATTAAAAAAAGAAAGAAAAATTATATCTACATGCCTAAATTTCTGAAAAAGTTATTTCTAAGCAATGGAGGTAAAACATTACCAAATACAATTATATGTTGACTTCCTCTTAGAACATGTAAATAATTTTGGAAAAGGAATTTTAAAGGCCAAATTTATTAATATTCATTATTGATTAGTGAAATAATGGGTCGCTGCATCTATTTAGAGACAAAGTATTAAGTATCTAAAAATATACAGGAATGAACAAAATATATTGATTTTTGTTTAGAGGAAGAGAAAGAAATTATTAAAGAAGCAGGCACAGATTTTTGGGTAAAATTGAATACATGTTAAAGTAAACTACAATATTAATCAGAAACTTAACAAACACAAGAATTGGAAATAATTTTTTGGAATGACAGGTGTCCACCCACCTTAATGTAAGTTTGGATTATAAACCAGTCTTATGTTTTCCCTCCTGAGACAGATGGAGAGTTGAGACGGATTGAATAGATCTAAATTTTTCACTTGTTAAGGTGTAATATTTTGCAAAAATAAATTGAAAATCTCACAAAACAAGCGCGTCGCTACAAGCGATAGAACCCTGGATTGGGCAACCCAAGTTCGATATTACTTATGAATGGAAGCCGACAACGCCGAGAGCTGATTGGCCGGCGTCTAGGGTCCTAACGCCGAGGCTTAAATTGACCCAGAGTTCCTTGTAATTTTACGCGGGAAGTTTGAATATCGTCACTTGTTGCTCCCGCCAGAAAAATCATTAACGATCAATTCTCTGTGACATATAGATCGGCCATTTTACTTGTGTAACTTTTTCTACAGATATAAATATAAAGACTAAAGACATAAGTGGCGAGATTTTTATAAGATCAACCTACATCAGCATTCAATAAACTTTATTATATTATTTATATATATTATTATTATCAAGGTAACAAACATGCATTAATATCATTAACCGCTTAACGACCACGCCCGAGATATCGTCGATACAAAAGCAAACTAACGAATGTGAAAAAATGCATCTTTCATTGTCAATCTTTACTAATTTCTGCTGGACTTATTTACGGCAAATTCTTCAATCTCACTTCACTCTATTAAAGGGAAAGTATTCCACTATCAAAAGGTCAAATCTACCGAATATTTGACTGTCCAAAAAAAAAGTTATGAATAAATGCTTTTCCACCCTGAAAATTAGTTATTTGCACATTCGTTAGTTTGCATTTATATCGACGATATCTTAGGTATAGAAGCCGTTTCGATTTTCCGTCCGAAATTCGGAGAACTAAATATTACTTATTATTAATATATTAGTATTATATAAATAATACTAATTCGGGCGCTTAAACTTTAATGGATATTTAATGCCATTGCACTTAAATGTCTTTATTTGATTTTTACTTAACTATCATTACCTAGACTACTGTTTTGTCTTACTTTTGCGTAGATTGTGTTTATTTTTTAGGAGTGCTATCTACAGGTTAACACCCTTTAATAAAGCCAACGGCTCGTACTTTTTGCTGGCGGTTATCCATCCAAGTAGGTACTGGCCACGCCCAACGTTGCATTACTTTGTTGATCAATGGGGGAACAACATAAAAAAAAAACAACCTTTCACTCTAAGTCTCTTTAATTCTGATTCGATCGAGAGTATTCAGTCTATTATGTACATCTGGTTTTGTTAGGTATTGAAAAATATTTTCTCTGTTAATGCCTGTTGGAAATCTATGAACACATGATGGACCTTCACGTTATATTCCTACATCTATCATACAGAAATGATGTGGTCTGTTGTGAACTTTCTGGGTCTAAATCCGCATTGGTATTCTTTAACTTTTTTGGGTAAAACTGAAGGAGGGCGTCCTCAGCAGCGATTTTTTTTTTCAAATTTTGCCCTATAACGTATTTTGATGCACTAAACACGAATGCGTTAAAAAAAAAAAGTTGCTCTCAACTAGGAAAGAAGTTATTAAGCACTAAAGTTCACTGTTGTTAAAGTTGGCGTAAACAGCGTATTTGTAAACATACGCATGCGCAGACTTCTAACATTGGGAAACAAAGAAATCTCATTTGAAATGTTGATAAACTATTTATAACCTCCATAAAATCGGAATTCTAACCATAACAGCGAGTTGGATTGACTAGTTTTGAAATCTTCTTGAGCAAGCGTAGCGAGGGTGTGGAGATGTAATGATTGGACAAGCGACCACTGGTGGACCAATGAGAAGCATCCGGGCCAGCCAATAGGGAAGAGCGCTTGGCCGAGCACTCCCGACTTTGACCGAGGCACTCCGACCTCGGCCTATGAATAGGGGCGTGCCTGCTGCCCAGCATTCATTCGGATCCGGCTCTCCCTCCAGAACACACCAGCTCTCTCAGGACACTCCAGCTCTCTCAGGACCAGCCTCCAGCCATGCACTCAGGACCAAGGACCTAGCTACCTGCTCGAGCTCTCTCTCTCTCTGGACAAAGTACGAAGCTGCCGTCTCGATGTCCCCAGTGGTCAAGCCAGCCTCCAGTCATTACACTCCCGACTCCTACTTCCCCCAACTCTAGTCAATACCTGGCTTATTTATTTACTTCCTTACCCCTCTCACTCCTGCTTCGAGGAACGGCTACGGCTCAGTACCGAACACCTTCTCCCCGACTCAGTGGAACAGCTAACGCCTAGTACCTAGTCGGTATCCCCCAGGTTCAAGGAAGCGCCCTTAACCGGGACACAGTACTTACCTGGTTACCTTCTCCCGACACATCCTTCCTACCCTTCCTAGCCTACCTTTAGTAGCGACACCCATCCGCTACAAGTGGTGACCCCGAACACGCACCAAACAAAATGCCCTCAGACGCACAGCTAGGCATTGAAGCAGCAGGCGCAGCCTCACCTAAACTGCCATCATTCTACAAAAATGCACCGGAACTATGGTTTAGGCAAGTCGAGTGCCTCTTCGAGATCTCCAAAATAAAGTCATCATCAAGCAGATTTTCCACGGTGATAGCGAGCTTGGACCAGGATGTATTCGGACAGGTGGCAGATCTCAACTCTTCATTAGCTGACCCTTACTCGGACCTCAAGAATAGACTCCTCTCCGTGTATGGCGACTCAACTGCGGTCAAAATACAGAAACTTGTTGACCCTGTCCTCGGCGATCAAACCCCCTCACAGCTCTACAGGCGTATGAAACTAGTTGGAGGAGAATTAACAACTACGGAGGCCCTCACATCGCTCTGGCTGAAAGCCCTGCCTCAGAGATTACAAGAAGTCCTGGCCGCCTACCCATCGACCGACATCGAGACCCTCACGGCCGCAGCAGACCGAATCGCTGCAATCGCCAACCCTCCATCATGCTCAGCCGTACTCCAGCCCCGGCCGGACCTAGAAAAACAGCTGGATGACCTTAGACAGCAGATGGAATCCCTATCCACCGCCGTTCGATCGATCCATAGATCCAGGTCACCAGGTTACTCAGAAAATCGCAGATTTAGAACCCTCCACCATGTCAAACCAGCCCGCTCGCAATCTAGGTCACAATCACGGGACAGACTAAGGCCAGGCAGAGCCCACCGCACCAGGACACCGACGAGCATTAGTACATACTGTTACTATCACAATAGGTTTGGTGAACGGGCAAGAAGATGTGAGAAACCTTGCTCCTATAAATCTTTAAACTAAAAGGGCAGGTGGCACCTGCGACAACCGCTGAAGCCCACATCAATCGTCACCTCTTCATATTTGACAGAGACTCTGGGACCCAATTTCTCGTCGACACAGGAGCATCATTATCACTCCTACCTAAGTCCAGCTTCCGCCGCGCCCGCAAGGAGTCCCTGTGTTTGACAGCCGCGAATGGTACGCAAATTCCTACGTATGGGACCCTCTCGCTGAATATAAACCTCAACACGAGACGACGTTACCCATGGACCTTCACCATTGCAGACGTCACTAAACCAATCATCGGCGCCGACTTTCTGGGAGCCCACAACCTCCTCGTCGATATCGCCCGGCATAGGCTGATCGATAGCATATCAGGATTTGCATCCATGGGTCACACCGCCGCCGCCGTGTCCCCGCAGATCACCACCTCCGATAGAACCCCACCCCAGAGGAAGAGTACATTAACGAAAAACGCTTTTTCGAACGATGAAACAAATCACCCACCCGCAGGATCTCGTCACACCCGAGGACCAGTTGCAAAAACAATTAGCGACCCCATGCCTTCGAGATTTCACAAGGCTCTACGAGACTTCCCACTGGTCACGAACCCCACCCGAATGAGAGGACCACCGCCCTCCATAGTCCAGCACATTATTGAGACACGGGGGAATCCAGTCACAAGCCGAGCAAGACGGCTACCTCCCGGGAAATACGAAAAAGTCAAAAGACATTTCGACGAACTCATCAAGGAAGGCATTTGCAGACCATCTAACAGCCCGTGGTCTAGTCCTCTCCACGTTGTAACAAAACAAGATGGCACCTTACGCCCCTGCGGAGACTACAGACGCCTCAATCTCATCACGACCCCCGACCGTTATGCAGTCCCCAACATAATGGATTTCACTGCCCAGCTTCACGGGGCGTCTATCTTCAGCACCCTTGACGTCGAGAGGGCGTTTTATCATATCAGGGTGAGAGAGGAGGACATTCCTAAAACTGCGGTGATAACGCCTTTTGGATTATATGAATTCCTCCGCATGCCCTTCGGCCTTCGAAACGCCGCCCAAACATGGCAGAGATTCATTGACGAGGTGCTCCGTGGATTGCCGTTTGTGTTTCCTTTTTTGGATGATATAATCATCGCTTCCCGGCGTCCGGATGAACACGAGGACCACTTGCGCCAGGTTCTGAACCGACTGCAGGAGTATGGCCTCTCACTAAGACCCGACAAATGTGTATTCGGTCAACCCGTGGTCCAGTTTCTTGGCTTCCGCGTGGACGCTGGAGGGATAACGCCACTGCCGTCAAAAGTACAAACGATACTGGAATTTCCGAGGCCAACCAACATTCGACAGCTAAGGCGATTTATGGGGATGGTGAACTTTTATAGACGTTGCATACCTAACGCCGCTACAGCACAGGCACCTCTCAACCAGCTCTTTAACCCCACCAAAAGAAACGACAAGTCACCTATCACTTGGACACCTAAACTAGTCAAAGCCTATGAACAATGTAAAGCGGACCTGGCATCTGCATCCACTATTGCGCACCCTTCAGGATCTGGCGAACTATCGCTTGCCTGCGATGCCAGCAACGAGGGCATAGGCGGCGCTCTCCAACAACGAGAGAACAACCAGTGGCGTCCCCTAGGTTTTTTTTCCAGAAAGCTTAACCCAGCACAGAAAAATTATTCAACCTACGATCGGGAACTTTTGGCAATTTACGAATCAATTCGCCACTTTCGCCCACTACTTGAAGGGCAGCAATTTTCTATAATCACCGACCATAAACCCCTCATCCATGCCTTCAACCAGAAGCCCGAGTCTGCGCCACCACGCCGATCCCGGCAGTTAAATTACATTAGTCAATTTACCACCGATATCAGGTACCTGCCGGGACAGGCGAATATCGTGGCAGATGCACTTTCACGAGCCGGAACTGACGCCATCCAATTACTGGACGAACCAAACAGGCTAGCCAAAGCTCAAGAAGAAGACAACACCACCCCTCATCTCTATAAAGACAAAAGCCTCAAACTACAGTTGTGTGTCGTACCAGGACACGACACCCATCTGTTGTGCGACACCACTACTGGTAAACCTCGACCTTACCTACCAGAACCCCTAAGAAGACCTACCTTTGATAGAATCCACAACCTCAGCCACCCTGGGGTCAGAGGTTCGCGAAGACTGATGGCGGCGCGGTATTTCTGGCCCAATATGAATGCTGACATCGGAAAATGGGCAAGAACCTGCATACCTTGCCAACAAGCGAAAACCCACAGACACACCAAAACTCCAATTGGAAGCTTTCCCCCCGCCGGTCGTTTCAGCCACGTGCATATTGACATTGTGGGACCACTTCCCCCCAGCCAAGGCATGACGTACATGCTAACAATGATAGACAGAGCAACCAGGTGGCCCGAAGCGGTTCCTATACCCGACATACTGGCGGAGACGGTGGCGGGAGCCTTTTATTCATCATGGATAACCCGATTTGGTACCCCGGCGATAGTAACATCTGATCAGGGCCGCCAATTCGAAAGTGAGCTGTTCCGTCATTTGAGTAAGATCCTCGGGATCCAGCACATACACACGACACCTTACCATCCTCAGGCAAACGGAATGGTGGAACGGTGGCACAGGACCCTCAAGGCGGCGCTCATAGCCCACGCATCATCGAATACATGGACAAAGACTCTCCCCACAGTGCTCTTGGGTCTCCGCACCGCCCTCAGAGACGAGAACCACGCTAGCGCCGCCGAAGCTCTTTACGGCCAGACTCTGATGCTCCCGGGCGACTTTCTCCTGGCGAAAGAGAAATATTCCGGACCCCAAGAATTTGTAAATAAATTACGGAGGGATATCCGGAATATTCAGCCTCCTTCCACTCGCGGGGAATCCCACGTCCAGCACTTCGTCCCTAAAGACTTAAAAACCTCATCCCACGTGTTCCTGAGAAACGACTCTGTGAAGAGACCACTTACACCGCCTTATTCCGGTCCCCACAAGGTCACTCACAGGAACACAAAGACCTGCAGTATCTTAGTGAACGGCCACCGTCGCACGGTCTCCTGGGATAGAGTGAAACCAGCATACATACTGCAGGAGAATGGACAAGGCCAGAACATCTGCCGGGGCACACCATCACCGAGTGCACAAAACTTACGCCAGGAGCAACCCTCAAACTCCGCCAAAACAAGCCGTTCCGGCCGACCCATCAGGACCCGAGTTCGATTCGACCTGTGATGACCGGAGCTTGTAACAGACCCGCCTAGCCATAAGGATAACACTGCTATCTCTTGTGGCCCTTGGAAGGGCCGTTTAAGCTAAAATTTGCAAATATAAATGTGATCATATATGTGTGAAGCATTCCCTTATTCTATGTAAATATGTATTATTTTTATTTCAGTTTATATTTACATGATTTTCCTATAAATATTTTTTGTGTTTGTGGCGCTTATAAGGGCCGTTGAATTGTATAGCCTTTAGGTTAATTAGTGTCAGTACAATGTATTATATTCATTAATTCTTTCTTACATTTAGTTTCACATTATATGTTATTTCAATATAGGTTAAAATATCGTACTAAAATAAAAGTTGACACATTTGTGGCGCTCATAAGGGCCGTTATAGTTTTAATATGTATATATATTTTTTTTATATTTTTTTAAGTCAAATTTATTCCTAATAAAGGGCTCCGCCCATTGGGGGGGGGACTATGTGGAGATGTAATGATTGGACAAGCGACCACTGGTGGACCAATGAGAAGCATCCGGGCCAGCCAATAGGGAAGAGCGCTTGGCCGAGCACTCCCGACTTTGACCGAGGCACTCCGACCTCGGCCTATGAATAGGGGCGTGCCTGCTGCCCAGCATTCATCCCACTAACACCGGGACCCAGGCAGTGTCCGTCTCGGTTCGCCTGAGGAGACGCTACGTCTTCACGTGTGTCTACCGAAGGCCCCGAGCACCGCTGGCGGAGACCAAGGCACTCATCACGGCTGCATCGCAGGAACCCCACCATGTTCTCGTCGGGGACCTCAACGCCCGACACCAAGTCTGGCAGTGTTCCACGGCTAATGAACTGGGGCGGTACATAGTGAGGACGAGTCTCGGAGTTCTTCATCCGGGGATCCACACATTCAGACATGCAGGGAACCCCGCCTGGACGTCCACCCTTGACTTGCTCCTCACTAAGGATCTGCATGCAGTGACGAGATGCAGTGCCCTGGACTATGGTCCTTCAGACCACCGCCCGGTCTTGTACGAGATGGAAGGAGACCCGCCTACGCCGCTGCCTACGAAGTACATCCTCCACAAGGCAGATTGGAAAGGATACCAGGAGGATATCCTCTCCGACCTGCCCCCCATTGGGACCTTCGGAGCTGCTGCCGACCTCGACGAAGCCGTCACAAGCTTCACCGAGGTCATCCAGTCCGCCGCCGATAGAAGGATTCCTAAGTTTGTTCCGAAGCCCATCAACCAGCGTAAGCCTCCTGCTCACATCACCAGGCTGATCGGGATGCGAAACAACCTTAAGAACATATGGGCGCGGACGAATGATAGAACCCTGAGGGCCCCTATCAATGCCATGACCCGGCAAATTGCGCAGCTGTCTGCGCAATGGAAGACGGCCCTCTGGCACGAGCAGCTCCGACGGACCCACGAGGACACTAGGCAGTTTTGGCGGCTCCTTCGCTGCACGGTCACGAAGCGACGCGAGGTCATCCTCTCCGACGGCGATCACCTCCTGTCACCGGCAGAGCAAGCTGAAGCCCTCGCCGATTACTACGAGGAGAACGACCGTCGGAGAACCGAGACGTCGCCGAGGCTTGACGGTGATCCCCAAGACCTCCCCAGGACCCCGCTGCACTTCACCTACAGGCAACTGGAATCGGCGCTGAGGCGAACCAAGGGAAACAAATCCTCCGGACTGGATGGTGTACCGTATGTGATGCTGAAGATGCTCCCTAGGAAAGCGAAGGCCTACCTATTGAACATCTTCAATGCAGCCTACCGCACTGGACACTTCCCCGAGGCATGGAAGCACGCCGTGGTGGTCCCTCTTCGAAAACCAAAGAAGCCAGGAGACAAGCCCGAGCACTACCGGCCGATAAGCCTGCTGAGTCACATGAGCAAGATCTTCGAAAAGTTGATCCTTGCTCATGTGCTGAAGCACTGCGCGGACGCGGATGTAATCCCCCCGGAACAGACTGGCTTTCGGCCCGGGCTCTCCTGTGATCACCACGTCGCCAAGCTTCAGAACACCGTGGCCGCAGAGCTCAACAAGAACAGAGCAACGGCCTTCATCTCCCTGGACTGCACGCAGGCGTTCGACTGCGTATCCCACCAGGTGCTTTTGCACCAGCTGCGGTGCTACGGATTCCCGGCACAGCTTGTCAAGATTCTTGAGAGCTACTTGTCGGGAAGAACGTTCGCTGTCAGGATTGGTGGTGATGTATCCAGCAGTCGACCGTCTGTGTGTGGTGTCCCACAGGGATCGGTGCTGGGTCCAGTGCTGTTCACCATCTACACCGCCCACATCGTGAGGATGCAGTTCCCTCGAGTCGCCTTAGCTGCCTACGCTGACGACATTGGCGTCTACTCCTCCAGCTTCAACGCCGGAGTCGCTCTTAAGAGGGCCGAGTCCGCCTGCGAAAAAATCGTAGACGCACTTGGAGATGTAGGAATAGACGTCAACCCGTCGAAGACAGATGCCGTGGTGTGTTCCTTCCAGGGAAATAAAGGAGGCCGACCCCGAGGAGCCCTGCCCTCACACTTTGAGGTCAGGGGTCAGCGGATCAAGCTGTCCACTAAAATAAATTACCTGGGAGTGCACATACACCGGCACCTGTCCGTGACGCCGCATGTCAACAGCCGCTTGAAGGAAGCCCGGCAGAAGACGTTTCGCCTGAATCACCTTCTACGATCTGCCCAGCTGTCGCTTCGGCTAAAGCTGCAGATTTATAAGGCGATCGTCAGGCCTACCCTTCTGCACGGGGCACCCGCCCTGAGGTACATGTACCCCAGTGTGCTGAAGCGGCTGCAGCGTTTCCAGAACGGGGTCCTGCTACGGGCCGTGCAGCATACAAGCCTCCGGAGAACGAAGCCGGTCATCCTCCACGACGAACTGATGCTGCCCTCAGTACATGAGTTCATACGGAGGCGTCATATTAAGTTCTATGACGGCCTCCAGTACTGTGTCAACCCCCTTTTCAGGGACTTGACGCCACCACCTCTTCCTCAGAGGTGGCAGGGCAGCACCAGGAGAATCCTGGATCTTGGAGAGGAGGCTGGGTAAAAGCAGCTTTATATTGTAAATAATTGTAAATAAATGTAAATAAAATGTGTACACATTAGATTAAGTTAGTATTAAGTTAGCCTTAAGATACTTCCTAGTCTAGCCCCTCCCTAGACCACCTTGACTCCCCCTAGTTTTAGTACCCTAGACTAAGTAGGCTTAAGTCCCCCCGATTATAAATACATCCCCCTTCTAGTACGTAAGCGTAGGATAAGGTGTAGATTTAAGTCCAGCTCCAGGCTCCAACCCGTTGGGCCTGGAGGTCTCTATGTACATAATAAATAAATTTTGGAGGGTGGGAAAAAAAAAAAAAAAAAAAAAAAAAAAAAAAAAAAAAAAAAAAAAAAAAAAAAAAGCCCAGCATTCATTCTCCTGCCAGCAGCCGAAGAGGAAGGACCAGCCATCAGAACCAAGGAAATCATCTAGGAATCCTGCTGAAGACTGAAGCAAGCCCAGAAGAGAGTACCAGTTCTGTCATCCCGGATCCCTAAACAAGCCGTAACCCACGGGGGTTACAAGGGAATTGTTAAGGGGTTCGGCCGGGTCTATGACCAACCTGTAGTCCCCGAGCTGACCGGACTACGGGCCCCCGTCCTGTTTGACCCAGCAGAATACGTTCAGTTGCGGCCCACGATAAGATCACCTGTGGATAACTGCCCGATAATGGACCGCCAATATAGCGACATCAACGGCCCTGCTACGGGCCAACAAATCCGATGCATGAATGACCCTGCCACGGGCTCTCATGTCGCTGATGGAAGCATGGAGACTGATGCAAGCAACCCATCACTCAAGCGTGTCCTTGATGACGAAGGGTTTGAGAAACCGACGAAAAAATTTACGATTCGTCCCAGGCTGCCACAGACCTCCTCCACGACGGTTAAAAACAAATTCACCCCACTGAGCCAACAGGAAACTCGCGAGCCTGAAAAAGTGAAGGGAACAACTGAAGACAATGCTCGGCAGCCGCCCTTCATTATTAGTCCACCAGTCGTCGCAGCAGACCTGTCCCACCAGCTACTATCCCGGGGAGTGACACAATACTTTATTACGAACAGCGAAAAGGAGACCCGGCTGTTCGTTAAATCGAATAAAGACCATCTAACAGTCTGGAGTCTGCTGTCGCAAGATAGCAACATAACCTTCCACACGTTTGCCCCGAGGACGAAAAAGAGGGACAAACGATACCTGCTGCATGGCTTCGACCGGGACCATCCTATGCCGGACATAACGGGAGAACTAAAACAACGCCTCGAAGGATTCAAGAAGGCCTCCCGACTGACCAAGACACTGGACACCGGGGAGAGAGTTGAGCTGAGCACCATCCTGCTCGTCACGACTCATGACGTCACCCTGAAGGACGTCCAGAAGTTAAAGCATATTGACCACATTGGGTTCAAGGCTACAACATTTAGGACAGGAGGTGGCCCCGTCCAGTGCTTTCATTGCTTCGACTACGGACACACGGCACAATACTGCGGACGAGCGAGCAGATGTGGCTGGTGCGGAGAAGCACATTGGACACACGAATGCCCGAAGACGGCACCCCCTAAGTGCCAACAGTGCCACCAAAGCCACCCCACGTCCTACAGACTCTGCCCAAAGCGCCTGGAGCTGGCTCAGCAGATGCGGGATAAAAGGGCGCAAAAGACTACAAAAAGGATCGGTGTCACCCAGGCTCAACCGAACCGGACCTTCCCGGCCACCAGGACCACCAGCGGAGTGCTTTTCTCACAAGCAGCCGGCGGAACAGCACCCCAACATCCATGCGAAGCACCAATATTGTCAACTGCTGACTTCCCCAGCCTCCCTACACAGGAACCTATGCGACAGCCGCAGGGGATGGGCATGGACGCTATGTTCACGCTCGTCATGGGTCTCATGGACACAGTTACCAAGCTCATGGCTAAGGTCGACAGGCTGGTTGACCTCGTGGTGCCGTCAAAATGATCGGGCACATCGTAGTCAACTACAACATACGCAGCCTTCGACCTAAGTTGGCTGAGCTTGAGTATCTCCTCCAGGCCTACTCCCCTGCAGTGGTGGCCATTACGGACACCCAGCTGCGCCCAGATGACCGGCCGTTCTTCGGAGGATACACCTCGTACAGGTGCGACGGCCTGGCTGGAACTTCCGGAGGAGCGCTGCTGCTCGTAAGAAGAGACTTGCCTTCAAGACTTCTCGAGCAGCAGCCCACCACTAACACCGGGACCCAGGCAGTGTCCGTCTCGGTTCGCCTGAGGAGACGCTACGTCTTCACGTGTGTCTACCGAAGGCCCCGAGCACCGCTGGCGGAGACCAAGGCACTCATCACGGCTGCATCGCAGGAACCCCACCATGTTCTCGTCGGGGACCTCAACGCCCGACACCAAGTCTGGCAGTGTTCCACGGCTAATGAACTGGGGCGGTACATAGTGAGGACGAGTCTCGGAGTTCTTCATCCGGGGATCCACACATTCAGACATGCAGGGAACCCCGCCTGGACGTCCACCCTTGACTTGCTCCTCACTAAGGATCTGCATGCAGTGACGAGATGCAGTGCCCTGGACTATGGTCCTTCAGACCACCGCCCGGTCTTGTACGAGATGGAAAGAGACCCGCCTACGCCGCTGCCTACGAAGTACATCCTCCACAAGGCAGATTGGAAAGGATACCAGGAGGATATCCTCTCCGACCTGCCCCCCATTGGGACCTTCGGAGCTGCTGCCGACCTCGACGAAGCCGTCACAAGCTTCACCGAGGTCATCCAGTCCGCCGCCGATAGAAGGATTCCTAAGTTTGTTCCGAAGCCCATCAACCAGCGTAAGCCTCCTGCTCACATCACCAGGCTGATCGGGATGCGAAACAACCTTAAGAACATATGGGCGCGGACGAATGATAGAACCCTGAGGGCCCCTATCAATGCCATGACCCGGCAAATTGCGCAGCTGTCTGCGCAATGGAAGACGGCCCTCTGGCACGAGCAGCTCCGACGGACCCACGAGGACACTAGGCAGTTTTGGCGGCTCCTTCGCTGCACGGTCACGAAGCGACGCGAGGTCATCCTCTCCGACGGCGATCACCTCCTGTCACCGGCAGAGCAAGCTGAAGCCCTCGCCGATTACTACGAGGAGAACGACCGTCGGAGAACCGAGACGTCGCCGAGGCTTGACGGTGATCCCCAAGACCTCCCCAGGACCCCGCTGCACTTCACCTACAGGCAACTGGAATCGGCGCTGAGGCGAACCAAGGGAAACAAATCCTCCGGACTGGATGGTGTACCGTATGTGATGCTGAAGATGCTCCCTAGGAAAGCGAAGGCCTACCTATTGAACATCTTCAATGCAGCCTACCGCACTGGACACTTCCCCGAGGCATGGAAGCACGCCGTGGTGGTCCCTCTTCGAAAACCAAAGAAGCCAGGAGACAAGCCCGAGCACTACCGGCCGATAAGCCTGCTGAGTCACATGAGCAAGATCTTCGAAAAGTTGATCCTTGCTCATGTGCTGAAGCACTGCGCGGACGCGGATGTAATCCCCCCGGAACAGACTGGCTTTCGGCCCGGGCTCTCCTGTGATCACCACGTCGCCAAGCTTCAGAACACCGTGGCCGCAGAGCTCAACAAGAACAGAGCAACGGCCTTCATCTCCCTGGACTGCACGCAGGCGTTCGACTGCGTATCCCACCAGGTGCTTTTGCACCAGCTGCGGTGCTACGGATTCCCGGCACAGCTTGTCAAGATTCTTGAGAGCTACTTGTCGGGAAGAACGTTCGCTGTCAGGATTGGTGGTGATGTATCCAGCAGTCGACCGTCTGTGTGTGGTGTCCCACAGGGATCGGTGCTGGGTCCAGTGCTGTTCACCATCTACACCGCCCACATCGTGAGGATGCAGTTCCCTCGAGTCGCCTTAGCTGCCTACGCTGACGACATTGGCGTCTACTCCTCCAGCTTCAACGCCGGAGTCGCTCTTAAGAGGGCCGAGTCCGCCTGCGAAAAAATCGTAGACGCACTTGGAGATGTAGGAATAGACGTCAACCCGTCGAAGACAGATGCCGTGGTGTGTTCCTTCCAGGGAAATAAAGGAGGCCGACCCCGAGGAGCCCTGCCCTCACACTTTGAGGTCAGGGGTCAGCGGATCAAGCTGTCCACTAAAATAAATTACCTGGGAGTGCACATACACCGGCACCTGTCCGTGACGCCGCATGTCAACAGCCGCTTGAAGGAAGCCCGGCAGAAGACGTTTCGCCTGAATCACCTTCTACGATCTGCCCAGCTGTCGCTTCGGCTAAAGCTGCAGATTTATAAGGCGATCGTCAGGCCTACCCTTCTGCACGGGGCACCCGCCCTGAGGTACATGTACCCCAGTGTGCTGAAGCGGCTGCAGCGTTTCCAGAACGGGGTCCTGCTACGGGCCGTGCAGCATACAAGCCTCCGGAGAACGAAGCCGGTCATCCTCCACGACGAACTGATGCTGCCCTCAGTACATGAGTTCATACGGAGGCGTCATATTAAGTTCTATGACGGCCTCCAGTACTGTGTCAACCCCCTTTTCAGGGACTTGACGCCACCACCTCTTCCTCAGAGGTGGCAGGGCAGCACCAGGAGAATCCTGGATCTTGGAGAGGAGGCTGGGTAAAAGCAGCTTTATATTGTAAATAATTGTAAATAAATGTAAATAAAATGTGTACACATTAGATTAAGTTAGTATTAAGTTAGCCTTAAGATACTTCCTAGTCTAGCCCCTCCCTAGACCACCTTGACTCCCCCTAGTTTTAGTACCCTAGACTAAGTAGGCTTAAGTCCCCCCGATTATAAATACATCCCCCTTCTAGTACGTAAGCGTAGGATAAGGTGTAGATTTAAGTCCAGCTCCAGGCTCCAACCCGTTGGGCCTGGAGGTCTCTATGTACATAATAAATAAATTTTGGAGGGTGGGAAAAAAAAAAAAAAAAAAAAAAAAAAAAAAAAAAAAAAAAAAAAAAAAAAAAAGCCCAGCATTCATTCGGATCCGGCTCTCCCTCCAGAACACACCAGCTCTCTCAGGACACTCCAGCTCTCTCAGGACCAGCCTCCAGCCATGCACTCAGGACCAAGGACCTAGCTACCTGCTCGAGCTCTCTCTCTCTCTGGACAAAGTACGAAGCTGCCGTCTCGATGTCCCCAGTGGTCAAGCCAGCCTCCAGTCATTACACTCCCGACTCCTACTTCCCCCAACTCTAGTCAATACCTGGCTTATTTATTTACTTCCTTACCCCTCTCACTCCTGCTTCGAGGAACGGCTACGGCTCAGTACCGAACACCTTCTCCCCGACTCAGTGGAACAGCTAACGCCTAGTACCTAGTCGGTATCCCCCAGGTTCAAGGAAGCGCCCTTAACCGGGACACAGTACTTACCTGGTTACCTTCTCCCGACACATCCTTCCTACCCTTCCTAGCCTACCTTTAGTAGCGACACCCATCCGCTACAAGGGGAAACGCATAGCACGTCTGCCCAAAAGTCGTCCTAGACATTCTTATTAATATGCATGCTTGCTATTACGCTGCTTACGCCAACTTTTATAACCTCCGTAACAGTGAAATTTAATGCTTAATAACTTCTTTCCTAGTTGAGAGCAACTTTTTTTTTTTTTTTTTTTTTTTTTTTTTTTTTTTTTTTTTTTTTTTTTTAAATGGATTCGTGTTTAGTGCATCAAAATTCGTGATTAGTGCAAAATTTGAAAACAAAATCGGTGCTGAGGACGCTCTCCTTCAGGTTTACCATTTTTTGGACAGCTCATTTCAACGATCTTCTTCTAATAGCAATCAATAACATTTTATTTACAATGCTCATCAGTGAATTATCTTTTTAGTTCTTAGATTCGGACTTGCTTCCTTATGATCAAGGCATCTGACCACTGCTCCGGAATCTTTTCTAATGTCCAGAAGTCAATTATTTTTTGCTAGATGTCCTTCCGCACCTCAGAACCTGTATACTTAATCATTTCGGGGCGTATGCTATCTATCCCTGGGGCCTTATTATTTTTGAGTTCAGAGATTATCTCAATTATTTCGTCGATTTCTGGTGGTATTTCCCCGTCGCCCATGACTTCGGCTTCCCAATTATTTAATTTAATGTCCGTCTGTTCCTTTTGCCCTTCCTGGCCTTATAAAATGCTCATACATTATCTTGACCATCGGTTTAGAAAATCCTCCTTGTTGTAAAGTGGGCTTCCCTCTTCATCTCTAATGAATTACGACATAGGAGTATATCCGCTTCGTAGATTTATAGAATGTTCTTGATTCCTTCGTCTTGTAGTGCTTATCTAGTTCCTCTAAAATTAGCTCTTCGCTCATTTCTTTCTTCCTTCGGCAAAGTTCTTTGGCTTATTTTATTTTTCGATTATACTCATCCCCAGATCGCCGAGTCTCCCTTTGGATGTTCTTACGGTGTACCGTCGTTTGGGGTGAGTTCGGTCAGGTAGTACGAGTTCGGACAACAGTGCATGGCGCAGGAAATCACGTGACCTTGTGCAAACTTTTTCATTAGGGTCATAATTGGCTTGACAAATACGATCGATATTACATTTTTCTCATATAGTTAAGCCGAAATCGCTGTGAGATCACTTTGAAGTGAGAAACGAATATTTTAATGTGAGTTGTAATTTCCATGATTTTCGAAATGCTAGAAACAAACGTCTGTGCAGAGGCTCTGGAAGTAGTTGAACCTTAATTTTTCATATTGTATAGTAGGTTTATATGTTGTCTACTTACTATATACTTATTTTTTTGGTTCAAAAGCTTTTTTTTCTCGTTAAAGTAAAAATCTAGCTAACCGTGGGGTGAGTTCGGTCATGCATCAATTATACCCGCGTCCTCTTGGCTTAAAGGAAAACAGTATTTATTCCAAAGAGGCTTTGAAAAATATGATTGATGATGTCAAAACCAAGAAGAAGACTTGGAGAGAGGCAGCGGATCGATTTAGGTATTTTGTTGTACAACCAAATACCTACATGGACTTTAGATGATAAAGTTAGAGGAACGCATACCAAAAAAAATTGGTGGCCAATCAAAATTCAGTTAATAAGAAAAACAAATATCAAAGGGAATTTTAACTGCAGCTGAATGGGTCTTTCCATTAACTCGATTAAGATATTCTCCAAATCATACAAACAAATTTGGATAGGTCAGGAAAAAAATCACAGGATTTTAAGACAAGAAGCCAGACTGGAATGGTTTGACGGCTTTATGAAAAGGAATCGGCCATTAGTAGAACGCCTTACACAAAGCATCAAAAGGTGTAGAGCAGAAGTGGATAAGGAAAAAGTTAAAGAATATTTTGTAAATCTAAAAAATATTATAGAAAATATTCCTCCTTGGAATGTCGTAAATTATTACCGAGCTCACTCCAACTATTGTTTAAGTTAAGTTTTTTACAGAAATTAAAGGCTGTCTGAATTCACCCCACACGTAGGGGTGAGAGTTCGGACACATTTCAGCGATAACAAATATTGAAAATTTTTGAGATATTCAAAAAACAAAATACACTATTCGATAGACAAATGTTAAGGGTTCATACATGAATTTTTTCAGATTTTTACAAAAACTCTGTCTTTTATAATTACGAAAAAAACCTCGAAAATGTGTCCGAACTCACCCCTAACGACGGTACGTGGTTCTTTGCACCAATCATTACGTGCCATTTTAGATTTCGGTTCAATTACCTTTTTCTGCTGCATTGAAAGTTTATTTTTAAGCTGGCTCCCAGGAATCTCCCTTTTTACTGATATATGGGCTTTGCGGTTTCTTTTTTCTTAGGAAAAAACAATAAATCAATAAAAATGAATAAATTGAGCATTAGAAAATGAGGCAATCTGTTTATTACAACCCCTTTGTAGCAAGACGTTCCATTCCTTCTGTTATATCTCTCTGTTAAGCGGCCCCTACACGGTCAGTAATAATGACATTACCTTATCAAAATGACAGTAATAATGATAGTGTAAGGTGGACAAAGTTGGAATGACGAACAGTAATGATGTGAATCCGGATTTTCTGATCTCGGCTTCATCATTACTGAAAGTGGAGGGGATACTGTCATTAGTAATGATGGTGTAGGGAGCGCTACATCATTAATCCGTCATTACTCAGTCTATCTCGAGCTGTAACTAGGTGAAACAGATGTAAAGGTTAAACTAGATTGAGTAGAAAGGGCAAAAAATAAGATGAATTGAAATGTATGACTCTACCTTCGTAACATTATAGTTATAAAAGTAATATATATATATATCAAAGTAACGAATCCGCATTAAGTCTAATTAAAATATATCATAGAATAAAATATATATAAAGTCATCTATAAGGTACCAACAACTTTTCACATTCGTTACTTTGCATTCGTATTGACGATATAAAATAGGTTGAAAGTGCTTTATTTTTATATCGACTTTAGAAAATAATGTTGACGTGATTCTTTTACCAATTCATTTGTCTTATAGAGTAGATTAGAAGAAAATATAATCGTTAAACTATAATTTATATTTCGTCAAATATATTCAAAAATATGCTTACGTTTTCAAGCAAACTAGTATTATACATTTTTTACACCAAAAATAATAGCAGATTTAAAATCAGCACCCCAAGAAACCCTAACGTGGTGAATAATATTGAAAACAAAAAATAATGATTTTTCCCAGTCCGGAAGAGAATAAAAATTGGTAAGCGAAAAAGTAATGTGACGTTTTGAAATTCAATATCTCCTCTTGAAATAATCTGATTTTTACGTCATTGAAATCTTTCAAAAGAAGAAAGACTCCTTTTTATAACCATATAAATGACTATTGTATAAATAAAAATAAAATGTAAACATTTTGCACATGACGTCGGTCCCAGAACACTTAGAATCGCCCCAATTGGAAGGATATGTATCATATTAAGGCCTTTACGAACGTTTCACATGTTTTTTTGTGGCGAGTGTCGCAGTTATAGCTACACAGGCGACTTTGGGAGGATACATTATTAACAAAACGCTTCTGCAACGGAGATCACAATGCAGACTGAAGAAAAGTAATGACATTAAAAATGATCCGTGGAATGACGGTGTAAGGTGTACATTGTAATGTACACCTTACACCGTCATTCCACTTATGTTAAATGCAGTTTGCAAGAAATGTTTTCGTCCACCTTCGGAATTTTCCAAAATATTATTTCTTTGCAAATTGTAGTAGAACAATTACTAACATAATGAGCTTTAACGTCACTCCGGAGGTAGGGGGGAAAAAAGTAAAAGGCCTAAAATTAATCATTGGATGAAGATGAAAAGAGATCAGCTGAAAAAGGAAAGGATTCCATACTTTTGACAAAATGGAGATCGTTCCACTTATTTTAATGAAATTGGAAACGACGAAAAATTTCTGGTCTTCTTTTGGTCATGTGGTTACTACTACCCAGTATATGTATAGATAGGCTTGCCATACGTCCCGGTTTGACCGGGACAGTCCTGGTATTTAGCTGTGTCCCGCATGGTTTTATGGATGTCGCGGAAACGGCTGTAAGATGTATAAAGTAATTAATTTAGGTATGCTTTTACGAATCTTTTATGAATCGGTTACTTTCTTCGGTTAAAATTTAAAATTTGTAAGCGAAAAAGTAATGTGACGTTTTGAAATTCAATATCTCCTCTTGAAATAATCCGATTTTTACGTCATTGAAATCTTTCAAAAGAAGAAAGACTCCTTTTTATAACCATATAAATGACTATTGTATTATCTCAAAAGGTACTTGCGAAAAATGGTTATCCAAATAAAAATAAAATGTAAACTTTTTTGCACATAACCTCGGTCCCAGAACACTTGGAAACGCCCCGATTGGAAGGATATGTGTCATATTAAGGCCTTTAAGAACGTTTCACATGTTTTTTTTTTGTAGCTAGTGTCGCAATTATAGCTACACAGGCGACTTTGTGAGGATCCATTATTAACAAAACGCTTCTGTCACGGAGATCACAATGCATACTGAAGAAAAGTAATGACATTAAAAATGATCCGTGGAATGACGGTGTAAGGTGTACATTGTAATGATGATATGGAATGACGAGAGTTGAATAGTAATGACATTACTGATAATGTCATTATTACTGACCGTGTAGGGGCCGCTTTACACTTCTCTGGAGAACGCGCAACAGGAGCGCTGTCCAGACCTTTGAGTTAGAAGGCAGGGGAGGGAGTCTAAACGAAAAAAGTTGAAGCTTAAAATCGGCCATGCCAGTGTGACCAAGAGCACGCGAAAACGTGAATTTTTGAATATTATTGTAAACAAGCAATGAAATTAAACGAATTTACATATCGTTTTCGTATTAATTGCCATATATATATATATATATATATATATATATATATATATATATATATATATATATATGGCAATTAATACGAATATATATATATATATATATATATATATATATATATATATATATACATATACATACATACAAATATAAATCAATAAGAATATGATTTATATATTCGTTTAAATTCATTGTTTGTTTACAATCATATTCAGATTCAAATTTTCGCGCGTCACTACTGGTACTATAGTCACACTGGCATGGCCGATTTCAGACCTACACTTTTTTAGCATTGGAAGATAGATAACACTCCCACCACTATCTACAATCTCAATGGTCCAGACATTGTTTTATATTGTTGCCGGTTTGTTGTTAATACCCTGTATTGTGTACGTTCAATAATCATTATGTTACTGTTCTTCAAGTGTGTGTATTTGTTCCAAGGGCCATAATACCTCCATTCACACAAATAAAATAAAATAAATTGTTTTAGAAAATGGAACATAAAATACGACTTCCAGTCAATCTCTCGTTTAATCCTAAGGGATTTAATTAGAATTGATAACAAACATCTCGGCTGAAGAATGAATAGAGAAAAAATGTGATTATTACAAAGACAAAATCAATATTTTAGTGAAAGAGATAAAATCACATAAAACCAATTGATGGGTTGTACAAAGACTAAAAGAATATGATCGTTCTTTCATGAAAACATTATTTTATGGAATAGGAAGATCGGATCAGACGAGTATTGGAAGAAGCTAGGCATGTCGGTGATGCGAATCGACGAAGCGATCTTTGAGGCTTAAGGAGGTTTAGAAAGTTTTGATTAGCTGGGACCTCCAAGCTTATCAGTAGATGAGATCTGGAGGACTCTAACCTATCACTTCGCTATTCAGGAGGACAGTCAGCTGTAACCCCCGTTTAGGGGATGTATTCAATATATGTCCACTCCAATAGGTACCTTGGACGGTACTTACGTATTAGCGTCAAAGCAGGTTAAAGAGGCGGGTCTCAGAGATCTGGATCATGGATAACGCATTTCTATTGGTCGGTCAATCACTATCAGAGATATCATCTATTGTGTTTATAGTAGCCATCTTGTTCCCTTTGTCTTTTTAACGCAATTCATTTGTACTTTATTTACCCACGCAATTGTTGTTTTTTTTTTGTTACGCGATTTCAGTTTCTGTGCGAGATAGCGACATCAGAATAGCTACTTTTTCGAAGCGATGCCAAATTGTTTATTAGTCCATTATCCAGCGAAAAACCATCCTTGATCTATATTATCAACGATTTGGATTGACTAGAGTTTAGATATAATCTTGAGCGAGCGGAAACGCATAGCAATTATGCTATTAATATAAGTGCTACGCGTTTTCGCTAGCTAAAGGTTATATCAAAACTCTAGTTAACCTAAATCGTTGATAATCCCGTCGCCATATTGACCAAATCTGATTTGACTCCTTGATCCAGATCTCTGACACGGTGTAGATCCAGTTCTCTGAGACCCGGCTCTTTAACCTGCTTTGACGCTAATACGTAAGTACCCCTCGGACAACCAAATGTAATTTTTTAGCTGGTTTTCACCCTTCCTCCATAGGAAGGAAACCCGCTCAAGACGCAATCGGGAGGTGCCGTTGAAAAATGTCCAGGCTTGAGACCACATAGTTCACGAATATTCTGGTGGTTCAAATTAGTATTTTTTAGGAATTTTTGGACTGACAATATTTAAAAGCTACTTTATATATATTAGAAATAGAGAATTTAGAAAAATATCCATTGGTTGTTCTCAATTATAATTATGTGGACTATACTTAGGTAAATAAGTTTGTTTTTTCAAATTATAATGCGAGTAAAAAAATTACCCCCTGAGTCCAAGGGCCCCTGACCAATTCTCTACCCCACCTAACGGGGCCCTGGTATACAGTAGAATCCCGATAATCCGAACTAATTGGGATCAAATCATGTTCGGATTAACTAATATTCGGAGATTAGCCATATAATGCCATATCTCGAGAATAGAAGGTAATAAATTACATTTTCTAGTACACTGAAATTTAAACTGCACTGTAGTATGACTGTGATCGGAGATGAAATCGATATTACATAAGGTATGTGCGAATATCGAAACATTGCTTCTTCAAGCCGTTTTAGCTCGTTGCGTCACAAGAATATCACTGAATTTATCTCTGATAATGGTTTGCTTTATCCTTCCATAGGGAGGAAACCGGCTTAATAGGTTGACCTCATGACACAATCCGGAACTGCCAGCTGAAACATTTCACGTTTCAGAACCAATAGATCACAGCGAGAAACATAGAACTAAAAAAAGTTACCTGGAATTTTCGTTTTGGATACTTGCTGATAGCGGATAGAGTCGAAAACATTTTGAGAGGTTAGAGTTCATGAACTAAGTTATTGCATTTTACTGTTAAATGCAATTACAAAAAAAAAAAAAATCAAAAACAACAACAACCAATTATTTATTTAAATTTTAATGTCCATTATAATTAACTCAGAATTTTAGGACGGGTTGTCTATAGATCACCGCCCTTTTCTAACCAGGATAGGGCTGAGCCTTTTCTTTTTTCCAAAGAAAAGCCACCACCCTTAGTGGGAATCGAACCCACGACCTTTGGCACGGAGTTTTAAGTGCTCACGCCTTAAAGCTCACGGCCACCGGACCTTTTCTATAGATCACCGCCCTTTTCTAACCAGGATAGGGCTGAGCCTTTTCTTTTTTCCAAAGAAAAGCCACCACCCTTAGTGGGAATCGAACCCACGACCTTTGGCACGGAGTTTTAAGTGCTCACGCCTTAAAGCTCACGGCCACCGGACCTTTATAACCAATTAAAAACTAAAAAAAAAAAAAAATAGACAAAAACCGTTCAAAAGAATAAAATCAACACGATCACTGTCGAAAATTGCATTACTTCAACCAGTTAGTTGAATCAAAATGGTCATTAAAAGCGTGTTTCACGTTTCTTCAATTTTAGCCGGGGCTAATTTAAGCTCAGGGTGGTAGGGATTTCTTTTTTCTTGTAAATAACGATTTTTTTGTTGTTTTGTTTTTTATAAACAGGAGTGATTGTAGTCCAGTTAACGCAATACCTTAATTACTTACTTGTTTGACACCGAAAGATAAACTCTTAAAGTAATATTCTTTCTTAAATCCCAGAAATGAGAAAAATCTAAGACGAATTAGCTAAATGTAACATAATTGTGAGTTTATTAGCCATTGTACACTCTTGGTTAGAAATGGCTTAATGATGACACCATAAAGAGAAGAAGTATATTAGAAGAAGACCATAGGTCCCAAGGGAGAGATAGAAAGCTGATTGGCTGCCAGAAGATCCCCTTTAACGAGAAGTCTAACGACTGCCGCTAGATGGTGCTAGTGACGCCCACCTCATAACTCAGCCTTGCCAACATAACGCCAACTTCTACCTCGCTGCTATCTTGCTATCGAATCCCTTAAGCGGCCCCTACACGGTCAGTAATAATGACGTTACCTTATCAAAATGACAGTAATAATGATAGTGTAAGGTGGACAAAGTTGGAATGACGAACAGTAATGATGTGAATCCGGATTTTCTGATCTCGGCTTCATCATTACTGAAAACGGAGGGGATACTGTCATAAGTAGAGCCCGGAAGTTAGGCATTTATTTTTGGTTAAAATAGGCAGGCAAAAAGGCAGTTAAAATACTGAAAATAGGCAGTACTTTAGTTAAAATAGGCATTTATTAGGAGTGAAGGCAAAGACGAATCTTACTCATTATTAGAGCCCGGAAGTTAGGCATTTAATTTTGGTTAAAATAGGCAGGCAAAAAGGCACTTGAAATACATAAAAGTACTTTAATTAAAATCTAGGCGCACGGTAGTGCGCCAGGCCAAGTTCCGGCCTAAGCATACTGTGTGTATATTACAGGCGGTCTTAGAGCCGATTTTTACCCTCTCATAACTTTCAACCAGGTGAAGATAAATTTATGAAATTTTACACAGGTATTAAACTACTGGATGTGAGTAAAACTGGAAATTTTCATAATTCTACATCGAATAGTTTCTGAGATATAAGCGATCGAAAATCGGGATTTATAGGACTCACTCACTCACTCACTCACTCACTCACTCACTGACTCATCAAAATTATTAGGCACTTCCCATGATGCTAGAGACTTGAAATTTTGCATGAAGATAGATATGAAGGTGTTATTAAAGGAAAAAATCGAAAAATCGCGAAAAGTTGTGTTTGACTCCGCTTCCGGGGCGGGGGCGTGCCAGTTTTGTACTTCCATCGGAAACCCGTCATTCCGTCCGAAACCCATGATGTGGAGTATCAAATGAATTGTCTCGGTATGAAGAACCCATATTTGATGTTTTAAGAAACAAATAGAGACGCATACAGGCTCGGTAAAAATCTTATACCAGCTGTCTGTCTGTATGTTTGTTCCTCTTACAAATCCGTACCGTTTGACCGATTTTGACTAAACTTGGGACACAGATGGGTCTTGATACGGGGAGAATCATAGGCTAGGAAAAATTGTCTATCAGCTGTCTGTTTGTCTGTTTGTTCCTTATACAAATACACACCGTTTGACCGGTTTTGACAAAATTTGACACACATGTCGGTCTTTATCCGGGTAGTGCCATAGGCTAGTCAAAATCGTCTATCAGCTGTCTGTCTGCATGTTTGTTCCGTACACAAATTCACACCATTTGACCGATTTTGACCAAACTTGGCACACAGGTAGGCCTTGGTCCGGGGAATGCACTAGGCTAGGTAAAAAAGGTCCTTCAGCTGTCTGTCTGTATGTTTGTTCCTTATACCAATTCACACCGTTTGGCCTATTTTGTTCAAACTTGGCACGCAGGTAGGTCTTGATACGGGAGTGTCATATAACCTATGACGTTTTCTACTTCTTGCTCCATCGAAATGCCATCATTCCTTCTGAAACCCATCATGTGGGGTATCAAATGAATCGTCTTGGTAAGGAGAACCTATATTTGATGTTTTAAAAAACATTTCGACGCATCTTAAAAACAGTTCTGACTTCTTTCTTAAATGTAGTAAATAAAGTCGTAGGGGTTCACTGCATAATATACTTCAAAACAGATACTAAGTTTTTCAAAGTCGAGTCATTTTTGTTCTTATATTTTTCTTGAAGGCCTTCTACACTTTCCCTATTGTAATCTTTATCCTCGGGATAAGGTTCCTGTGTTTTACAGTGTAATAGTTTAGTAAAGAGAGCAATCAATTTGTCCTCTAAAGTAATGTCATTTGGAAGAGCTTCTAACTTTTCTAGTCTAGTGATTAGATGTATGTAGGTTGATTATTGGTATCAAATATCAAGCAGTATGGAGAACCTTATGCAGAATCCAAAGACCCTGGTTTTATATGAAGTACAAAAGCCTGTAGGTATGCGGCAACTAAATTCTATTTAATACTTAGAAAAAAGAAATGAGATCCCCAAAAAAACATAAATGTGAAATAGAGGCCAAGTTCCTGCCACCACAAAGAAACACTCCCTTCCTCAAAAATATCCCCTCCTAAAACCCCCCAAAAACGCCTTACCATTCTACACTCCAAAAAAAGTAGTATGGGTTGGTGTATTAATTCAACCAAAAATATTTGCCAATACAAGAGATGATACAAGAAAGAAATGGCCAAGTTCATTACTTGGAAGACCTCATAGTTACTTACTAAGAACAGTAAAGACACTTCAACTGACCTTTAAAAACAACAATAAAAATACTTATATCCAGTTACTAAAATATCACTTTCCTCAACCAGGTATATTCTTAAACTTGGCAATGTTTTTTTTGTGCCGAAATTATCTTTAGATAAAAACTAAACATTGCCAAGTTTAAGAATATACCTGGTTGAGGAAAGTGATATTTTAGTAACTGGATATAAGTATTTTTATTGTTGTTTTTAAAGGTCAGTTGAAGTGTCTTTACTGTTCTTAGTAAGTAACTATGAGGTCTTCCAAGTAATGAACTTGGCCATTTCTTTCTTGTATCATCTCTTGTATTGGCAAATATTTTTGGTTGAATTAATACACCAACCCATACTACTTTTTTTGGAGTGTAGAATGGTAAGGCGTTTTTGGGGGGTTTTAGGAGGGGATATTTTTGAGGAAGGGAGTGTTTCTTTGTGGTGGCAGGAACTTGGCCTCTATTTCACATTTATGTTTTTTTGGGGATAGGTATTTACAAGGAGTGAAGGCAAAGAGGAATCTCATTCCTAATTATAAATTAAAAGGTGCATTTTAAATACTGTACTTACTCTTACTTTCCCTGATAACAAGCTACAACAAGATGCTTTTTTAAAGTATCAACTGTCATAGACAGACGCTTGTAAGCAAGAATGTTTTTCATCATGGAAAAGGAACGTTCTACTTCCACTGAAGTGATAGGCGCAAATTTGAAACAAGCTACATCGAAAGGACACATGCCAGTTAAAACAGAATTTTCGCCTTTCAGAACATTACGAATGTTCTTAATTTTTTCGATGTCCACATTAGCACTCAGAACACGTTTAACTTTTTCACTGACACTCTTTCCTTTTTCTCCTGGTGCTTGGAGCAGTTGATTTACAGCATCTTCGAAGATCCCAGCGAATCATCTCTTTTCTCTAACTTTAAGATTGCTTCCGGTATCACACTATAATGTGCTTTTATAAATGCCAGATCAAGCTAAAGCTCTAGCTTGAGCTTAGCTGAGTTGCTAAGCTCTTCTTGGTCCAGCAACTTTTTTACCTCGCGAACTGAACTAACTTCGTCTACTGATACTGCATGAACTACCTCACGTATCTTGTCCAAGTTGTTGCAGTAATATATTACTGCTGAGATCCAGGTTCCCCATCTGGTAAGAACTGGCTGAGGAGGTAAAGCCAGCTCTGGTGCTATGTCCTTATAAACCCGGATTCGAGAGGGTGATTTTAGGAAGATTTTCTTGGCGTTAGAAACTAATTTATCCACGTGAGGATACAAACTTCTTATCTCTTCAGCGATTCTGTGGAGGCCATGTGCTAGACAAGTGAGGTGGAGCATTTTAGGAAAGAGAACTCGTAAGGCTTTAGCTGCTTTTTTCATGTAAGGTGCTGCATCTGTGACAAAAAGTAGGACATCATCATGCCATATTCTGACCGGCCAGAGTAGCATTAGTGAATTGGTAAACAACTGTGCCACTGTGGTACCATTTGCTCTCTCCATCTCCTCTGTCGTCAAAAGATATACTGATGATAAGTCAGTTTGCTTTGCTTCCATGGTTCCAATGATAACATTGGCGATGTAACGTCCCATTGCATCCGTAGTTTCATCAATGGAGATCCAGATCTTCTTTTCTGCAACTCTGAGTCGAATCCTCAGCATCGTCTCTTCAAAGGTGATATTTAAATACGTTTTTCTTAACGTGGATTCTGTTGGAACCTCTTCTTTAGTGTACTTTTGCAGAAATGTCCTCAGGGATTGATTTTCCAGTTTCCAGAACGGAATTCCTGAGTCCAAGAAAGCTTTGCATAGATCCAGGGAAAACTGAGATTGCCTGCTGGATGTTGTAACTGCTGTTGCAATTAAATTAATCTTAGGACCAACAGTATTTATCCTAGATTTATGTTTCGTTGTTGCGAAATGTTGAGTAATAAAATACTTTTTATCGTGATTGATAGATTTTTCACAGACTTTGCAGAAGAGTATAGCTCCATCAGTAGAAAGTAAATCCGAACCGAATTCGCGAACATAGCTATGTAATTTACCACGCAACGATGAAACTTTCGGCATGATAAATAAGTGAGAACGAACACACGACCTGTCTTTAAGAAGTTCAACAGTGGACTAACAGCTTATTTTATAATTTTCCTGTTCGAGGGAAGTTATTTCCTCCCTTCCTCTGCAATATCTTAATATTTCGAAATCCGGAGTACCAGTTGACTAACCATCGTCACAGCAAAAGGGGTGTGAGGAAGAAGAAGTGACGTACTTCTCTCATCCTGTCTCTATCCTGGTATTATGCTTCATCATTCCTTCTACTAAGGAAGGATCTGTTATTTATAGAGGTTAAATCCATGGGTTGGGAAAATGAGCTCTCGAATAGATATTTGTGTCGGATATATGTAATTTAACTTGTGCAAACTTTTTTTGTCTTCGATGAAGGGTGCTTTTTAAAATGTTCAAATCCCAGAAAAAAATAGTAAAAAAGGCATTAAATCTTAAAATAGCCAAAATAGGCAAAAAAGGCAAAATAAAAATTGTCTTTACACTTCCTAAATGCACTGAAACATATTTATTTCTATCTGATTCTTCAATATATCCATTCAGATAAAAAAAGGCATTTTGCCTAACTTCCGGGCTCTAGTCATTAGTAATGATGGTGTAGGGAGCGCTACATAATTAATCCGTCATTACTCAGTCTATCTCGAGCTGTAACTAGGTGAAAGAGATGTAAAGGTTAAACTAGATTGAGTAGAAAGGGCAAAAAATAAGATGAATTGAAATGTATGACTCTACCTTGGTAACATTATAGTTATAAAATAGTTATAAAAGTAATATATATATATATATATATATATATATATATATATATATATATATATATATATATATCAAAGTAACGAATCCGCATTAAGTCTAATTAAAATATGTCATAGAATAAAATATATATAAAGTCATCGATAAGGAACCAACAACGTTTTCAAGTAAACTAGTATTATACATTTTTTTACACCAAAAATAATAGCAGATTTAAAATCAGCACCCCAAGAAACCCTAATGTGGTGAATAATATTGAAAACGAAAAATAATGATTTTTCCCTGTCTGGAAGAGAATAAAAATTTGTAAGCGAAAAAGTAATGTGACATTTTGAAATTCAATATCTCCCCTTGAGATAATCCGATTTTTACGTCATTGAAATCTTTCAAAAGAAGAAAGACTCCTTTTTATAACCATATAAATGACTATTGTATAAATAAAAATAAAATGTAAACTTTTTTGCACATAACGTCGGTCCCAGAACACTTAGAAACGCCCCGATTGGAAGGATATGTGTCATATTAAGGCCTTTACGAACGTTTCACATGTTTTTTTGTGGCGAGTGTCGCAGTTATAGCTACACAGGCGACTTTGGGAGGATCCATTATTAACAAAACGCTTCTGCAACGGAGATCACAATGCAGACTGAAGAAAAGTAATGACATTAAAAATGATCCGTGGAATGACGGTGTAAGGTGTACATTGTAATGTACACCTTACACCGTCATTCCACTTATGCTAAATGCAGTTTGCAAGAAATGTTTTCGTCCACCTTCGGAATTTTCCAAAATATTATTTCTTTGCAAATTGTAGTAGAACAATTTCTAACAAAATGAGCTTTAACGTCACTCCGGAGGTAGGGGGAAAAAAGTAAAAGGCCTAAAATTAATCATTGGATGAAGATAAAAAGAGATCAGCTGAAAAAGGAAAGGATTCCATACTTTTGACAAAATGAACTGAGATAACCATTTTGTGCAGTGTGCTAAGAAGCGTTAATATCTTGAAGATGGAGATCATTCCACTTATTTTAATGAGATTGGAAACGACGAAAACTTTCTGGTCTTCTTTTGGTCATGTGGTTACTACTACCCAGTATATGTATAGATAGGCTTGCCATACGTCCCGGTTTGACCGGGACAGTCCTGGTATTTAGCTGTGTCCCGCATGGTTTTACGGATGTCGCGGAAACGGCTGTAAGATGTATAAAGTAATTAATTTAGGTATGCTTTTACGGATCTTTTATGAATCGGTTACTTTCTTCAATCAACATTTTTGACTACCGCGTACAGTGTCAAAGAAGTGAGAAGTATTCTAACTGTAATCTGTGAACAAACTCAGGAACTGCGCTGCCAGCGGCCAGCCTCTCTACTATTTGGCTGGGCGATTTTTTTAAGTAAATTAAGTAGAGAAAATTACTTTTTTATTTAAGGGTAGACTAACAATTTAGAGTGTTAAATAGGTACTTGCGAGGCTTAGAAAAAGGCCTACAACTCACAATTTTGCTTCTAATTTGTACCATTTTTATTCCATCCCCCCCCCCCCCCACAACCCATAGTATTGAGTCTCGGTTTCACTCACTAAAAATATGGCGAGCCTATGTATAGAGGCTTCAATTTGGGGTCGAGCTTGCAATAATTCCCCCAGAAAATTTAATTTTTTTTTAACATCGTTAGGTATGGTGTGAGTATCTTCCTTAATTTGTTAACCGTTGATTTTGGGCAAAAGAACTTAAAGTGGGGATTAAACAGCATTAAATTCTGAGTCAAATGAGCAAGTGAAAGTCCTAATTCGGACAGGTAAAATTGCCATAACCGCTAGCCAAAAAGCAACAATGCCAGAAGTTCCAACTAAAAATGGCATAAGAAGTCAAAAGAATAGTTGGGATTCGGCTAAGATAATCACATTAAATTTTTGAAGAACTCTATATTCCAGACGTTCCGGCTACGCTTTGGAAGCCTTATTCCGATAAAAAAAAAAAAAAAATGCAGAATTTCAAAACATTATTTGTGTTTGTTTTTTAGCCGAAGAAGGCTACCAAAAGTAGCCAAAACGTCCGGAATTTAGATTTCTCTTAAAATCTGACCTGGTTTTCTTAGCCGACAACAACAATTCCCTTGACTTATTATTCCATTTTTAGTTGGAACTTCTGGATTGCATCATCAGGTCGACCTTTAGCGAATTTCCTCCCTATAGAGGGAAATAGTAAAAGCGCTAAAAAAAAAAAAAAACAAATAAAAAAAAGGAAAAAAAGTCTCACTTCTAAGACCTTATCCGAAGGTGTTGATATGAGCCCCTGCCTCCCACCCCCTGATGTGAGGAACTCCCGGAGTGTGACAAGAAAAGAGATATGAAGCGAGTATATAAATGAGAAATAGCCCAGTGACGTGCTAGGTGTGCTGTAGAAATCCAGATGAATGCCTGGCTGAGCACGTCTACAGCATACATCCAAAGGAGAGTGGTGGCTATGTCATATTTTAATACCCGTCAGCCGCCTTCATGGTCAGGGCGTCTCGGTAATACGAGACACCGTTCTGAAAAAAAGTCCTTCACGCAGGAAATGCATAACTAAGCACATTACTTTCAACACGTTTAGTTTATATATATATATATATATATATATATATATATATATATGTATATATATATGTATATGTATTTATATAGGGTCGGTCAGAAAGTCGGTTGGTTGAGGTTGCAATCATGAAGGAATTCTTAAAAACATTCGTCGTATCTTCGTACATCCTGCCAATTAGGAAAATGATAATCACGTTAAAATGAATATAAAATACATATATAATATATATTTGTCTGTTTGCTCTATCACGAGCTAAAAAATGGGCCAATTTTTACAAAATGTGGTACAAACATCTCTCGTCTAATTTGATATGGTAAGTTCGTTAACCAGCAGAATCCGTCCATCGTAACATGGTTTTTGGAGTGTTATTCGCGTGAAAAAAATCGTACCGGTTACGTTTTTGAGTTAATTTGCTTGTAGGTACTCATTTTATAGGTTCCTGAACTGACGAAAACGAATGACCCCATTTTTAAACCGATATCTGTATCTATATACGATACAAATTGTTACAACTACTTTCCGAACTAATTTTCAGTTTATGTATTCAGAAACAATTGCTTCAGTTGAAAGTTGATCCAGTACGTTTGATATTCATCTAATCTAAGATATTTATACATTGGTTATGTTTGGAGGTGGGGGCGAGGTTAGCTCAGTGGTAGAGCGCTGTACTAATAAGCTGGAGGCCTGAGTTCAAATCCCGAGCAAGCACTAAAGATTTTTTCTTCTAGTGTCTTCGTTCATGGGTTGAATTCGGCCTCCCTGACCGTCCCTAGGCCAACCCAGCCTTTAATTAATTAATTAATTAATAATGGGTACCTTGGTTGGTGCTAATGACTAGCCAGTCGAAGCAGCCAAGGGGAAAATCAGGCGGCCGGAGCATAGTACTGACCACACTATCTCCCTAGCGTGCCGTATGGTCATGAATCAGATAACTCTATAGTATCTGCCCCTCAGGGCCCTCGTGGCCTGTTACGGGACTGATTTTTTTTTATGTTTGGAGGTATGAAAGTAGAACAAAAATCTATTAATAAGCATAAAAGGTTTCGGATTACGGTATCTATTCTAAAATATCTTGAAAACGGTTAGGGAATCGTAGTAAGTGAGTGATAGAAATGCGCGCCGCTACACCACGCCGGGTTTCGTTGGCGCCGCCGCCGCCGAGCCTATTCAGTCGGCGCGCCGATCTTGGTGGCAATACTGGACGAAAGGGTGTAGGAGGTGGGTGAGGGGAGGAAAGCTGCGAGTGTACTGCGTGGTAGGGATGGGCGATAGTCGATAGTTGCTTATATATATGTATGTATATATTGATTGTTCATGACTACCGATAGTCATGAACAATCAATATGTTTTTACTTTTTTTCTAGAACTGAAGTTCTCAGCATCTGGAGGTGATCATATTAAATACTGACACGTCTGGTGAATTAAATACTGAAAAATAACCTTCTGGTGAATATAACTAACTACATAATGTAGCCAGGAAATATCTTTAGTGTTCCAGGCTTGTCTGTAGCCTCAGAACGTGTATTTTCAGCCGCTGGAAAACTCATTTCTGACCTGCGGAACAGACTGAACCAATAAAAGTGGAAATGTTGGTCTTCCACTGTTCTGTTAATACGTGGCTAAAGGAGAAAAATTAAAACACTTGCACTTTTTTTCTCGGGAAATCTAATATATAAAATTCTCGTGTCACAGTTTTCGTTGCCATACTCCTCCGAAACGGCTTGACCGATTTTGATGAAATTTTTTGTGCTTCTCCGGTATCTATGAGAATCGGCCAACATCTATTTTTCATCCCCCTAAATGTTAGGGGTAGTCCACCCCTAAATTTTTTTTTTTATTTTTTAGACAAAATTTTTAATTTCTATTTTTTTATGATACAACACACAAAAACACATACAATCCTCAATTTTCACCCTTTTACGATCAACCCTTATTTTTTAATAGCCATTTTAGTAATTTAATCATTTTTCCTCTCCGGTCGAAAACTGATCAATCGTCATTTAATTAGTTATCCCCGCCAGATGTCTACATCTTGATAGCTGACCCGGAGTCCTGAATAGCAGAATAAATATTTTAAAAAAATTATTGAATCGACTGTTAGGCGGTACGAAATTTGCCGGGTCAGCTAGTGCTTTTTATAAATTTCAATATTTTTTTTTTTTTAGCCTTTGTGCAATCTAATAAATATACCTAATCCTGCAAGTAATAGATAATTCAATTCAATAACATTAAATTATTCATTGAACAGGTATGTAAGGAATATGGAAAGCCACTATAGAAGATAACTATCGATAGTATAGATGTTTTTTAACCGATAGTATCGGCCTATCGATAGTGCTGAACTAACGACTATCGCTCATCCCTACCTGTTGGCGCCATTTTGAGCTTACTTTCTGATCCAGTAAACACTTGTGTGTTGTGATAGTTGATTGGAAAATGATTGGAAAAGTTTCAATTTTTTTTTTCCTTAAATCCAAAGTTTAGTCCTGTCTAATGAATAATTTTTAGATTCATTCAATGGCGTTCATGACCCTAAGGTTGACACGCCTTAAGAAAAAAAAAAAAAAAAAAAAAAAAAAAAAAAAAAAAAAAAAAAAAAAAAAAAATCCAAACTTAATCAACATCTTAGTTTAGAATTTTAAAAACGTAGAACACTGTTCGGGTCTTTTGTACAATAAGCATACACTTTTCAAGAACTAGTAACAGTTACTCATTTTATTATTATTTGGAACATATGATTCACCTCTAACCTATTCTGTATTTAAACGCATTCATTTATCAGATTTACATGACACTAACAATGAATTTGCTTAAGTTAAGCCAGTTAATATCTAATGTGAAAGTTTCAGTCCGGTTTCTTCAGAAGAAGGGATTAATCCATTCTGAGAAAATGTGAAAAACACTTACAATGGGCTAGTTTGAAGCGAAGGTACAAGATTGAATGCGGAACAAGTAGGGCATTATTGGATTCATATTTGTGTGGAGAAGAAGATATGAGAAGGAAGACCTATTTCATAAAATATTGCATTCAATCTTTGAATATTGGCCACCTTCAGCATGATTTATTTTGTTCAGTATTAAATAAAGTTATTTTCTTTTTTATAAACAAGCATTTATCTTGTTTTGTAAACATAACCTAGAGTTTAGTAAAGTAACAGTAGAGTAACTGTTACTAGTTCTTGAAAAGTGTATGCTTATTATACAAAAGACCCCACTGTTCAATGGAATCGCACGATTTCATGTACGCAAACTGAAAATGAGTTACATCAACATTTGTTCCACTTATCTCAAAATCTGTTACAGATATCGCCCTAAAAATAGTTGCCTTCGTTTTCTTGTGTTAAGGAACCTATTAAGCGAATATCTGATATAAACCCGAAAACATAAGTGTTGTGATGTTTTTCGCGCGAATTTCGTGCCAAAACCCGTTCCAGGGACGGATTCTGCTGGTTAATGAACTTGACGTTTCCAATTAGCCGATTTTGGGTAAAAATGCAGTTTCCAGCCCTCCAAACCGATTTCTTTCAAATTTTGCACAATAACGTATTTTCATGCACTAAACACGAATACGATAAAAAAAAAACGTCGGATTTTACTAGGAAAGAAGTTATTAAGCACTAAAGTTCACTGTTATGCAGGTTATGAGAACTATTAATTATAGCGAGTTGGATTGACTGGGGTTTTGTTATCTTCTTTAGCGAGCGGAAACGCATAGCACGTATGCCCTTAAGCGACAGGTGACGATGCCCTTAAAATTGACAATATTTTCGAATAAATAGTTTCTGAACATTTCAAATGAGAGTTCTCTGTTTCCCAATGTTACATATCTGCGCATGCGCGTGTTTACAAATACGCTGATGACGCCTAGTTTTATAACCTTCCTAACTTTAGTGCTTAATATTATATTCTATTAATTTTAGCGAGTTGGATTGACTGGGGTTTTGTTATCTTCTTGAGCGAGCGTAGCGAGCGGAAACGCATAGCATGTATGCCTTAAAGTCGTCACAAATTTAGTTGTTTACATTAGCTCTCATAACCTGCATAACAGTGAACTTAAGTGCTTAATAACTTCTTTCCTAGTTAAATCCGACGTTTTTTTTTATCGTATTCGTGTTTAGTGTATCAAAATACGTTATTGTGCAAAATTTGAAAGAAATCGGTTTGGAGGGCTGGAAACTGCATTTTTACCCGATTTTGTACCATTATATATATATATATATATAATGGTATATATATATATATATATATATATATCTCCCTTGGGGTTAAAAAAATAACCCCCGCCGCCGCCGACCATTTTGGTCCAGCGCGCCGCCGCCTGATAATTCAGCCTCGGCGGGCATGTCTAGTGAGAGATGACCGTTCGAAAGCTTATTAAATTATCCACAAAAAAGATTCTGATGTAATTTTCGATTGGGTGATTTCAATCGGAGAAATCAGTGCTTAAAGGTAATAACTGCGAAATTGTTGGTTTTGTTCTATTCAACGGGTTTTTGTCTATGTTCACCTACATAACATTTTAATTGGTTGTTGTTTTTTTAATTGCATTTAACAGAGAAATGGTAAAATGTTTCCATAATAAATTAATAATTGTTAAAATCAGGGCCGCCACATGGGGGGGACAACCGGGTACGATCCTTGCTAATTGGAAAAAAAGTACCGAAAGTCGGCAGCACCGATTGTCGGCTTTTATTCTCATTTTGCTCAAAATTCAAGATGAAAATAATTTTAAAATGCCCAAAGTCCTATAGCAAAGTACTAGAATTTTCATTCTGGCTCTGAGAAGTGGGGGCCCGGCTGTAAGAAGTGGGAGCCCGTGATCTGATCACGGGCCCGGCCCTTAGGTGTAGCGGCCCTGGTTATAATGTAAATTGTTGTAATGGCTTCAAGAGGAAGCTTTGAGAAACATGTTGGAGTAATTTCCGCTTAGGATACAAACAGTTTCCTGTTGCGGCACTTAAAATCTTATAGTACTTTTTTTTGGAGATTTTAATTTATATTTTTCACGAAAGATCAAACCCTATTAATAACTGCTTCTATTCATTTACTAATGACACTAGGGATATGAGCGGAAACGCTCTAAGACAGGGGTCCCCAACTACGGCCCGAGGGCCACATCCGGCCCGCGGACAGATTTTGTCCGGCCCGCGGAGAGCTAGCATACTTGAAAACTCCTTTTAGAGAACATGTTTTTTATAGCAAATTAAATTTAGTTTACTGAAGTATTCTAATTTCATGTTGAATAATTATTAATATGACATCTACATTGATATGGTCATGGGCTAACTACTCATAACATTGTTGTAGGCTTATTGTTATTGTTTTTGTGATAAGTTGGATAAAGAAACACAGAATTGTAATGAGTAAAGACATGTATAATATGCAGAAAATTTAACTTCAGTACATAATAACTAACAAATTATTGAAATGAATCCAACTAACATTTTATACATTTTAATTAAAAACATAACTTATAACAAGCATAATGACATACGAAATACTAATGAGATTTATGTAATTGAGATTTTCCACTGACAATAGTTTGTAGTTGTGGACTAATTTTACTTGTACCAATTATTAAAAGATATTTAAGATGCTCATCAGTTAATTTAGATCTGTAAACATTTTTTGTGTACTTCATTTTGGAGAAGGTCTTCTCACACAAATAAGCAGTACCAATATGGTTTTGGCCCTCGGAACCTACTGGAGTAATCAGTATGGCCCTAAGGCTGGAAAGTTTGGAGACCCCTGCTCTAAGAGAACGCAGTTCCTGTGAGTCGGATTTTTTAAAAAATAATACATGCACCTCTAGAAGAGTTAGGAAAGAAAAGAATTTAATGAAGGATTTTTTCTTCTTCCTTCATTAAGAAATTAGTTTATAGTCTGTAAGAAAAAAAAATAAGCAGTAAAAACCCAATTTTCTTTCTCCCTCCCCCACCAAGAAAACAGCTCCAAACTGAAATTAAGTAATACTAATAAAGTACACTAATCCTCAAGTCATACCTTTTTTTGAATAAAGAAATTGAGGTTGGGAAAATGTGAAGGGTGTAACTGGTGGAGGGGGGAGGCGGAGCTTATTACAAAAAACTCCAGGGCCACCTATATCCTCTCTTCCCGCCAATTTCCATGATAATGAAGGCTTTGTGCTTGTATTATTTCAAGATAAGGTGACAATAACTCCCATCGTATCCACTGGTCGTTCTCTATGAAACCCTATGGTGCAAATATGCTAGAATAAATTCCATTAAAAGTTTCTTCACAATGGTGATATGAATACAAATTTAAAATGAAAATTCCGTCACGCTGGAGGTGCATAACTAAGCACATTGTTCTTTGTTGCTCCCTCTCTACATAGGGAAGAAACCCACTTATGAGGTTACCTTATGAAATGTGTTTGTTTTTCTAGATTTCGGTTTGTGTAGAGGGTGTCACAAAAATAATGGTCATCCGATGGCCAGATGATTCTCCAATGTGAGATCGGAAAAAATAACACCCGTATTAACCCCCGCAAAATTGACCTTGAAATGTTATTCAAAGTCAAATTTTGTTATTGCATACTTTGAATCTACGAATCATACAGGACCTGTGAAATCCTTAATGAGTAATTTCAGCGATTGGTTGAAAGCTTGTAGCAAGGGGCTCTTGATAAGCTTCGAGGATAACCTCATGAAGGCATTCCTCTCAACTGTAAAATGTGAGTTATGGTTCTTCAACGAATGCCGCTGACAGGCTCGTTTTTCAATACACTTATACTTTTTTATGCTAGAAGATGCATTTTAAAAAAAATCAAACGAGGTATTTTTGTGTAAAGCAATGTTAGTAGAACATGGAAAAAATAAAATTATGAAAATCGGCCACCATTTGTCGATTGGAATGGAATGGTCCACGTATACGCTGTTAATGATCATTTTGACCATAAGGCGTCATTTCTGACCTATGATGCCGTTGACTTATATTCCTCATGACTCGTAGATTCAAAATAAGCAATAAAAAAATATGACCTTGAATAACATTTGAAGGTCAATTTTGTGGGGGTTAATATGGGGGTTATTTTTTCCTATCTCGCATTGGAGAAAACTCTGGCCAACGGATGGCCATTATTCTTGTGACACCCTGTACTTCGGTAATCGTTGAATTAAGTTCAAATTTACCCAACGTGATATTTAAATCTTTGTTACGTTTGGAGTTAAGAAAGTCTAAGAAAACATAATTTTGTTAACAGAGATGAGCAATTTTGGGGTTTTTGTATATTTTCTTAACGCATTCGAGAAGAAAATTTTTTTCGAACACGGTTCCCAGGAGCCATTTTCTTAGCACTTTCCTCCGAAGGAAAGTAGCTATTGAGGTTGCACTCATGACGGAATTTTTGAAAAATTTCGTCAAATCTTTATCGATCCTGCCTAGTAGACACTGAAAATGACCCCCGTTAAAATTTATATATACCTATATATATATATATATATATATATATATGGGGGCGAGGTTAGCTCAGTGGTAGAGCACTGGACTAATAAGCTGGAGGCCAGAGTTCAAATCCCCAGCAAGCACTAAAGATTTTTTTCTTCAAGTGTCTTCGTTCACGGATTGAATTCGGCCTCCCTGACCGTCCCTAGGCCAACCCAGCCTTTAATTAATTTAATAATGGGTACCTTGGGTGCTAATGACTCTAGCAGTCGAAGCGCCCAAGGGGAAAATCAGGCGGCCGGAGCATAGTACTGACCATACTATCTCCCTAGTGTGCCGTATGGTCATGAATCAGATACCTCTATAGTATCTGCCCCTCAGGGCCCTCGTGGCCTGTTACGGGACTGATTTATATATATATATATATATATATATATATATATATATATATATATATATATACGTGCCTGTTAACACGATGGGGCCAGAGTTTTTGTTTTTTCGTCACGAAACTTGGTATATAGCATTAAATTAGCAAACGATTGAACGAGTTTGATAACCACCAAAATCGGTCCACCGGAAGGGGGGGGGGGTTTACCCCGAACCCAAAACACTAATTTCACCATGCCAGTCGTAATAATTGTTATATTTCAACGAAACTTGGTATTCGTAGTGGTAATCTAGAGAGAAAAGTGAGATGTAAAAATAAACTAAATCGGTTCATTAGAAGGGGGGGGGGTTACTTCGGACCCACAATACCCATTCGCCACTACCAGCCGTGATTTTTGTTATATTTCGGCGAAACTCGGTATCCGTAGTGGTAATCTACAGGTAAAAATGTGTTGTAAAAATAAACTAAATCGTTTCATTAGGAGGGGGGGGGGGTTACTCCAGACCCAAATTACTAATATACTCATACCGGTTGTAATTTCTGCTGTATTGTAAGAAACGCGGTATATGTCGTGGGTAACTCATGGAAAAGAAGTGTTATAAAAATGAGCTAAATCGGTCAATCGGAAAGGGGAGTTTACTTTGTAATATACTTAAATAGAATTAGCTTGCCAGATGTAAGTTCGCAAGGCCGCCGCAAGGAGCGCTTTCTACCACTAGAGGGACTGTATTCTGATCCTGCGTCAGATCAAAAGACAAAAATGTGAAGTTTTTTGTTTTTATTAAGTAATGTAGTAGGTACCATGTGTAAACATAACTCTGGAAGCAAATTAATTACAAAATTAATAATTGAACAGTTACTCATTACAAAGTTAAAAGAGAACTATTCATGTTTTTATTTTATTTATGTAGGATATTTTAAGCAAATTGTTCTGGAATCCAGTCTAAACTACCCAAATTCTGAGGAAAGTTCTTAGTTTTTTCTTCTTTATATTGTTAATTTGTAATAAAAAAAAACATTTTACTATGGAAATCACCCAATTCGTATGTGAATTCACATTAATAAGATCATTGCACACCAGGTGTGGAACTCACTCCTCGAAAAACGTTTTTTAATTTTTTCCCCCCCTCATGATATCAATACCCACGTCCCATTCGCCTCCAATCCTTCCTGCTAGTCGCAGGCTGTGGTTGGATGGCGTAAGGTTAACTCCAGGTCATCATAGAATCCTTCCTGGCTGGCAACTGGAGACACCTGAGGCGTGGACATCTAACCAATATCAAATTGCATAATACAATTGAATTGTACAGCGGATTGTGTGCAATGTCAGGTAAAATGAAAATACAGATAGTTTTTAATTTTTTGATACACAGTAAAACCAATGCTAAATTTTGTTTTCCTGCACTTTACAGATGTCATTGGTCCAAGAAAAATCATATTTCGACCACTGGTTTACTCAGAATAACTGACAATTGCACATTACTGTTATTGCACACACGGTGTGCAAGCTTCTCATAGCCTCGGATATCTATTGCACACACGGTGTGCAAGCTTCTCATAGCCTCGGATATCTATTGCACACACGGTGTGCAAGCTTCTCATAGCCTCGGATATCTATTGCACACACGGTGTGCAAGCTTCTCATAGCCTCGGATATCTATTGCACACACGGTGTGCAAGCTTCTCATAGCCTCGGATATCTATTGCACACACGGTGTGCAATCGGTCTCGAATAGGTTAAATCTTTTGAAAACGGTTGGAAAATCGTGGTAGATGGTCATTAACAATTCGAAAGCTTACTACAAGCTATAGCTCGACAGTAATGACCTCGTAGTGAAGTGAAAATGAGTGATTAATTTAAGAAATATCACATAATAAGCGTATAAACCATAGGTTGAAAGGTATAAAGGAGGAGTTGAAGGCCAATCAATCTTCTGCAAGTATATCAGTCCCAAAACAACAGATAATTTTTAACTGTTACACTAAGTTAAGATAAGCATTATTATTCACATTTTAAAATTATTTATAAGAAACGTTAGGTTATAAGTATTGGAAGATTATAAACATTGGAAGGATAAACTACTTTCTACGTAATTTAATAAATAAGGGAAACAAAAATGTGAATTGACAAAGTTGCTCTAAATTTTATTAGCTTCATCAAGGAAAAAAAATATGTATATATATTTGAAATCGGTTGTAGACGTTTTTGAAACACAATATGTGGTTTGACGCCATTTTGAGTTGGTCGGTCCGAAATAGGTATAGAAACAAACAAGTTTGAACGCCCGAGAATCTGGGGCCATCGGATCGGGTCGGGACCAATGTTGGCACCTCCATTGAGATGCATGTGTTTGGTTTTCTTTTGACAGTCGGTGGCTATCGGATCGGTCCAATGTAGGTCCGTAAATCGGATTGGGAGAAATAAGGGTCCAATATAGGTGCAGCCTTAGATGTTTAAATTTTTGTTACATTTGGAGTTAAGGAAGTATGTGAAAAAATATGTTATAGACATGAAACATTTTGGGATCTTCGTTTATTTTCGTGAATATTTTGAAAACGGTTGTGAAATCGTAGTATCTGAAATGTGTCCATTCGAAAGCTTACTAAATTCTCTACAAAAAGGTTCTGAAGGTATTTTTGTTGAGGCGATGTCAATCGAAGAAATAAATGCTTAAGTTTTGTTTTTTTGAACGGGGTTTTGCCTTTGTCTACCTTGCTTTTTAATTGTTTGTTTTCGTTTTAAATTCCGTTTATCAGTTAAATTAGTATTTTAATAAAAGAAGGCAAGAAAATGGGGTGGAATCACTATATTTGTTTCAATAAGTAACTTCTAAACTTATTACACCGGATAATTAGTTTCCCAATTGCCCTTTGTAGGGGGACGAAGACACGAACTGGAAATGGAAAAAGGAAAGGTTAGATTGGAGAAAAGAGAATATGTGAGGGTATGCAGAATCCATTGTCAAAGCCCATTCATCCTGGTAGGGTGTCTTGGGGAGGTTCTCGGGGGAATTCTTAATACGAATCCCTTTAGGAACTTAACTCTCCCGACTTCCTCCGATATTGGGGTCGTGATCCTTTTCGAATTAACGCCGGAGAATTAAATGCTGAAAATTCCTATCCTGATAGAACCCCGCTCTGTGGAGTCCTCGTTCCCGATATAGGAGGGAAAAAAGCAGCAGTGAACTACGAGGGTCGAAGCAGGGCGGAGGAAAAAACCCAGAACTGGAAAGAAGTCTAGCATCCTCCTATTGGAATTAATTGTAGGAATGAAAAAGTTTTTGATTATTTCACCAGACGACCGAGTGTATTTCAGGGAAAAAACAACAACATAGAGAGCCCTTCTGTGAAATATAAAATAAGTGGCTGGTGTGTTATATTTTTATTTTTGACCGGAAATACATCCGTCGGCGAAGACGGAAAAAACCGGTGACACCATTTTTCAATAAGCAAAGAATAATTACATAACAAAAAACGATTTTTTTAAAAAAAATCTTGTTTCGTTACTTCTATACCCTCAGTATTTTAACAAGTTTTTAGAACTTTTAGAAATGTAAATATTAAGATTGATTTTTGGGCGAAATTCGCACAATCAAAATTTTTGCGCTTAAGGCTTTTCATTTGAATACTTTTTTATAGCTCTAACGTACGTGGACGAATGAAACCATTTTCAAGGCCATATATAACAGGGATGAAATGTTTTGGGATATTTTTATATTTTCTTAATGTTGAGGCTGGCTCAGTGGTAGAGCACTCCACAAATATCCTGGAGGCCCGATTTCAAAGCTCGAGTGCACCAACGATTTTATCTTCTGGAGTTTTTGTTCGAGAGTTGGATTCGGGGTGGAGGCCCACCCAGTCTTTAATTACTTTAACAATGGGTACCTAAAGAGGGTAAAACCAGGCGACCGGTGCATAGTACTGACCACACTACCTCCATAGTGTGCCGTATGGTCAAGAATCTTCGGTATCTGCCCCTTTGGGTCCTCATTACGGGACTGATTTTTTCTTTTGAATTTTCTTAAATAGGTACATCTTTAAGAAACCATGGTAAGTAGAAGGTGACCATTCGAAAGTTTACTAAATTCTCTACAAAAAGGGTTCTGAAGGAATTTCCGATGGGGCGATGTCAATTGGAGAAATAAGTGCCTAAGACTTAGAGTCTATTTCGGAAAAGGGGTGCCAGTGCTTTTGTTTCATAACAATATTATATTAAAGAAACTACCTTTTACAAAACAAATTTATTTTTATAAATCACACCTGTTACTTCTGAACCTCATCCTCAACAAGATAAAGCTGCTACTAGTTTTGAACAAACGATGGTGACAGCAGAAAATAATGAACAAGATGATAAGACAATACTGACTACACGAAGAGAAGAATCGCCCAAGGAAAGAAAAAGTAACAAATTAACCAAACCTCGAACTAAAAAATTGTCTAGAAAAATGACAGAACCTGGAAGACGTAGCGAAAAAAACAGAAAACATTAAGAAAAAGTAGATAGTATACTAATTAGTAAATAGCTCGTTCCCCCCCCCCAAAACAATTTCTTTTTCCTACCATATGTAGCACAGCTGTGAATTCTATATACTCCATCTAAACAGCATGAGTTAAATTCATTTTGTGAGTGTTTTGTTCAAACTTTTGATTTATTTAATTTCATCTTTTTGTTTGCTAGCGCAGTTCCTCCCTCCCTCCATAGGGAGGATACCTTTTTCCTCCAACAGAATTTTTGCAGTTAAGTCATTGTTCTTCCGGAACGGCGATATAGTCTGCTCTTGGATGGAATACCTAAGGAACGTAGTCTGTTCATGTATTTATATTTCCTTTGATATTAGAATATATATTCCTGCATTTTATTTTAGTTGTCCATCTAGGATCATGTGTATATTACCCAAAAAATTTGCCACTACTTTTAGTGGAGGTTCTGTGCATAGCATTGAGGAATATCGTTGTTGTTTATGAAATGAAGAGTTTAGAACTTGATGTTGCGTCCCCTTCCAATGGCGGATTTGGATTCAACGAGGGAAGCTCGGCAAACTTGGAATCTCCCCTGCGACACCTCCAGAATCCGGAATTACAGGGGGCGGGGGGCACCTAGCTGTTGTGTGGCAACTTTAAAAAGCTTGTCTCTTTTGCTCTCTCTACAAACTTCTGACTTTAATAAGGAAGACTTTATTTTACTTTTCTTCTCATTTTTTTTCTTCGCTTCTTTTTTAACTTCTTTTTTGAGGTCTTCGCTTTCCCCCTCAGGACTTGGAGGGGAAAGTGGGTTGAAATTAGAGCTCAAAAGAGACGAGATGTCTCTACAAAGGGTCGGTATGTGACCTGGACTTTAATGCCTCCGGCCTGGCTCGGTGTGTCTCCCCCTTGGCACGTTCATGGGGATGGAAGCAGACGTTTTGAATAAAGTCTCTGACGGGTATTACGTAGAAAAGTTACATGTCTTATTTACAAGTCTGAGATAAATCATACAGGAAAAAATCTGGTTCTTTGATCTCGCCATTCTAACGAACACCCTAAGCATTGGTTCTAAGGGTGCGTTTACATCTGACACTTCTCGCAGGAAATATATGTCAGGTGTCGGATAGATATTCTCTTGAAGGTTTACATACTGACAGAAATAGCTAGACATTTATGTCATGGATATGTATAGGACAGTTCTGGATTTGTTCTAATTTGCGATAAATTCACCAAAAGCACAAATAATCAGTGTTTACATCTGTTGGTATAGAAGTGTCGACAATACAGCTAGTAGCCAATATATTTATCTCTGAAATTAAATTCTTCTCGTAAAAATCTGTGTTTACACCTGATGGTATAGAAGTGTCGACACTTATAGTTCGTGATAGAAATATATATCTCAGACATAAATTGCTCATGGTTTACACTAGTCGCAATTTCTGTCTGATATAAATTTCCTGAAATAACTAGCAAGTGTAAACCCACACTAACAAACATTCTTTATTCTTTTAGCATTATAATTGCCGTAGGCTGCTGTCCAAACATGAAAAACTGTCTCACCTGAAACTGCAGTGTTTCAAGTCAAATAACCAACATAAAACCAACCTGTACCTTTGTCCCGAAATACAGAACTCACTTATATCGTTCGTCGTCTACCAATTGAATTGTTGTGAAGGTTTTGCAGAAATGACTCCTCTCCTCCCGGTTTTCACAAAACCCCTGACTTATTTTACTAACACTCCACCTGCTCAGCTGCCTTGCTCCTGGCTTGATTCCACATCATTTCCAATTTTTTCAGAGATGCACTGTTGTGCTTTCATCACATGATTTTTCTCCTTTCTTTTGGCCTGTTGCCGACTACTCAAGCCTCCATCGCTTGCCTTGAGTACCATTCTTTGTTCATTCTTTTGCCTCAACCATCTCCACTGAGAGCTTTCATTTTGTCCAGGCAAACTTTGCATATAGGGGATTGCCTATTAGATCTCCTTGTTTCCCTACAAAAGCTTTTTTTCTGGGCTTGAATCTTGCTCTCAATAAATATATAATGTATATAATATCAAAATATCCGGACCCCTCTATTGCGAATCCATACACTATTAATTCTACTGAGAAACTAACAATAACAAATATCAAATTACTACTTGTGCAAGAAGACTCCACTTACTTTCACTTGATCCTACGCCCGCACTAGGCAATTTAGCCATCAAGCGCCTCGCATACCAATTCAGGGGAAGCAAATTATGTCGTCAAACTGGCGCTGAGAGCGATGGATTTGCAGCGCCCATTCTGCCGCAGTTATACAGCGGACAGATGTCTGTATCTAACAAACCGACTCGATGCTGGTGAGCCTGTAGGTCTTTGTTCTAAATGGTCCGTTTGTAAATAGCTTCTCCCAAATTTTACCCGTTGCAGCTGTTCGGTGTCCTTCAGTGACAGCTATATTAATGACAGTGTTTATTTAGGAGTAGGCCTCACTAATGCAAACATTTTTTTTAGTATTGATTTTCCGCCACATTGAAGTGATTGCAGTAATATTAAAAGTTTCAAAATACATAATGAGCTCAAAACTAACCATGCTCGAATATCTCTTGTTGTTGGGTCTCGGCTATGATAAATTGTTTATGAAAATCTGATTGTTCTTCTTAGCAGAATCCTAACTATGACTTATTATCTCTAATTATACGACTTTATATCTGTTTTCATATCGTATCAGTTTTTTGTAGATTTTCCTGAAAATGTTAAGAGTAAATCCGTGAAAATGCATAAAATCCTGTATGTATTTTGCGAGCTAAAGGGAATTTCGCCCCAAGTGGCGATGGTAGAGGGTGGATGTGGCCTGGATGGAGTTCGTGACTAGACTACCCTTATCGAAGTCCTTCCCGAAGGCTTAACATCACATAAAGCAGGATTTACTGCGCCTCTTAATGCTTCTATTAATAGGGATTTCCTCCATCTTACATAGCTCTTTCGTCGCCATTTTTCTCATTTACAGTTTCCCATTAGCCATTTCTTCCATTCCGGTACGGAGAAAATACCCACAGAGAAGGAATCGTGATTGCAAGGCTGCAAATAGGCCTTGCGCTCGCATTACTCAGGAACGCTGAAAAACCAGAAGAATCGGCATCAGAAAAATAGCTTCACAGTTATAGGTAGATCAGAATCAGTCCCGTAATATGGCACAAGGGCTTTGAGGGACAGATACTATAGAGGTATCTGATTCATGATAATACGGCACACTAGGGAGATAGCGTGGTCTGTACTATGCTCCTGCCGCCTGATTTTCCCCATTGCAGGTTACGACTAATAAATTAATTAAAGCCTGGGTTGGCCAAGGGACGACCGGAGGGGGGAGGCGAATCCAACCCATCAACGAAGACACTAGAAGATAAAAATCTTTAGTGCTTGCTCGGGATTTGAACTCAGGCCCTCTAGCATCCTAGTCCGTTACTCTACCACTGAGTAGCACTCCTAACCTCGCTCCTATAGATAGATAAACAACAATAGTTTTTCCAACAAACTGTGGGTTCGAATCCCACTACAGTTGGTGGAGAAACGAGTGGTAACTTGTAGAAAACCCGAACCACCCCGCTTTGTTTGGTATAAGTGGACGTTATAATTTGAACAAATAAATAAAATTATTCCAGGAATCAAAAATACAATTGGAACGTTTACAAGTCACGTAGAAGTGATATTAAATTCTAAAAATACAATAAACAAGGTATTATGATTATAATTGCAACAAATAATATACAATATGAAGTCTCTTGATTTCCCGCTCTTCCCCAACTTCTAATGAAACGATTTAGTTCATTTTTAAAACCCATCTGACCCTTTATATACCTAAGACATATACCGAATTCTCTTACAATACGACAGAAATGACTGTGATTTGATCCTTCATAATTTTCATAATAATTTTCTAATACCGTGTGGTATTAGAAAATTAGTAATTAGTGTCCAAAGTAAACCCCCTTTCAGATGGACCACTTTAGTACATTATTACAAGAATCTGTCTTTTTATATGCCCACGAAATTTATCGAAGCACTCAGAACAGAATTACGGCCGGTATAGGCAAATTAGTATTTTGGATCCGGAGTAAACTCCTGACCAGGTGAGCTTTGCTGGTTAACGAACTCGTCCAATCGTTTGCTAGGCTAATGCTATATTCCAAGGAACGCGAAAAAAAAAAAAAAAAAAAAACAAATCGCCGTAATCGTGCCAAAGGACACACACATATATAGACAAATTTTAACAGGGGTCATTTTGTGTATCTAATTGGTAGGATCGAGGAAGCTCATCATTAGCTATATTAGTTGAGAAAGTGCTGAAAAAGGTTGCATGTACCTCCATTTCTAAGTTAGGAAGGTTGATTTCTACACTCCTTGTTGCAATATTTTCTACAAACATTAACAAATGTAGAGAAAATTGACTGATAGAAGATAAACACTGTCATGGTTCGATTCCAAAGGATGGATAAGATCAGAGTTGGGCAAACGTTAGCGCGCGCTAAAAGCTGATACCTCTCCGCTAATTTAGCGAAACTGTAGAAAGCCAGCGCTAATAATTAGCGGTTAGCGGCGGCAGTGCGCTAACCGCTAATCTATTTATGAAATATCGTAATTGCTAATAGCTTAAGCTATAGTTACAACATTTTGTACAGTTACAAAATGTTGTAACTATAGCTTAAGCTATTAGCAATTACGATATTTCATAAATAGATTAGCGGTTAGCGCACTGCCGCCGCTAACCGCTAATTATTAGCGCTGGCTTTCTACAGTTTCGCTAAATTAGCGGAGAGGTATCAGCTTTTAGCGCGCGCTAACGTTTGTCCAACTCTGGATAAGATGCAAGAAGGTAGTTGTACAAGCTTGATTAAGGACTCGTCTGATATTAGTCTATAGATAATCCGTGACATTTCCGATTTATATGCAAAATCCCACCTCGCTTTCTTTAGCCAAGGACACTATCAGCGAAGGGTCCTTCCTTAAGGCATGCAAAGCACCCTCTTTCACCTTACAATTCTCCTTGTCCTTTAAGGAGAAAGGTATCATGGAGTTGCGAGTGTATTACGATTTGTACTTGCTACTTTCGTAGCTTCAAAGTGTACAAAATAGAGTGATAATCGCATAGGCATCATTGATAAAAACACTCAAGATACTCGTAGCACGGAGTGGCGGGTGGAGACCCTAAATATATATATATATATATATATATATATATATATATATATATAAAATCAGTCCCGTAACAGGCCACGAGGGCCCTGAGGGGCAGATACTATAGAGGTATCTGATTCATGACCATACGGCACACTAGGGAGATGGTGTGGTCAGTACTATGCCTGATTTTCCCCTTGGCTGCTTCGACTGCTAGCAGTCATTAGCACTACAAGGTACCCATTATTAAATTAATTAAAGGCTGGGTAGACCTAGGGACGGTCACGGAGGCCGAATTCAACCCATGAACGAAGACACTAGAAGAAAAAATCTTTAGTGCTTGCTCGGGATTTGAACTCAGGTCCTCCAACTTATTAGTCCAGTGCTCTACCACTGAGCAAACCTCGCCCCCATATATATATATATATATATATATATATATATATATATATATATGTCTATATATAACATGGTCCCTAAACTTAAAGTGTCTCGAAAAACTAATAAGAACTCAGAAAGCTATGGAAAGGAGTATAAAAGGAGATAGACAACACAAAAATCTAAGAATTGCACTTATTAGGGAAGAGACGGGTTGCACAGAAATAGCAAGAAGGATCAAATCACAGAAATTGAAATGGGCTGGGCACCTCATCAGGACATCAGATAATAGATGGACGAAGATTGTGACACTCTGGAAACCCCTTTATGGCCTTTAGGAAGAGAGGAAGACCATACACAAGATGGGAAGACAACATTAAACACCATGCTAGACCCTCTTGGTAGAAGCTGGCCAAGGATAGATCCAAATGGATGGAATTGGGAGAGGCCAAGGTTGAGTAATGGGCCTTTGTTCCTTAAAAGAAACTACCTAAAGTATTTTATTCATTTATTTTCTTATGTATTAATATGGAAGTATCATTATTATATTTTGTTTTTCGTTTTTTATTCTTATATTTTTGTATTATTGGAACAAATAAAGGATTTATTATTATTATAGTGCCAAGCAACATTTTTAACGAAACTTAACTGTAGCTGCTATATGTTGGATATAATATGGGAGTATCAGTCTATGACGGAAATGCTACAAAAATATTACTACAAGCTCTGTACGCTACTTAATCTTGTTGCCACCTAACCATTTAAACTGATAGTCCCACATAATATCCCATATAAAGCAGCTACAGTTAACTTTCGTTAAAAATGTTGCTTGGCACTATTTTGCCCCGAACCCTTCAATTGATCTTGACCTCAAACCGATCTTTATTTTTCTCTCCTTCTTTACATTAAACGTTTAGGCTATTTTGCCATTTTCAATCTAGAAGTAAATTGAAGAGTTACACATCTGGTTGACTCCTTAAATTTACCATTAAAATACAATACCCCTTGTCCCAAAATTACTTAAAATAAATTAAATTGATTTACTTCATACTAGCTGTCCTTATTTTACATTTTGTAAAATTGGTCTTTGTCAAAATGTAAAATGAGAATGACTTTCCATGACTTATTTCTTTAAGTTGTTAGTCTATTTTTGTTCTTTATGTATTTCTATGTAAATAATAGATGCAAAAAGTTACTATGTAAGAGTTCCATAGATTTAAAAAATGTTTTCTCAATTTTTATCCATTATGTACAAATTTATGTGTGTTTACTACATTAGTTTCTTGGGTATGCTAAACGAATTTTTAAAGATTTTTACTTACTCAGTGACTTCAAAAACATGGGAAAAAAACAAAAAAATAATTTTGTCCACATAAAAAAGGATTTTTGCTCGCTGTGCGTCTGCAAAAAAATAATAATTTTTTTTACCCCAAAAATGCTGTTTTAATAACCACGCGACCAAGTCCTGACAATATCTGACTTTACAATATTATCAGCCAACGATCCTTTCTCAATGAAATAATAAAGGTTTGTTAAAAAAACACACCTGAGAAAATCTGATTAACATTAATTTTGTTGAAAGGAAATGAGGTATGACGACGCTGTTCGGTACGGTTCGACATATTTTATATGGCGATACACCTTTGCTACACGCGTCATCGGAAGTTCCCTTTCCGCCTTAAATTACGCCCAGCTGATGAGCCGAAACTTACAAGCCCCTCCTACCCCCGGCGGGGACTCTAATCAAAGTCCTCTCCCCCTACCGTCTGAAACACGAAGCCCAAACCTTTAGCGAACTTATTTGTGGGAAATGCGCTAATTATGTTCCATGGCTCCAGCAAATAGGTCGGATAGCCTTTACTTAAGTCATTGGACACCTCGTCTGGTCAGCTCTCATTAGAAACTTCTAAACTCCAAAAATATACTGAAAAAATAAGCCTTTAATGTATAACGCTAGTAAAAAATAATGTGTTGTAGAATCGTGTCTGCTTATATATATATATATATATATATATATATATATATATATATATATATATATATAAATATAAATATATATTTACTAGCTGAATGCCCGTGCTTTGCCATGGCAGATAAGTAATTATTTTATTGCGTCAAAATTAACGCTACTATATAATTTTTTGCAGTTTATTATATCAAGGTTTCCATAATACTACAAGTTATTCAACAATTGATAAGTAATCAAAGTATAGTGTTTCTTGACACTGGGGCGCTCCGGAAGTGTCAACAAACAGATAACATAGAGAAAACCCGTTGTCTATAGGTTACCAGTAACAGGAGTTTAACCAGTACCGGTAGAAATTCGTTGTCAACAATAAATGGACGCTAAAATTTAAAAATTTATGTTTACAAGATGTCATTTGGAAGCATTACCAAGAAGTGTTCTGACTGGGGATGCTGATGGCTGGGAGGCTGTGCAAGGGTTCGGGATATTATTACCTCGGATGGACCATCACCAGGTATAGCGGAAATTCTATGAGTGACAAAATCACAATTTATCTCTGGTAATTCAAGGTCTGCCATCATATTTGAAATAAACCGCAAATAAAAATAATATTATGAAATAGATACAGTACGGTAACAGCTGACCGGTTATCTTCCTAGCAACGCATGCTGCCTAGGCGTGCATGCTCTGTTTAAACCCCACTAAAAATTCAAACCCCTCTAAACTATTTAAATATTCGAATATCAAAATAATCTTTCTGAGCGAGTGCTCACGTTCTATAGGGTGTCCGTGCAAAATTTATCTGTCAAGTATTTTAGGTTGGGCGATAATAGATCAGTGAGCCAGTCGGTGAGTGGTATTTAACAAATATATAGTATATATATATAGACTATATATATGTGTGCGTGTTTGCTCCCTCACAGGCTTAAAAATGGTCCGATTTCGATGAAATTTAGCACAAACATTTTTGGTCTAATTTAAAAGATCCAGTCCGTTAACCAGCCGAATCCGTCCACCGAAACATGGATTTTCGAGCGAAATTCGCAAGATAAAATACGTTTTCGTGTTAATATGCTTGTAGATATTCGTTTTATAAGTTCCCTAATCTAGGAAAACGGATGAAACAATTTTTTAATGTGATACCTTTAACTGTTTGCGAGAAAAGACGATACCACTACTTTTCCCGACTAATTTGAAGTTTGGGTATTCAGAAACGGTTGATTCAGTTGAAACTTGTTCCGGAGTTTTGAAATTCATGTAATCTCGGATATATAAATTATGGTTGCGTTTGGAGTGAGGTAAGCACATAAAAAAAGTATTTTATTTATAAAAATGAAACGTTTTGGGATATTCGTAAATTTTCTTAAATATCCCTAATTGTTTTTGCCAATAATATTAATTTGCCATAAGAACAAGATAGGTAATAAAAATGAGAAGCAATTTTGGTTGTTTATCATAGATCGTTCCAAGGGGAATTCGAAGAGGCAAAATGAGCTACTTCTGATACTTTAAGTTGATGGCGCTTAAATCTAAGTTTTCTTAAAACTTCATTGGAATAGCTGTTATAATATTTCACAGAATATTAACTATATTTGTGCCAGGAATTTCGAAATGACACAAGAGTTAAGAGCGGAATGATAACCCGCAAAGGCGATGCAGTTCCTGTGAGTCTGACTTTTTAGGAGTTAAGGATGGGTAATAATAATAATATTTATATATGCATTTAAAGTTGCGCTATTTATTCATTACATATTCAAATCTTATTAAGATTCTATTTAATTATCTAAAAGCTTTTATCAATAGCCATAAACATCATATTACTCTTCAATCTTCTTCAATGTTTAATCTTGTTGAGCATTGTGAAGTAGGAGTAAGCTGACAGGGAAATCTGAAAAATATCAAAATAAATATCACGATATTTACAGGAAATTATATAAGACTTGAATTTAAGTAAATTGAATATAATATAGAATGGAAGATTATAGAAAATGGCATTAGGAAGGATTCTACTGATTCGTTCGTTTGGACTGACGGACTATCAGATAGATTATACGTTCGATTGGACGAATGAACGAACTTAATGTCTTTCCTAATCTTCTTCTATATCCTGCCTAATATGCACTTCTATGTACTTAATCACTTCTTCTAAATCCTTCCTACTATTCCTTTCAATATGTTCTCTATATTCTTCCTAATTCTACTTCCTGTGCCCTTCCTTATGCACCCTTCTATGTGCTTCTTAATCCGATCTTATAAAAAAAAAAAAAAAAAAAAAAAAAAAAAAAAATCAGTCCCGTAACAGGCCACAAGGGCCCAGAGGAGCAGATACTGTAGAGGTATCTGATTCTTGAACATACGGCACACTAGGGAGATAGTGTGGTCAGTATATGCTCCGGCCGCCTGATTTTCCCCTTGGGGCTTCGACTGCTAGAGTCATTAGCACCCAAAGTACCCATTGATAAATTAATTAAAGGCTGGGTTGGCCTAGGGACGATCTGGGACCCCAAATCCAACCCTCGAACGACGGCACTAGAAGAAAAAATCTTTAGTGCGCACTCGGGTTTTGAACCTGGTCCTCCAGTTCATTAGTCGAGTGTTCTACCACTGAGCTAACCTCGCCCCTAATCCGATCTTCTAAATCCGTCTTAATATGTCCTACGCTATCGAAGCCACCTTCTATATCCTTCCTAAAATGTCCTTCCATATGCCTCCTGATTACCCTTCTAAACACATTCTTATATGACCTTCTATAATCTTCCTAATACTAACTTCTATATCCTTCCAAATAAATCCTTCTATATGCTCCCGAAACCCACATTTTTTATCCTTCATAATATATCCTTCCTTATGCTTCCTGACTCCCCCCCCCCCTTCTATACACTTTCTTATATGACTTTCTGTATTCTTTCGTATCCTACCTTCTACATCCTTCCTGATACACCCTTCTATGTGCTTCCTAATCCCACCTTCTATATCTTTCCTGTTATGCCCTTCCATATACTCCCTAATCCCCATTCTATATCCTTCCTAAAAAGTCCTTCCATAAGCTTCCTAATACTCCCTTCTATATCCTTCATATTATGTCCTTCTTTATACTCCCTAATACCCATTATATATCCTTCCTAAAAAGTCCTTCCATAAGCTTCCTAATCCTCCCTTCTATGTGCTTCTTAATATACCCTTCTATATTCTTCCTAATCCCACCTTCTAAATCCTCCATATTATGTCCTTCTGAATACTCCCTTATCCCACCTTCTATATCCTTCCGATTATGCCCTTATAAATGCTTCCGAATTCTTCTATATCCTTCTTAAAAAGTCATTCCATCTGCTTCCTAATCCCATCCTCTATATCCTTCTTAATATGTCCTTCTATTTCATTCCTAATATGTTCTTCGATGCCTGCTAATATTCTCTTCTACATGCTCTCTAATAAACGCTTGTACATCCTTCCTCATATACTCATATGTTCTTCTAACTAACTAATTTATATATCAGCATGCTTTAACTAGAGTTGGTAGTTGGTAGTTACTTGCAACTATTACTTTTTGGCACCTTGTAGTTAATAGGTTAAAAGTTCGATTTATAACTACAAATTGAAAAAAAAAAAATAATTGTCCGCGAATAATGACTAATTATTAATTTTTAGTTACGCAATGATCAACACTGCTATCAAGATATACATACCGACATGAATGTTTCTGTGTTCAGCTGAAAAACGCCAAATGCCGTTAGTCTGAGCGGAGTCTTGGATCTGGTGAGAATTATCCGAAGAAAAATATTAACTTTTCTTGATAAAGTATGCACGTGAGATCCTAGGGTTGCTGTTGTAAGTTCTTCGCCCTGGATAAATGGTTAGTGGTTTATGATTAGTTTTATATAGTTTATCCATTGGAATACTTAGAAGTTCTATGTTATGAAATCGGACTTTTTTTTATTACAATAGTCCACGAATTGTTTTTATAAATGAAATACAGTTATCTTGGCAAGTTGTACCTTTTTATATGGGACATGGCCCAAGAACAAATAAATATTATTATGATTGCATAAATATTTATTCTAATGTTAGGAGAAAAATATACCACCAAGTATATAAGATCACCAATTCTGCAAGCGAAAAGAAGTTGCATAAGATTTCCTAACACGTACACTGCACAGGAAACTAGGCCCAAGAAGTCGAGATCCACCTGGAATTATTAAAAACAATTAGTAGTAGTAAATTTAGTAGTAGCAAACAATTACGCAGTAGTAAAGTTCCGTCTTTGAGATGTTCTTTTACAGTATCTTGCAGTCTTCAAAACGTAGTAAAATTCCGTCTTTGAGATGTTCTTTTACAGTATCTTGCAGTCTTCAAAACGTAGTAAAGTTCCGTCTTTGAGATGTTCTTTTACAGTATCTTGCAGTCTTCAAAACGTAGTAAAGTTCCGTCTTTGAGATGTTCTTTTACAGTATCTTGCAGTCTTCAAAACGTAGTAAAATTCCGTCTTTGAGATGTTCTTTTACAGTATCTTGCAGTATTCAAAACGTAGTAAAGTTCCGTCTTTGAGATGTTCTTTTACAGTATCTTGCAGTCTTCAAAACGTAGTAAAGTTCCGTCTTTGAGATGTTCTTTTACAGTATCTTGCAGTCTTCAAAACGTAGTAAAATTCCGTCTTTGAGATGTTCTTTTACAGTATCTTGCAGTATTCAAAACGTAGTAAAGTTCCGTCTTTGAGATGTTCTTTTACAGTATCTTGCAGTCTTCAAAACGTAGTAAAGTTCCGTCTTTGAGATGTTCTTTTACAGTATCTTGCAGTCTTCAAAACGTAGTAAAGTTCCGTCTTTGAGATGTTCTTTTACAGTATCTTGCGGTCTTCAAAACGTAGTAAAGTTCCGTCTTTGAGATGTTCTTTTACAGTATCTTGCAGTCTTCAAAACGTCAATTTGTTTTTTTATCTGCGTTATCATTAGGTAAGACAAATAAAAAAATTTACTTACCGAGGTCACAACAAAAGCATTCGTACATACTTGCAGACAAAGAAGAAAGAATTCTATAAGGAATGCCGGTGAATAAAGGCGTTCTAACTCTTTTAGCTGCCTGGAAAAATAATAGACTTAAAGCTGTTAGGACTTCAACATTCACAGAGCTTTTAAATATTCTATAGAAGACATTAATTAATAAAGATAATACAAAAAACTCAATTATGCTCATGTCTGTTTATTAAAAAAAATATATTCATTAAATAAATAAAAACGCAGTTAAATAAAGAAGATAATATATTAACACGTAAATAAATATATTATAACGTAGCGTATAATAAATATATTAACACATGGACCAGCCTCTGAACTCTATCCTAGAGAGAGAAATTCTTTATTTAAAAATAAAGTCTGCTGCCCAAATATTTTGAGGCGGTATAAACATGCAACGTTCCTTTAACGGTAAGACACCTACTAACAGTCTGCATGAAAACAAGATCTACAAGCACCACGGGACCTAAGTGAGCTGTTATCATATAGTGTACCATAAATTGGTACTATACTGACTAACCTACAGACTACGAATGCACACAACGAAATATAGTAATATTACAAATAACCCACAATTTTAATTCCCAACAAAATTTCTGATCTTAAAATAACTGTCGACCAATTCATCCATATATATATTTTTTTTTATTTAATGTTATTTTTTAAAATATATTTATTATTTTGTGTATTCATTATTTCTTTTTATTATTATTATTTATTTTCTTTCATTCATTATTTATTTATTATATTTTTTTTTATTTATTTTTTTTTCTACAGTTAGATATCATATTATTAAAACGATTATTATAATAATTAAAGCCCTATTTTATCACCTATCATCGGATTCTATTCACGTTTCAGATCATAAACATTTAATTCATAAACTATTACTTTTTTATATTTCTTATTATTATTTATTTTCAATTTTTTTTAAATTTTTTTATTCTTTTGAGCAGATCACCCTTGATGTTGAGCTCTCCAAGTAAATAAATAAATAAATAAAAATGCATCAATTTGGGATTTACGAAATAATAATTTTCAATGATGGGTTTTAAATTATTGTAATAAAAAAAAATGTGGATAATATTTTAAATGGTGTAGTGATTTTCGAAAGCTGCTGATTTGTTTTCATGGATTGTTGAGTAACCCCAAAGACTGCTACTAAAATTGGTTCCACGAGGATAGATAGTTTTTTGGGTTCCTCGCCAATTTTTCCAATTTCCTCGATTTGGTTTCAGTATGAAGCAGGTTTTACCTTTCCCTGGTTTTGCTTATTTTTTTTGTTAGTGAGGACATATTAACAGACAATAGACCAGAAATAAACATTAAAAAAAAATATGCAATAAAAAGAAATTGATCTTGAAAAGACATTTCAAGATCAATTTTGCGGGGGTCAATATGGGAGCTCCCATTTTTCCGTCTCTCATTGGAGCATTATCTGGCCATAGGATGACCAGTTTTTTCTGACATCCTGTACAATCTCCTCTCTTATCTACAATCTTAGTGCCTGTTCCTGAGTAAAATACCGTAGTCATGTAAATAACTTATAACATTGATAAAGGTATTTACCTTAGAGACTGCTGATGCTTGACAACCCAGTCTCGCAGAGATTGTAATGTCACTTCTTCCGCCGACCGTCTATCTAGCTCTGGTCCACTTTGATCATAAAAGGTGACAGATCCAAGATGTTTGATCTTGGAAACCTGAAGGATGTCTTTCAGCTGAGCGGTGAGTATCCTAGTAAGGGCCAGCTGTCGGCAGGCGTAGCTGTAGAATGTATTGTCGAAAACTATGACTCTCATCGGTATGAAGAGCCCGTTCATGGTCTGGAAGAGGCTGGTCAGGACGAAGGCCGTTGTGCTCGAATACGGATCAAAGGGATACCTGCATTGAAATGTCTTCTTGTTCAGAAAACCAAAACAGTATGTTTGTACTCTGACAAATTCGTAAATATCTCACCAACAAATTGGTTTTTGTGTACTGAGAAATTCAAGTCTAACTTAAAACCCTTGGTCAACAAATATTCCTATTTTTAGTTGCCATGATTGCATATGTTGGCTATTTTTACAATCCTGGACTTAGAGCATTTCATTGATGAGTAGATACAAAAAATTATAGAAACTGCGTGATCTTAACGAAAAGAAAAGAGAGATTCACTTACCACAGTGCACAGGAAACTGGCTGTAGCCAACTCTTAACCAATTCGAGACGACGATGTTTTTCGAACACGGTCCCCAGGAGCGAATTTTTCTTCTTCCTTATATTTTTCATTTTTTATAAAAAAAAACAAAACATGTTTACTATGGAAATCACCCAAATCGTAAGCGAATTCACATAAATGAGATCATTGCGCACCGAGTGTGCAGGTCGCGGAGCGGATTGAGCGCCACTACATGTTGTTTTTCTGTACTTAACAGATTTCATTAGCTCAATAAAAATCTTATTTTTACGAATAGTTTACTCTGTATAAATGATAATTGCACATCACTGTTATTGCACACACGATGTGCAAGCGGTCTCATAGCCTCGGAAATAAATTGCACCCGGGGTGTGCAATCGGCCTCGAATGGGTTAAGCGGCTTCTTATTTACCTGAAAGAACTGCACTTAAAAAAAGTAAAATGAATTAAAAACTGAGACAAACGTTGATGCACCCGACACTTTTGAGATTCCTCCGAATAATATCCCTCAACCACAACAATAATTGCGATTTCCCAACTGACTTCGAGATATTAGAGAACATTCTAGTTTTTCCCACCTTTCTCGAAATCGCTAATAGACGTCGGCCTTGAAAATGGTTTAATTTGTCCCTTCACGTGAAATTACTCATACAAGTATACCTGGACGCCCCTGTAAAATCTAAAATTATTTTTCCCGAGATTTTAACCGAAAAAAATATATTTCCGTTAGTCGGTTTCGGATGGTTAACAAACTTGATCTTTTGTCTGAGTCAAAATTTGCTAGAATGCAGGCAATTATATGTATGAATTTTGTAGTCGGTACTTCCGGGTTGCGCCATCGGGTCGACGTCAAATGTGGGTTTCCCGAACAAATGAGGCTAGCAACAAATCAATGAAATTTTGAATTACATCACTTGCATTCCGAGACCCACAATGCCCTCTTATATAAGATTTATCATGACTTGTAATGAAACTTACTTCGCTGGGACTGCAAGCATTCTTGGCTTTCCTGAAAATTCTCGGATCAGCGGCGAGAAACAGAAGGGACCCATTACTACAACCATCAGCATCACAAGTACCCATGGCAGGATTTTGAAATATCTTCCAAAGGAATTTACTTGCTTTTCGACATCCTGAAAATGTTAAAATTTCATTCAAGCCAATTTTTTACAATAAATTTCTTGATTAATTTCTTGGACCTCCGATCTTCTGCCTAGTTTGTACTTGCCGACAAGCATTCGTACATTTGTTGGCGTGTAAATAAAGCTGCAGAGGAATGGTACATCATGCCAATAAGTTTTTAACTATTTCTCTAACTGTTCAACGATAATTATAGAAAAACATGGCGAAAACTTGTAGAAAGGAAAGTGTTTCTGTGCCAGGCAGTGGTTGCTAGACTATTGTGAATTCAGCCCAATTATTAAAAGAGCTGATATCCGATGATCAGAAGGAGTACAAAAGTTTCAACATTCAACAAACATTTTTCCGATTGGCATTTGTAACGAATAGGAATTGCTATCCGGGGAGTGTTGTGCTATCTGGTAGAGCAATCTAGACCTAATGGGGGCCGCGAGAGCCGTTGACCGCTGAGCCAGCAAACATCTTGGAAGACAGTTGTGATCAGGCTATGACAATGTACCTCCGGATTTTAGCCTTCTGTACAACTGCACGGGTCTAAGAAAGTTGGGTTTTACGCGTAGTTAGTTACTATAGTGTAGTTAGTTACTATAGTGTAGTTTGTTACTATAGTGTAGTTAGTTACTATAGTGTAGTTAGTTACTATAGTGTAGTTAGTTACAATAGTGTAGTTAGTTACTATAGTGTAGTTAGTTACTATAGTGTAGTTAGTTACTATAGTGTAGTTAAGTAAAGATGGAATGGTTGGGATTCGGCTAAATAAACCTCAATATGATTTTGTTTTAAAAAATCTATATTTCGGACGTTTCGGCTACTCATTGGTAGCCTTCGTCAGCTAAAATGACAAAAAAAGAAATTAATACAAAAACAAAAATTATAAATGTGATAGGTAACAGAACTATAGATACAATTAACTTATAAAAGAACATATCTATAATCTATTAACTTATAAAAGAAGATATTTTAAGACGATATGTTCTTTTATAAGTTAATTGTATCTATAGTTCTGTTACCTATCACAATTATAATTTTTTTTTTTGTTTTTGTATTAATTTCTTTTTTTGTCATTTTAGCTGACGAAGGCTACCAATGAGTAGCCGAAACGTCCGAAATATAGATTTTTTAAAACAAAATCATATTGAGGTTTATTTAGCCGAATCCCAACCATTCCATCTTTACTTATCACCTCGACGGCTAACTATCTAATCATCATATAGTGTAGTTAGTTACTATAGTGTAGTTAGTTACTATAGTGTAGTTAGTTACTATAGTGTAGTTAGTTACTATAGTGTAGTTAGTTACTAGAGTGTAGTTAGTCACAACGGTAGGTTTTTTGGTCAGTCATTTTTTGGTTATTCTTATTTATTATTTGTAATTACACGTAATTTAGCATGCTAGATTTATATTATTTGCGTGCCGCCTTAATCCAATCCTCTCCTCCTTTAGTCGGGACAATGATGTCAGGTGTGGGGTGTAATTAACACGTTCTAAAAGAACGTAAATACTAAAAGAACCGACGCTAATTCCGAAGAGACTCGTGCCTCAACCTGACCAAAGAATAAATTTAATGACACATTTCCAGTGACATAATGGTGAAGGGAAGTTGGAATTATAAATAAGTATATGTATTCTGTACGCACATTAGATTGTCACTAAGGACTTGTCGGACTGGCTATACGAGGTGGCAAGAGACAACTATGTTTGTAGGAGAATTATGGAGGGGAACGTACTTATCGTTTAGTAAAAAGAAGCTCTTCATATTAACTTGCACGTGGTGCGTTTACTAATAGATTCCTCTAAGCACCTTGTTTAGACGTTGGTACAAGTGCTTAGATGGCTCTTACTATTGAGAACTACAAAGATAGTGTAAACTAGGCCTTCAGTGGAATTGCCTCAAATTGTTCAAATTTTTTATTGCTGAGCTTTCTTTGTTCATTATTAAATGTTTATTAAAAATTATAATTTTTACGATTTCTAGTTCTGAATTCTGAGGAAGCCGTTACTTTGTCTCCAGTGAATGTATCAACATATCCCCGAAGTAGATTGACAAATCTGCGACGATAGTAGAAGAAATAGAAATGATGAAAAACCGACATTGATATGACCATGAAAGGGAATCCGCTGGAACATCGCTCCGGAAGTGGAATACCAGGAGACAGGAAATGGCTGCTCACAGTGATCCAAGCTCCGAACATGAAGAGGTCCATCATACCGGAGTAGAACCTTCAACAAAACATAAATAGTCAAATTACTATATTCTTTATAATTAATGGTCGAACAACAACCATTTTTCTGCATTATTAGCATGAAATCTAACCATTCAGTGGACCCGGGAAGAGATTCTGAGCTTACACCTCGGAAGATCAGAGGGTTCGTCAAGGATGCAGGGCTGCTATAAGTGACCCAGCAGGTTATCAGGGGCACAATAGATCTTTTAGGAGTTGCTTTCCCCTTAGGGGGCCCTGGTTCTATCTATTTATCCCTTGAATGATTTTTAAAAGTATTTAGGGAAGAAAAGTAACTGTCTGATGAAATATTTTTGTTTTAACAAACAGTCACCTTTCTTCAGGACTGCGTCCAACATCGGCTGCTAAAGAGCAACGTTTCGTCACCGCTTGTGCTGAGCAAGTCTGAGCGGGTCTGCTGTCTCCGATACCCACGTAGGTCACTTTTCTTAGGTCTTTCCATTCAACAACAAAAAATAAAAAACAGAAGATCTGTTCGGAGTAAGCTTTCGAATGGTCATCATCAACTTACCACGAATTCTGAATCGTTTACAACATTTAAGAAAGTATGCGAAAGCCCCAAAACATCATGTGCTCATTAAAAATGTAAAAGAGCTGAACTATTCATGTTTTTATTTTATTTATGTAGGTTATTTTAAGCAAATTATTCATGAATACAGTCTACACTACCCAAATTCCGAGGAAAGTGCTTAGTTATACAGCTCCTCCGTGACGGACAAGTTAAAAGGAACTTGAGGGTCGCTGCCAAGTTACGAAACGTAGAGTAAAAATGTATTATTAAAATTACATTTTTAAAAAAACTTGAATGACTTCTTGTTATGATCTCTGTATATTCTCTGTATAACTCTATTCATTGAATCTTAAGAATGGTATGTTATTTTATTTTCCTCTTATACTCTACATGACATATAACGTACAGATGTACGTATAACATAACTAATATTTACAATTAAAATAATGAATACTGTTTAAAATGTATCCACCAACCTAAACTTTCAACAAAACAAATAACCACAAAAATTTGTTATTATAAAAGAAATTGAATTTTCTTTCATTTGTATATATATATATATATATATATATATATATATATATATATATATATATTATATATATATATATATATATATATATATATATAATTTTTGACACCTTCAAGCTAGGATGTTTGAAGCATTCCAAAAATTTATGAATGCAACTTGAATCCACCCTACGGAATGCTCTAATGTGTATTAGTAATGATTTTATACATATTTATGATGTACATACCAATAAAATATTCTCAAAATTCCCGAAAATCTGTAATTGAGTGGACCTCTGAAGCCACTCATTAAACTCAGGGTGTTGACAAATCCTGAATCACAAAATGCCTTATCCATGGTTGTCAAAAACATTTTGACAAGGGGTTGCAAGCTTTTATATCGGTGATGTCATTTTTAATGTATGCCATAATTAGTAATGGGGATAGTTCGTATGTTTCACAAACGACTGGCTTCATGCAAATTTGATTTTGTTCCCGAAGTTAAGGAAAAAATAGTAAACTTTTAGTGTGTGCATAGTCCAATAAGTAATATGGAGTTGACAAAAGAGAATATTAAATCGTTTTCTGTACAACAGTTTGAAAGCAGCATATGTAAACGAGGACGTTTGTGTTTCATTATTTGGGACTTTTTCTCTGTATCAATTATTTCACGGCATTCATGTGTTGCCAATCATGGTTATTAAAGGCTATTAGTTCGATTCGGACCGCCTAACAAACGAAGGTAGAAGTACCTTCATATCCGTGAGAAGGGCACCTAATTCGACAAGGAGCACCATCAAAAAAGGCACCTTTGAGGGAACCAATGCAGAAGGTCATCCAAGAGAGATCTCAAGCATGATATGGGTTGCTGAACCTGCTTGGAGCTGAAGAGGACGGCCCAGGACAGTGTAGTATGGCGAAGAAGAGGGCAGTATTTGCTGCAAACCAATCGAAGATTAGTTCGATACTCGTGAGAGTCACTGTTAATTGGATTGACTTTGGAAATTGCATTTCATTCTTTTTAGCGCGGTTCCTCCCTCCCTTCATAGGGAGGAACCCCGCTTATAAGGTTGATCTCATGAAAAAATCCGGATTGCTGACTAGAAAATTTTACGTTTTAGAACCCCCAGAGACCGAATTAACGGTGGTTCAAATTTGTATATATATATATGTCTGTTCGCGGCATAGCTCAGCGAATAATGGTCCGATTTTGATAAAATTTCGTACAAAAATCTTTCGTCTAATTTGAAAGGTCAAGTTCGTTAAACAGCAGAACCCGCCCACCGGAACATGGTTTTTGGAGCGAATGTCGCGCCAAAAAAATCAAAAAAAATCGTTCCGCTTACTTCATATGCTTGCAAGTACTCGTTTTATACGCTTCTTGGCCTAGGAAAACGAATGAAACCATTTTCAAGGGGATAGCTTTAACCGTTTTTGAGAAAATGGCAAAAATAGTTGTTGAATAACGATTTTGGCTTAGGTACTTAAAATCATGGGATTCAGTACCCCATTCATCAAAACTAATATGTTGAAATTTTGGTTACGTTTTGAGTTAAGGAAGGGTTGGAATAAAATATTTTTTTAACAGACATGAAAAGTTTTGGGAACTTCGTATACTTTCATTAATATCTCGAAAACGGTTGAAAATCTTGGGAAGCGAAAGGTTACCATTCAAAAGCTTACTAAATGGTCTACAAAAAGGTTCAGAAGAAAGTTTTTAATAAGCGATGTCAATCGGAGAAATAAGTGCTTAAACTTTGAAGTAATTGATTTCGTTTATTCGAAAGGGTCTTTTTGTCTGTTTTTATTCCTGGTTATTTTTTAATTGCTTATAGTTGGATAATGTATTTGACAATAAATCAGATTAAGTAAAATAAGAAAAACAATTCATTGTTAGAAATATAGCTTGCCAAGAGAAAGAGATTCGATGACGTCTTTTGAATATTTTCAATTGCCTTTATGCTGTTGGTTTTTTATTTTATTTTCTAATTAATTTTATTTGTAGAATTATTACTATAGTAGAAGAACACAAGAAAATCTGAAAATTTTTGATATTTTTACTCCTAGAGATACGTATGAAATAAGTATCTCTAGAAGAGGATTCTGGGGTCTGGCGGACCCGACCATGTAAAGTCATAAACTCCTTTGAACAAAGGCCGAACAATTTGTTTATCTGTTTCTATTCTAAGCTTTTCAAATGACAATAGGGATATGAACGGAACCGCGCTAAGATGATGCAGTTCCTGCGATTCGGACATTTTAGTCCTAGAGCTGGCAGGAAAAACGTAGCCAACATCGCCCGGCTCTATTCAAGATATTTTCGAGTCAATGAAAGATCTGCTTCTCTTGCTGACCCAAACAGGTACGATAGTAAATACCAACCGGAAAAGCCTAGAATATTTTTTATTGCCAAGGAATGACCGAAAACCCGTCTCAAAATTTGTATGTTATTTAAGAATAACAGGAAAATTATTTCAAGTTTGTTTCCAACATGCTATGAAATAGTGTGAAATTACTATCAGCGAGGTATTCTACCGACAAAGACGAAATTTAAATTAAATTCACTAGGACTCATTCGATATTGTATGACATGAAACATTCCCCCCCCCCCTCGCCCACATTGTCAGTACCAGCTGTTCATCGTCCGTAATTTTTTTAATTAATAACAGCCCGAATGTTTTTCTTTTCCGGAATAACTCCATTTCCCGAAACTTCAAACAACGGCAACGAACCCAACCGCTCCAATACCTCAAAAATGTTCACGTCGGTACGAAAACAATTTAAAGCTCCGTAATACATTTCACACTCCTGGCGACGCAATTGACACAGATTTGTTATCTGCCCCGCAAACTAGAAAGGTCGACATTTAAAGTCGGTACTTTTGGTTTGCGGTAAATATAGGCAAGTTTGCGTGATTGCGTCAACACCATCGGCGGTTTTCCTCTTTAATGAACGGTTAGTGGAATGAAACTAATAAAAACTTGGTAAAATAAAAATATATAATAATAAAATTCACAATATGCGGACAAAATTTAAAGATTAATTATAAAAAAAAAAACTCGAAATAATGATAAATATTAAAAAAATAATCACAGATAAATATCTTGAGACACCAAGAGAGCACAAGCGAAGGGTAGACGCGATTTACACATGGACTGTTCAACACAGGTCCTGTGACGCAGGTTTGCTTTGCAGTGTACCCCTTGTACAATTTCTCTGTCAATTATTATTTCTTTTTTTGGCAACACTATGGATAACAGGAGGAGGTTACAGTCGCCAGGTTAGTTCTGGCGACCTGCTAGCTGCCACCCCTCCTTATAGGGAGGGAACCTATAAGCTAAAATTCTTTTAGTTTTGCTACCTCTAAAGCAACATTCCATCAGAGTGGCTAAAAATAAAGCTCACCGACAAACGAAATTTCTCCCCAAGCTAAATTGAATGAAAAGCTAAGAGCTTTGTGAATGCAGTACATTATTTATTTCGAGATGGTGACTAGTCGAAGAAAAGGTAGAGCGACAATCCACGTCAGGCAACTTTTCCAGAGAGAAAGGAGAAATTATTGGAGTTTGCAAAAGTTTTTTTTTCGCATCAAGATGGTTACTCGTGTTTCCCCTTTGTCCAGATTGCTTCTTGGCTTTGACTCCTCCAACTTATATTGAAAAACTTTTGTGACTCCAGTTAAAGCTCGTAGATTAGCCCTTCAACCTATTACTTTACCTATCTTATTCGCCGTCAATACATGGGGAATAACAACGTCAAATACAAACTACATAAGGCCTTTACCGAGTTGTAAGAGGGTCCGGGAAAGTCTGACTTCCATTGTGTGGCTTAGCACTTTGAAAGTGCTGTCCTTGTTTTCATTGTTGAAACTAGTGGTGAATTAGGGGTTCAAAATGCCCAATAAATTATAAAAATTTAGAAAATAAAGCTAACGCAGTCACGCAAGACATTAACTGAGGGCATTCCTCATCACCTCACAACAACTAAATAAAAGCTCAAATCGCAGGAACTTCGTCACCTTAGCGCTTTTTCATAACGTCCATAAACCACTAGCGTATATAGAAAATAATTTCGGGGGGGGGGCTGCAGCCCCCTCCGCTCCCCTTATATAATCCCATGCCATATTCCTAGCGTCATTTAGAAAGCTTCAAATAGGTATAGTTTATAATTAATACTTAGCTGAACAAAAGACTGCGCTACTGAATTTTCAGCTTTCGAATTCAGTTAAAAAAATTACAATTTTCGATACCGAATTTTTTCTGTACATTGCAGAGCCAAAAATGCAACTTTTCTTCAAGATGTCATTGGTGGAAGTATTTAAGTTATCCACAGAACGATTGATTGTAAAAAAAACTTCACCATACCGTTTTGCTACCTTTATTTCTTCCCTACAGTTAAAAATTTATTTATTTAAAAATTTATATTCTCAACTTGAGGAAGATTCTTCCACGAGTAGGGCACATCGAGACTTGTAGTACGCTGGGAAATATATGGTGGAAAAATAAAGGTAGGAATGACTAGTTTGACTGGCGTTAATGACCTCAAAAGTTGACACGCCTTAAAAAAAGAAAAGAAAAAAAAAGTAACATGTTAAGACTTCTTTTCAGTAGTGGAGATGGTTAATTCCGGAAGGTTAAAAAAAAAATCGTCTTCTTACAGTACTTGTCTATTGTGTTAAATACTTTTCAGCGCATATGTGCCATCGTCAGGTGCTCCTTGCACTTAATATATTAGGAGTTTGGAAGAGAAAGGGCGAATCACGAAAATCCGGATGTTGGGAAATCGAACTCAAAGTTTTGAAAGTGCTTCGGAATGCGAATGTTTACTCAATAGAATGTCGATTCATAAACCTGATTGAAAAAGTATGCAAATGAAATTCAATATTTTAATTTATACCAGTGATTTATAGGTAACAAAATGATAGGAGGGGAGTTTCAGACCCAGAATTCGACCTTGAAGTACTGCTATTCACTTAAACTTGAAACAGTGAGAGGACAAAAGGCAAACCAAAGAAACAAGGAGAAGCGTCTTGTTACCTACAATTATCTGACCCAGAAAGTAAAATTAAAAAAAAAAAAATGTGACCAGCACGGCGCACAGTGGTCTAAAATAGTCAAAAAGCGCTCAAAACTTGATTTTTGAAGTATTTTCTCCGAACCCATTTGCCTTAAATATATTTTAAATACCTCGTGAGAGTGCCATTTCTTGAGTTTTAGGCCCCCACCGTTGATTGCAGGACGGTGCTTAGTCATTGAAGTATTAGAAACGAAGAAAATTTCCCAAATTCTGATGTACCAAAATCGTTCCTTTAACTTTAATTTTTCAGGCCGATAAGGTTGATGCATGTTTTTCTAGTTTTAATGGGATGTTCGAAGGGCAAAAAAAAATAAAAAAAATTGTATTTTTCGAATTCCCTTCATGGACGGGAATACTGAAAAAGTAAAAATATTACACGTATCAAATTTCGTTTTGTCATATAGCTTTTGAGTCTCTCTAATTTCGGGCTTAAATATTCCGTGGGCCTGTATAGAAAGACCCCAGACTGAAATTAGCTGCATAAGTCTGCCTACTTCCTTGCTAGAGGTGAACAAACTCGGCAAGACAGGCGCGCGTTATCTCTATGTAAACATTGGCATCAAATCGTAGATGGATTTTTTTTCGAGTACTCAAGATAGTGTTGACTGCAAAAAAATGTCTGAAGTGATCCGAGTGAAAAATCGTGTCCTAGTTGAAATATTGTCATTTCAGGTTTCTAAATCGACAATATCAAATGTTATTGAGTTTTAAGCGCGTTTGGGCGGTTTTTGACCACCGTGCGGCGTTCTGGCTAGGAGTTTCCTTTCTTGTTGTAGCTCCTTTTTTCTTGATCAAGTAGTTTAAAATAGAAGAGTGTTAAAATTCAAGGAGTGGAAAGAGCCGTGAGCTGATAAAGTAAAGTAGGTAGCTGTCTCCGAGTTGATAAGGGTCCATTCTAGAGTCGGTACACGAAGGGCTTTGCACTCCTGGGACAGGCTCGTCGCCCAGAACTCCTTGGAAATTGAATCAAGGGCTCGTACAGAGAGGCATTCTACTATCTCCTTTACCCATTCTCAAGCATGGCTTTCTCTTCATGAGATTTTTCAATGAACTTTCTACAAATACCTTAAACAGTATTGTTTGATTGCTGTTGACAAACATAAAAAGTACAGTGTACTCCCTATTTCCGTAGATGTTATGGGATACAGAAGTGGGAGTTAATTATCTTCTTTTTGGAGCTACAAGTTCTATATATTCATTTACGGAAAATTTCTTTAGAAGATGGAAGGTACATCTTTCGTGGCCTCTTTGCCACCTCTTCGGAGGCCATCAGAACCCTGTAAGTGATCCGCTTGCCACCCATATTAAGACTCATGCGAGAGGACCATCTGCAGGGGTTTCGGTGGGACAAGTATGCCAAGAAAAATCCAGGGGCAAAGTATGAAATAAAGTGGCGTACAAAAAAAAAAAAAAGAGGTTGTACTTATTTTAATGTTCTTTAATAAACATCGGGAAAAAGTAATCACAAATATAATTTCAAATAAAAATAAAGTTAATGTAGTTTAAATATACAAATAAAAAAGTCCGACTCGCAGGAACTGCGTCATCTTAGCGCGGTTACGTACATCTCGAAGAAATAGAATAGTTTAGCATCACAAATCACAGGAAACTGACAGTAGCCAACTTACACAGAAGCGGATAATTCTTAATAAGTCAAAACACCTATGTACTGAAAACGTACTTACTCTTCGACTTTTACTGAGAAGGCTCTATTCTAAACAACCAAAAATTCTTTGTCTTTCTAAGAATGTATCTTGTTTTACTAGCAAATTCGTTTCACTGTAATATTTATTTATTTCATTATGAGCTACGCAACTTTAGCGATAAGCTCATGATCAGGAAAATCTCGAAATTACTGTAATAATCAACTGTAAATATGTGCTTAATGGCTAATAAAATTCCATTCTGTCGTGGGTTAAATCTTTCTATAAAATAAGAAATAACGATAACTTCAGTTGGAGGCTATGAGGAACCTTTTTTGTAGAGAACTTAGCAAGCATTGGAATTGTCACCTTCCACTTACCACGATTTCCCAACCGTTATCGAGATATTTAGGAAAAATGTATGAAGATCCGAAAACTTTTCATGTCTATTAATAGAATAATTTTTTTCGCATACTTCCTTAACTCCAAATATAACCAACATTTAAACATATTAGTTGGGATTAATTTCCAAGATGTAGAAATATTTCAATTGAATCCCGCGATTCTAAGTACTCACAAAAATATAATGACTTACAAAAACAATGATTCCACTTTTCTCAGGAACGGTTACAGATATCGTAAAATAAATGGTTTCATTCGTTCTCTTATGTTAAGAAACCTATAAAACAAGTACCTGCAAGCATATAAACACAAAAACGTAAGCGTTACTATTTTATTGCGCGAATTTCGCCCCAAACACTATCTTCTCGTAGGCGGATTCTGCTGGTTAACGAACTTGACCTTTCAAATTAGACGACAGATTTTTGTAACATATTTCGTTAAAATCGGACCATTTTTGAGCTTGCTAGAGCGCGAACAGACAAGCATATATATATAAATATACATATATATATATATATATACATAAATATATATATATATATATATATATATATATATATATATATATATATAAATACATATATGTTAGGGTGATAGGCCGCCCCAGCCCAGGTAGGATTAAGGCAGCTATATATAAGCTGCCTTATCTCTAATAAAGTCAGTCTTTATCAAGTATCCGTGAGTGAAGCTTATTCTCCTGTGTTCAATTTTGTTTTTTAAAAACTCCCTCGATACTCGTGGGAGCTTAACTGGTGCCGAAACCTTACTTACGCGCGCGCTTCAACAGCGTAGTGTTCGTAACAGTGCATGGAACGGCGGAATCAACACGAAAAATTACGCGATCGACTGTTCGAAATCAGGATGGCGGAAGGAACTACACCAATGGTACTAGCAGAAGGAACTCCTCCGGTGATTCTACCGCACGGAGCTACACCGGTAGTGCTCCCAGATGGCACTACTCAGATGGTACTCCCAGATGGCACTGTTGCACCCCAAGTCGTGTTCCAACCAGTTGCACAACCACCACCACCACCGGACCCAGCAACGATAACGTGGATCAAGATCCGTACTTCTAACGCTCACGATATGCGAACGGCTATCTCCGAAATCGAACGGTTCACCGGAGAAGCAGGAGATCTGACGCACTTTCTAAAGGCGGGCGACAGAATCAACACTGCCCTCGTTTCAAAAGAGGAAGCGGGCTGGCTGGATACCACCGAAGTCCCTACACTGCGAGCTGCGCTGGTCAACCGCATAAGTCGCCGCGTCCTGAATGTCATTCAGTGCGACGAAGATACAGAATGGGCGATAGTGAAAAGCCGTCTTAAGAAGGCGTACGGAGGGGGTAGATGGGCCCCAGAAGAAGATATTTTGCGCATGCTAAGAGCGACCAAACACCCTAATCAGTCGGCGGGAAGCTTCGCTGCCACACTACTCGAGTGGTACATGAAAATAGCGGACAAATTCAGTGAAAGGCTAACGGTCGAGGAGGGACGAGCGAAACTTGGTTTTCTTGAAAGCATCCTAAAAGTGCAACTGAAAAAGGAAACGAGAAAGGCCATTGATGAGGGAAAACAGTTCATCGAAATAGCTCACTCTCTCATGGATGATGATGGGAGGCAGGAGGAAGAAGGTATGGAGCATGCCGAGGCCGAATGGAGAATAGTCAAACCCTCTAGGAGGCAGAGACGACCAGGCCCATCAAATAGAGACGTGGGAGCAGGACATAGACGATCAGAGTGGCGGGATGGCCCAACCAGGCCTGAAGACAGAAGACCTGAAGACAGAAGACCCCGCAGACAAGAGAGCAAGAGGTGCTTCGAGTGCGGAAGTACCAAACATCTTGCAGCGAAATGTGAGCGCACAAAATGCTTTGAGTGTGGATCTGGGGGACACCTCGCTCGCAACTGTCCACATATCAGAAAAAAGCAGATTGATAAGGGTGAGCCGATGGAAGTGAACGCCCAAGGAGTTCATCGCTCTTTCACAGATACACTAAGGACTCGCACAACCTCTAGCGACTCGGATAGTGAAGGCACTAACTCCAGCCTACCACCGTGGGTTAGGAGAGCGAGAGAACGGCGAGCTGAGCGACTGGAGCCTAGCTACCGTCAATGAGGAAGGTGGCCGGAGAGCGGCAACCTTCTATGTGTTAACAATCTACTAACAACACAGAGAGGAGGTAGGTTGCCGATCATTCGCGACGGTGGGTATAAGTGGTTAGTGGATACCGGGAGTTCGTGTACCATCGTCGCGAGAGGAATAAAGCCGGTTGCGGATCATTCATTTAGGAAATGTGAGTGCAGTTTAAACACGCTTGGTGGACAGTGCCCAGTCGAAGGAGAAGTCGTGTGGAACCTCAGAAGATGGGGGAGGTCCAGCGTGAATCTAGTTGTCCATGTCGTTAAAAACCTGTCAGATGCTTATGATGGGATAATAGGATCTGACCTTATGTCGAGAGTTGGAGGCTGTGTGAAGCATGACGGGAAAAGGTGGGTAGTCAACCTCGGACAGCGACAGTATGTGACCAGAACTAACAGCGGAACAACTGAGTTACAACTAGGGGCAGTAGAACAACAGCACTGCAGATGGAAGAGGCTTCGGAGCAACTTTGAGGATGTGTTCTGGAACGAAGGGGATCCAATCAGCACAACTGGAAAACTAGTGCATGAAATTCCACTGAAGGTTGAGAAAGTCATAGCTGTAAAAGAAAGGAGGTACCCACACCAAATGAAGGCGATTATCCGTGAAGAGTTGGACTCAATGCTAGCGCAGGGTGTCATAGTACGTAGCAAGTCGCCATATAACAGCCCTCTTTGGGCCGTCCCTAAAGCCGGGGAAAGAGACAAGTTTAGAGTGGTAGTTGACTTTAGGAAGTTAAATGAAATCACGGCAGACGAAAAATATCCACTTCCCCGCATTGAAGACATCTTGGACCGCCTACAAGGAGCCACCATCTTTAGTACGCTAGACCTCAAGAGTGGATATCATCAGATACGCCTCCACCCGCGTGATGCAGAAAAAACGGCGTTCTCTTTTGATAGAGATCACTTCCATTTCACGAGGCTCCCCTTCGGACTGAAAAACGCGCCCACGTCGTTCCAGAGACTTATGGATGAATTTCTGAGAGGCCTGAGTGAGACCTTCGTCCAGGTCTATATGGACGACCTTCTAGTTTTCAGTACGTCCCCCGATGAGCACGAGAAGCATCTAATAGCTGTGTTCCAGAGGCTCCGGGAATTTGGCCTTAAACTGTCACCCACGAAACTTAAACTAGGGCACACGTCCCTTAAGTTTTTAGGCCACCTTATATCTGCAGATGGCGTCCGACCCGATCCTGAAAAAATTCAAGCAATCTCATCCATGGCGGTCCCAAGCGATATCAAAGGCGTTCGCAGAACGCTAGGAGTACTGAACTATTATAGGCGATTTGTACCCTCCATGGCTCACAAAGTGTCAGGACTAAACGCGCTATTGAAGAAAGGATGTCCGTTTCAAGTCACAAAGTCCATAACATCGGATATCCAGAAATGTATCGAACTTCTCCAGGCAGCCCCACTCCTTGCATTCCCCGACTTCAGCTTACCGTTCGTGATCACAACTGATGCAAGTGAGCTCGCACTAGGGGCCGTTCTATCCCAGCAACGAGACGGTGGAGATAGACCAGTCGCATTTGCCAGCAGAAAACTCACACCAGCTGAAACCAGATACAGTGCGCTGGAACGCGAGCTGCTAGCAGTGGTATGGGCGATCTCTCACTTCAGACCATACGTCTTCGGAACAACTTTTGTGGTCCGGTCAGATCACAAACCTCTTCAGTGGTTGTCTTCACTAAAAGAAACATCCGCCAGAGTCGCCAGATGGAAGCAATACCTCGCGCAATACTCCTTTCGGGTCGTCCACACCCCAGGGAAAGAAAACGTTGTGGCGGATTGGCTGTCAAGGAATCTCCCAGTGAACGCTATATCTCCAAGAGACGATGGACAGGCGTCAACACTGGCTGATTTCTTTCATAACTGGACCCCAGCCGAAGGCGATGCGACGGACGCAGACACCAGCGCACCAGACGCGACAGGCGTGTCAGTTGGTGACAGGCCAACGGATATAGAAGAGCGGGACGACATCGTTGTAAGGCACCGCCGCCACATAGTCTGGAAAACAGCCTCATCCGGATCACCACAAATACTTTATGGCAGGCAAAAACGAGGCGTCCTAGAAGTGACTGTGAAAACCCAACCCTCTGTAGACGACGACACTGTTATACGCGTCCTCAACGATGCTTCCACCCCCGGGCATATAACATTCTTGTACGTAGGAAACGCAGTCCTCTGGAACCGGATCGCTACTCTGTGGAAGAACGAGAGAATTGGCCTCGACCGCAGCTTCGTGCGCTGTACCCGCCTCGGTGAACGAATAGAAGATCTGGAGAGGCGTGAGGAACTCACCCTGGCTTATCACCAAGGGAAAACTAATCACAGAGGTGAAACAGAAACTCTTGCAGCACTACGCAAGCTCTATGTCTGGCCAGGCATGCGACACTCAGTTAAACGAGTCCTCGGAGCGTGCCAAGTGTGCCAAAAAGTTAAATACCTCCGAAGACCACCACACACCAAACAAGAACACACACCAACCCCAGAAAACCCGCTCGCGGTCGTACAAGCGGACACATTCACATGGAACAGCCAGTCGTGGGTGACCCTAATCGACGTATTCAGCAAGGTGGCGATGGCGGTGGAAACAAGACAAAAATCGGCTGAAGCAGTGAAAAAGGCGCTGCTTTCTTGGGCTCAGGTATATGGAGTTCCCGAAACCCTCATCACTGACGGAGGACGAGAGTTCACCAATAAGACTATTCAGGATCTCTTACAGTCATGGAACTCGGAACACCACACAACAACACCTGGACGCCCTCAAGGCAGAGGAGTGATAGAACGTCTTCATGGGACCCTCTCGGAACACCTAAGACTCCTGGATGCTGACCCCCATTGCCCAGAAAATGAAACCATGTCACGCGCGGTTGTGGCGTATAACCACTCCGTTCATGCCACTACAGGCCTTTCGCCACTGGAAGTGTTATTCGGTCTACGATGCGTGCGTAAACCAGGCTTACACACCAACGCTGAACACTCCCCAGAAGTTAATGCAATCCGCGACCATCATAGAACACAACGGCGACGCCGTACGGACGTCAGGCGCCGCATTGAGGATGAAAAGAGGAGGCGAGTAGCAAAAACTAAAGAACGACTCCGTGACCCTGCAGTTCCTCCACGCATAGGAGATATCGTGTACAGGAGAATCCCGTCTAACAGGAAGAAGATACCAGAACTCTACGATGGACCCTACCGTATAATAGTCATCAGAAAACACAACGTCGTTACAATTGAAGACGTCGCTGACCCCAGACACCGTCGGACATGTCACATCGAGCAGCTAAAAATGTCTCAGGAGAACGACGCTGTCGACAATAACGAAGAAGATGTCAGATAAGAATGACAATATTTTACTATGTCTTATTTTTAATCTTAGGTCATCAGTGTTGTGATTGAATTTACTTAGATTTATAATTACCCCAGGTATGAGGTCTTAAGTTTTAACTTACTATGTTATGTTGTACGAACCAGGTCGAAATCTTATGTTTATCTTTAATTATGTACAGATTACCTTATAATTTCATTATTTTATGTTTTATCTTTTTGTAGTCTTCTTTTTATTATTGTTATTTCTGAGTTCCTGGATACTCCAGGAACTGGAGGGGGGCTGTTAGGGTGATAGGCCGCCCCAGCCCAGGTAGGATTAAGGCAGCTATATATAAGCTGCCTTATCTCTAATAAAGTCAGTCTTTATCAAGTATCCGTGAGTGAAGCTTATTCTCCTGTGTTCAATTGTGTTTTTTAAAAACTCCCTCGATACTCGTGGGAGCTTAACTTATATATAAATATATATATATATATATATATATATATACATATACAAATTTAGGCCACCTATATTTTCGTGATCTATAGGGTCTGAAACGTGAAAGTTTCTAGTCGGCACTTCCGGATTGCGTCAAGAGGTCAACCTCATAAGCGGGTTCTCCCTATGGAGATAGGGAGTAACCGCGCTAAAAGAGCAAATCGTCCCATAGCGGCCTCTTTCAATGATTATAAATAAATAATCCTTTTTTTTGTAACAAGATAATTGCTAAAGTATCTTGAGTTTCGTCATCTCTCATAAACGTGGAAATTGCTGTCGGCCTAAAAGAAAAAGTCTTTTACAGGTCCTCCACAGCCATAAAACTTGTTTTCCAGGCCTTGACAAAAATAAAGCTAACGAAGGACCGAGGAACTAATTATCCTAAAAGGTTCTCCTCCATTTGGATTTAATTACTTTTTATTAGGGGCGTGAAAAGTGGCGGTTTCGGTTGTTGATTAGGGCTGCGCCGTCGGCCATGAGGGTTTTGATACGGCAGTAGAGGACCGGGTAATAAAAAGGTGTAATAAGGGTGTAATTGCTGTTTAAACCAGCTTATTGGGAGGTAAAGGAAGGATGGGTTTTTATGTCCACCTAGGGCACTAATTCTGTCCACCTTATAGCTGGCATTAAGTTTGTGGTCGCCTAAGGAAGACATATTGGATGTCCTGTTTCTCTCTCCTTTCATATACTCTGTTGCTTCTAAAATCCTCATGCCAGTTTTTATTTTGTTGCTAGTTTTTAAGGAATAAACAAAATTGTTGTCATAGCTTTGTTACTTATTCTTTTGTTAACATATATAATTTTTGATTTGATTGTGGTTTATGTCAACCAATAATCTCGATCCTCATATAATAAACCTCAAATAATATTGTTCGAGAGGAGATCGTTGACCGCTGGTGATGCGATTGATAGGGTTCGGTCGTGTTATCTTAATAAAACTACATATTTTATTCGCCGACTTCATCTTAAAATTAAGCCTTCATAAGGGCTGTAAAACAAGGACAGAGTTAATACTAATATATATATATACAAAAGAAGTGTCAAAAACAGACAAACATTATACATGGAAGAGTGTCAATGAGACATTTGGTGAGTGTGTGTTATGGCTAGAGCTTTAAATTAGAGGTATATGAATACAGATTTAAAACGTAAATGTATAACATAGTTACCGATATAAATTTAATAAGTATCCGGGGGTCTTCCGTCGTCTAGTGGCTAGCGCGCTAGATTCATAAGCGGGAGATGGTGGGTTCCATCCCCACCGGCGTACAGTGTAACGAAGTAGTGAGGATTGTGGACAAAAATCATTAACCACTAGTTATTTTCAAATAAACATTTTTATCAATTGAAATCAACTCAAAACAAGGTAACAATAGTATAATAATGCATACTATACGGCTATAATAATATTAATTGTAATATTAATAGAAATAATATAGCGGGTAATAATATTATTAATAACAATATTATAAAATATATTATAAGTGTAACATATAATGTAGTAATAGTATAGTAGTAAATTATACTTATAGTAATATTGCCATAGAATAATAATATTTTAACATTTTCTATGAAATTATTAAATATTTTTTTAATGCCGAGTCTGAATCGTTTTTGGATTCTTGAGAATGTAAACTTATATCGAAACCAATATCTATTTGATTATTAATGTCATCCTTTATTATACATTCATTAATGTCCATTCGGTTTGCCTTTTTATATTTTTTCACCGTAAAAAAACCTCTAGGCGAGATTACAGAAGAACCCGGCGCTTTTTCGATCTCTCACACAACGCTGTAAACTCTTTTTTATGTCTGCCTCTGAGGAAGCCGGAAGGGCCATCAGGGCGCGAATATTTTTTTTCTTGATAAAAAGTAATAACAATTTCTTCTAAGTTGATATATTGTTTCAACCAGTATTTATACAAGAGTTTTTTTCTCTGTGGTGAACACGTTCCCACATTTTTTACATATAATATAGGACTAAACTGGCAGTTTTTCTAATATCGCTTAATATTTCTTTAGGAGCATCCTGCAGATTAAATTGAATCATTTGCCCAAGGATTAATACCGTCTTCTTGGATTTATCCACATTTTTTTTCAAATTTGGAAGAAAAAATGATGATGGATCTAAAAAAAAAATCTTTGGAATCGGCAAATTTCGGCAAACTAAATTGCCCTCAGTACATTATACTTGAGGTAGACGTTTAGCTCTAAAAAACTTGGGATGTGTCCAGATGAAGTTTTTTTGCTATGGTCTATCAAAATTTCGTACTTAAAAAAAAATTTCAAAGATCAATGAAGAATAATTCAGGATAAATAATAAGGGAGTAATTACCCATAATCAATTATATCAGATAAAAAAGGAATAGTTTTGACGCAATTTCCTTCGGATGACTTAATAAAAACACTGTCCTATTATCAACGAGAGAGGCTCAAACTGATTGTTGGTATGAAACAGGTTTTAAAGACTTAGCCTTGTTTATAATATGTACTGCTAATGTGTTTGTTGACCAAAATAAAACTAATATTTCTTAGTTTTATACGATTTTAATTCCTTGAATAGTTTCTAAACTTAGCTAGAGGATTAAAAATTATATATAAGAAAACAAAAATTTAGGTTTTTGTCCATTGGACGTTACACTGTGCGGCGGCGGGAATTTTCTCATCCCAGGGCTCGGTGAGAAAATTCCTGGCTGCACCCTGGATGTCGGCGTTAATGCCCTAGAATTATGTCGTTGCGCCGTAAAAAAAAAAAAAAAAAAATAAAAAAAAAAAATAAAAAAAAAAAAATAAAAAAAGTATGCGATGACTATAGGCTTAAGGATGAGAATAAGGTAAACTATGCCTCACGGATGTGTAATCATTTCTGAATGTGGTACGTCGTGGTAAGTTTGGGAAAAAGAGCTGGCGGGGAGGGGGGGATTTTTATTTATGGAATATTGTTAAGCTGCTGATGAAGAAGCGTCTGTAGACGTGAAACGTGTTGACCACTGAATAATGGATGTTATAAGAAGTTGAATACTGTTAAGTTGCTTCTGAAGAGGCGTCTATAGACTTGAAACAAGTAGAGCACTAAATAATGGATGTTATAAAAAGTTGATAAGTTTGGAATAGATACATGGCTTCTGCCATTTTTAAAGTAATTTACTGATTACAAATGGTCTCAATCATATAATAATAAGTAATTTTTTTTGTTATAATCATCCAGAAATCACAATAAACATTTATTGAACTTTTTTTTAGTGACCTGTAATGATAGAACTTAATTCTTGTAATTACAGATATAGATCGTAGGACATTCTCGTCTATTTATTATCCTTCTTTCTCACTCCCTCTCTCTCTCTCTCTCTCTCTCTCTCTCTCTCTCTCTCTCTCTCTCTCTCTCTCTCTCTCTCTCTCTCTCTCTCTCTCTCTCTCTCTCTGTCCCTCCCTCTCTCCCTCTCTCTCACTCTCTCTCACACACACACACACTCTCTCTCTTTCTCCCTCCCCTCTCTCCTGCTCACACTCTCTCTCTCTCTCTCTCTGTTCTGTCTATCTCTCCTTCCCTCAATATCTCTCCTTCACTTTTCTCTCTCACTCAGTCAGTTTCTCTACCGCTCTCTCTTACCCCCTTTCTCTATCTCTCTATTTCTCTTTCTGTTCCCTCTTGTACCTTTATGGAAATTTATGGTTTTAATTTTGTCGGTAGCTGGAACTATATCTGGCCGAACGGGTTTTCCCAGTACTAGATAACCCAGCCTATCGCTCTTCCAGCCCTAACTAACAAGGGAATTTAAGGATCTCCTTGCTTTTTCCTCTCCTTTTAATAGGGTTTTATGAGATAGGATTTTTAAATGGTTTATTTGCCAAACTCCAACAGCCTTAGAGGCGATTTAAAAATTCTCTACCTCAGTAATTTAACTACTAAATTTATAAGGGCTCTTGGAAAAAAATATATTACCGCTTTACTTAACAAGGAAACTCTTCTACGCTTAATGAACTGTTTAGGAAATTTAAGACCCCAACAAGTAACGCTCTTTCAGCTATTATTTGGGATTATGTTATTTATGGTTTTTGTTTTATTTCTTCAAAGCCTTATTTTTTCCAGTTGAGAAGAACCTAATGGATACTTGATGCTATGGTACAAATAACAGTTTTAAGGTAGGTAGGTTAGCGATCAACTTGCAATAAATATACAAGCAAGTCACGCAGGAGCTGCATTCGTCAGTACAAGGTACTCTGGTGGGTAGTGAGCTTTTCTGAAGGAGTTGCATACAACATAATTAGGTATGAATCAGGCACGAATACCTTCACTTTTAGCACTTTCTGAAGCTACTCTAGACCCAAATTATTAATTTTTCCATGGCGGCCTTAATGTTTGGTTCATTGCAACGAAACTCGATTTGATTCCGGAATAAAATCACATTACTAATGAACAGATTAAGTTTATTCTTGCAACATATCTTTTTCTTTAAATTAACAAGACCTAAACCAAGGATTATGCAATATAAGAAAAGTCCGTCAAGCAGGAGCTGCATAACTAAGCACTTTCCTCAGAATTTGGGTTGTGTAGACTGGTTTCCAGAACAATTTGCTTAAAATATCCTACATAAATAAAATAAAAACATGAATAGTTCTCTTTTAATTTTGTAATGAGTAACTGTTCAATTATTAATTAGGTTCCAGAGAGTTTTTACACTTTTACAAAAACTTCATATTTTCGTCTTTTGATCTGACGCAGGAACAGGACACAGTCCCTCTAGTGGAAGATAGCGCTCCTTGCGGCGGCCTTGCGAACCTACGTCTGGTGGGCTATTCTATTGAAATATATTACAAAGTAAACCCCCCTTTCCGATTGACTGATTTAGGTCATTTTTACAACACTTCTTTCCCATGAGTTACTCACGAGGTATACCGCGTTTCGTTACAATACTGCAGAAATTACGACCGGTATGAGTATATTAGTAATTTGGGTCCGGAGTAAACCCCCCCTCCTAACGAACCGATTTAGTTTATTTTTAGAACACATTTTTACCTCTAGATTACCAATACGAATACCAAGTTTCGTCGAAATACAACCAATATTACGGCTGGCATGGTCAAATTAGTGTTTTGGGTTCGGGGTAAACCCCCCTCTAAATCCTCTAAAAGAAATAGTTTTCCTAATAAGAAGCCTGTGATGAGTGGTGTCTGTCCGCCTCCAAGTGTTGTCCAGATTTGCTGCAAGCATTGCAGAGAGAGCCTGTTGAGCTCTTTTAGCGCGGTTCCTCCCTCCCCCATAGGGAGGAACCTCGCTTATAAGGTTGATACAATGAAACAATCCGGAAGTGCCGACAAGAAAATTTCGCGTTTCAGAACCCCTAGAGACCGAAAATAACGGTTTTTCAAATTTGTATATATATATATATATATATATATATATATATATATATATATATATATATATATTTGTCTGTTCGCTCATTTCTGGCTTCCCTGATGGTCCAATTTTCATGAAATTTGGTACAAAAATCAGTCGTCCAATTTGAAAGGTCAAGTTCGTTAACCAACAAAATCCGCCCACTAGAAGATGGCGTTTGGGGCGAAATTCGCGCAGAAAAAATCGTAACGCTTACGTTTTTGAGTTCATAAGCTTGTAAGTACTCTTTTTATAGGCTTCTTGGGATAGGAAAACGAATGAAACCATTTTCAAGGCGATAGCTTTAACCGTTTTCGAGAAAATTGGAAAAATAATTTTTGAATACCGTTTTTGGTTTGGGTACTTAGAATCATGGGATTCAGTTGAAACATTATCTGCATGTTCTACGTTCATTAAAACTAATATGTTGAAAGTTATGTTACGTTTGGAGTTAAGGAAGGGTTAGAATAAAATATTTTATGAACAGACATGAAAAGTTTTGGGAACTTCGTATACTTTCATTAATATCTCGAACACGGTTGGGAAATCGTGGTAAGTGGATGGATACTATTTGAAAGCTTACTAAATTCTCTACAAAAATGATTCTAAAACTATTTTTGATTAGGTTATGTCAATCGGAGAAATAAGTGCTTAAATCTTCAAATACCTCTGTTTTGTTCTTATGAACGGGTTTTTTTCGTTCTTTTTGTAATTTTTGTCTCTTTCCCTTGGTTTTTTATTTTTTTAATTTCTTATGTCAGGAAAATGAATTTTTTTTGTAAAACAGGATAGGAAAAATGAGACTATTTTTATTTTAATTTTATTGATCAACAGGTCTTTGCATATATTTAAAAACTCTGTTCAGGAAAGTAATGCTAACCGTCTATCGTAGTTTCACCAGATCTCTCCTGGATTATGGATGCGTTGTGTACTCGTCTGCTAAACCCACTACTCTTAACATACTCAACATAATTCACAACACCGGTATTCGATTATCGCTAGGTGCATTCAGGTCTAGTCCTGTTATAAGTATGCTTGCAGAAGCAGGAGAACCTCCTTTACATATAAGGAGAAATATGCTAATGGAGCGATATCTTTGTAAAATGAAGGCTTTTCCTCCAGCTTCATGTGTAAGTGGCATAATACAGAATTCGTATACCGAGGATTATGAACAAAAAATAAATCATATACGACCATTTATTATAAGATGTAAGGAAATCGAAGATACTTTTGGCTTGGTAATTCCTTATATAAAAACACACATACATTCAAGAACACCTCCATGGACAATACGTAATTTCAACATAGACATGTCACTCGCCAAATTCAAAAAGACAAACCCAGCTTCAAATTTACTATACAAACAGTACTTCACAAAATTCATTTCAGAATACAAAAACTCCCTAATTCTTTACACGGATGGCTCAATAACAAAACACGGTGTAGGAGCAGCTGCAATCTTGCAAGATGATGTGTACAGCAAAAAACTTCCACCAAATGTTAGCATCCTTGGAGCAGAACTGCAAGCCATCCTCCTTGCGTTGAAGAGTCTGCCATCAACACAACAAACACACATCACCATTTGTAGTGACTCTTTGAGTTCACTGCAATGTTTACAAAATATATACACGACACATCCCACATGTATAGAAATAAAGGACGAAATACACAACCTACATGCTTCTGGTAAACATGTAACTCTGTGGTGGCTACCGGGACATGAAAATTTAGGACTAAACACAATTGCTGACCGACAAGCCAAACTTGCAACAGAAGAACAAACTTACGAACCACTCGACTCCTACTATGAAGACGTAATACGTTACACAGACCTAATAATCTTACACTACTGGCAACTGGACTGGAGTAACACAACAGAGAACAAACTGAGGACAGTGAAATATACGGTAAAAGAATGGCCTTCGTCACACAGAAAATCACGACGCGAAGAAGTCATATTAGCCAGACTACGTATCGGCCACAGTCGTGTAACTCACGAGTACCTAATGACTAACAAGGACAAACCGACGTGCCGAACATGTAACTCAGAACTGACAATCAAGCATATACTGACTAACTGCTATTTAAGACAGAACCTTGATGTACCTATAGACTTGACAGAACTCCTCGGAGATGACAGCCACCACATTGATACAATACTCAAACATTTAAAGGACATAAACATTTACAACAACATCTAAGTAAATACCAAGTCAAAATATCTGGTTAAAATTTTTTAAAATTATTATATAAGAAATTTTCTTATAGGAATATGCTCGACTAAACCTACTTTACATCGCCCTCTACTGAAAAGACCGAAACACTGCACTTCGCCATAGATGCGGTGCGATAAATAAATAAAAAAAAAAAAAAAAAAAAAAAACTCTGTTGATATAACCTCTATATCGTTTTTGTTTGATTCAATAATAAGAAATCCTTTTTTCAATGATTTTATATTTTTAGGCCAATCTATAATTCCTGTGGGTTAATATGTTTTTTAAATTGAAGCTTTAAAGCCTCAACAGGAATATTTGTGTAATCACCCTTTACAGTTAATTTATTAGAATCATGAGTGACCGTTTTTGTGTTACAACTAACAATCTTTGAAAACGAAGTTTGACTATCCTTGTTATTGTTATTTTCCTTCTGTTTGGCCGAGATTTTCTATTCATGATCTAATTCTCCTTGAATTTTTTGACTAGACCAAGAACCTATTTTAAGCACTCTTAAATTCCTTAATTTAATTCAGGAAGTTTATCAAGCTTGATATAATCACTTTTGGGTTAACACGGGTGGTCTATACCGTGTCCTTTGTTTGTAAACACAAAGAGGTTTCTGAGTAACGGTAAAGGGCAGTAAAAGTATATGACTTTTCCTGGAACCAAACCCTGCATACAGAGAATTACAATACGAGACCTTCTCATTCTTTCTTTCACCAGCTACCGTGTAACACCTTAGATCTGTTTATATTGTTAGTGCGGTTCCTCCCTCCCTTCATAGGGAGGAACCCCGCTTATAAAATTGATCTCATGAAACAATCCGGAAGTGCCGACCAGAAAATTTCGCGTTTCAGTACACCTAGAGACCGAAAATAACGGTGGTTCAAATTTGTATATATATATATATATATATATATATATATATATATATATATATATATATATATATATATATATATTGTCTGTTAGCTCATTTCTGGCTTCCCTGATGGTCCGATTTTGATGAAATTTGGTACAAAAATCCGTCGTCCAATTTGATGGTCAAGTTCGTTAACCAGCAAAATCCGCCCACTGGAAGATGGCGTTTGGGGCGAAATTCGCGCAAAACAAATCGCAACGCTTACATTTTTGAGTTCATATGCTTGTAAGTACTCGTTTTGTAGGCTTCTAGGCCTAGGAAAACGAATGGAGCCATTTTTAAGGCGATAGCTTTAACCGTTTTCGAGAAAATTGGGAACATAGTTGCTGAATAACGTTTTTGGTTTTGGTACATAAAATCATGGGATTCAGTTGAAACATTTTTTCCATGTTCAAATTATATCAAAACTAATATCTTAAACTTTTCATATGCTTGTAAGTACTCGTCAGGAAAATGTATTTGTTTGTAAAACAGGATAGGTAAAATGAGACTAATTTTCTGTTGCTAGAAATAATGAAAAGTTTTGGGAACTTCGTATAATTTCTTAATATCTCGAAAACGGTTGAAAATATTGGGAAGCGAAAGGTTACCATTCGAAAGCTTACTAAATGCTCAACAAAGAATGTTCTGACGAAAGTTTTAATTAGGCGATGTCAATCGGAGAAATAAGTGCTTAAAACATTAAAGTAATTGATTTCGTTTATTCGAACGGTTTTTTTGTCTGTTTTTATTCCTTGTTATTTCTTAATTGCTTATAGTTGAATAATGTATTTTACAATAAAACTGGTTTAGTAAAATAACAAAACAATTTATTGTTAGAAATATAGATTTCCTAGATTCCAAGACCTTGTAACTAGCGGGACCCTTTCTAGTGTTGACCGACCCTTCCAGGTAAGATCGTAAATCAAGACCATTCAAGACTGGTGGAACCAAAATAATAACTGCTTCTATTTTAATCTTCAGGCGATTCGCCAAAGTTGCGAAGCCTTATCAATAAATAAATATTTTAATCTTACCAAATTAGACTAGGGATAAGAACGTAACCGCGCTAAGATGATGCAGTTCCTGCGAGTCGGACTTTTTAGGATTTGGATGGGTTCGTGTGTTGGATTTGTGCTAGGTCAGTTGTCCTTGTACATTGAAAATTTAAATTAATATAATGTTTGATGAATGAAGAAAAAAAAATGACATGTTGATTAGAATGGTTAGAATAATAAAAGCTCATGAATGGTGATGATATTGACGATTTTGCCTACTTAATTCTATTAAAAAAATGTTCATAATATTAGTTTTTATACACATGGTGCTTATTATGATGCAAAAATGGATTCAAAGAAACCTTTTGAAAATGCAAAATAAATATAAAATTAGAATTATCTTAACTACATAAAATTAGCTGCGTACTATGCACATTGTTATACCTGGAATGCTTATATGTCTAAAAATGTAACTGCTCTATATCCTTAATGTGCACTTTATAGTTTAGCTCCGAGTGGTAATCACTTTAGATATTTTTCTGCGTGTTTTTTCTACTTTCTTTCCTTCCACCAAGGACAAGAGAAATCCCTTTCTCTCCCGTTATATTAACCCCTTTTCACGTCAAGTATTTTCCGCGCCTCTACTTTTCAGGTCTCGTATTTTCAGCGTTCACCTTCTACCGCTTTTGGTTCCCATGCTTTCCCCACAGGACGCTGCTCCGAAGGGAGGAACTCCCTTGCCCTACAAGGGACTCCGAAATTAAAACGATAAATTTCCATAAATGGATACGGCTGTAGCAGGAGCCGGCCTCGGAATGCGGGAGGGAGGTTGGCACGTCTTAATCCCCTACAAGCAGCAGAAATACCTCCAAGGAACACATGCCCTACAATACCCGTTCTCATCAAGTGCTCTCCAATTTGCTTAACGTATGACGTTTAGCAAATTGGAAGGCGGAGCTCTGATTAAACTGGGGGTGATAAGCTGTAGATAATCCCTTCGAAAAAGTCTGTTTTGTTAATGAGGAGACTCTTTTGCTTTTTTTGGAGTCCACTGTTTGGGCTGTATTTTTGTTTCAGCCGTGTAATGGTGTATTCAAGTTTCATCAACAGTGATTAATCGGCGCCAAACATTTATGCGAGCATTGCGAATATGTGGTATTTATGCGCCTAAAATTCACTTTTATTTACGTGTGCTGCCATCTTCATGTGCGGTCGGAAACTTCTCTGACCACCCTCGTACATTACGAGCACACCAAAAAGATAATTACGCTCCAACAGAAAACAACATAAGAACAGTCAATGAAGCCACAAGAAGAAAAAGGTCAATGAGCGCATACCGAAATACCGAGACTCAACGCACCAGAATTATAATAATCAAAAAGACAGACTCCAGCTCAAGGACATTCCGGATATGAAGAAACCGTTTTGACTGGACTGAAGATAGGACACACAGTACTGACTCACAACTACCTACTTAACAACTTCCACTACACAACGTGGGGCACAAAAAACTCAGCAAAACATATACTAATAAACTTCATTAAATACAATCACATCAGACAAAAACTCAAGATACCCAAGACATTGCAAGACGTTTTACAAGATGGCGACCAGACAATTCAAAAACTCCTCAATCTCAAAAAGTATTTACTAATCAGTTAACTGACCGCACTGCAAATAACCCAGTAGATGCAGTATAATTAAAAAGAAAACAAAATCAGGAATTTCTTAAATAAAACTGAATTATTATAAAGAAATGGTTGCAGTAGTATAATGAAACATTACTTGTTTCATTAGACACCATTGTCAGTAGAAACTCGATCTCGGCGAAAATCTTAAGTATTGAACCCCTAAAACATTTAGAGAGCAACGTCTCTCCATCTAGCAATCATATGTTGATTATGAACTTTTGTTGAAACATTAACCTTGGATTTTAGAAATAGTTCTGTTCTAAATTAGTTGTGTTCATCATGGACACGAAACATTTACTGGATGCATTATGGGCGGATCCTCGCACAATGTTTATGGAGCAGTATTTCATGGTTTGCGAACCATTCCACGATCAGAATCCAGGTGAGCAATTGTATGGTCAGTTTTTTGAAAATATGAAATCACCAAACGGCCACACGGCCTTTTTTTCCTGGTTTCCGTTTATCGCCGATGATAAGTAATGACGAACGTGATCAGTACTTGCTTCGGCGCCTGCATAGAAAAATCACGAGCGTTGTCATTATTAAAGGGTGGAAGGATTTTTCAAATTTTTGAGTACGGGCAATTTCCTATGTGTGTATATATATATATATATACATATATATATATATATATATATATATATATATATATATATATATATATATATACACATATACATTCAGACATATATATTCTGTGTATAAAGCATTTCTGTAACAAACGATTGAACGAGTTCATGAACCAGCAAAATGGGCACATATGGTTTCAGTGGGGGCGGGGGTGGTTTTTTCAAGACAGAAATTTGAAATATTCCTTTAATATTATATATCTGATAGTTTAATCAGTTTCCTCAGCATTACAGAGTTAAGCAGGAGTCTGTCCAGTTAAGCTGCTCTTGTATGACGGGATTTTTTAATAAGTATATTGCACTAGTATTTCAAGTTCGCGACTCGAAAATCGGTGTTTTTCAGTTATGACTATGAAAGAAATTGGTAAATGTATCTTTATCAACCACCAAAACTGTATGTACCTAGCTCCAGAGCTTGTACACCAGAGGGCACTTGTGTCACTCTTCCTGTCTTAATGGTACTCCCTCTGCAAGAGTAACGCATTTTTAGTTGAGTCTTCTTTTTTTTTTCACTTTTTAAATACTAGTGCGATATGTCTAATAACTAAGTTTTGGAACAGTTTAGACCAGATATAATCCTAAAAAATTACAATATTAATTTTCCTAGGGATTGGCGAGGTTAGTTCAGTGGTAGAGCAGTCCAATATGATCATCGACTAATGACCTGAGTACTAAACTCATGCGCACATAAGATTTTTATCTTCTAATGCCTTGGGGTCATGGGTTGATTTCGGGGCACCAGACCGTCCCTAGGCCCATCTAGCCTCTAAGGAATTTATTATTACTGATTACACCGTCAGTTATACGGGCACACCGTTACATTATCTGCCCATCTGGGCCCTTGTGGCCTGTTATAGGACTGATTTTTCTTTAGGGCTTGGTGGAATCAGAAGACCTGTTGCTGACTTCAAGCAAAAACACTACATCGAAATGTGGATCGAATCTATATTGGTCTACATGGGACCTAAACAGATTACCGGGAGTACCTGGATCATCGGTGGTGATGGGAAATACTACTTCAAGGAGGCACTTCAAAGAGTAACCAGCGTCATTGCTGGGCACAAGGTAGGAATTAATGGCATATTCTCATGTGTTGGCAGTTAATAAATATTATAATAGTATGAATAAATATCAATACATGTTATTATGAAGCCAATGCTAGTAAAAGTAGTGAAATTATATTACACTGGTTATACGTTCAACACCATAAGACCTTCTGGTAAGTATTATTGTCTATCCAAATGAGTATGATACGAAGCAAAGAGAGAAATGCGTTTATTATTCATATGCTGCCTATTTTCAATGGGTTACTATAACAGAGCATATAAACCAATCCTAATAGGAGATTCAAAAAACGAGGTTCCTAAAACTGGTAATGCCTGTGTAAATTCAAGAAGAACGTGAAGACAATTACATTTAAACCCCTATTGCTGCCACATACCTATAGAAATAGTGTAATCATTCTTAAATTTATCGATGCATTTAAAAATCTAAAAGAAGAAATGCCCTTATTACGGATACCGAACAACATGAATATTGAAGGAAACGAATTTGCCAAAGAAGCAGCAAAAGCTGTACACTTCCTGGAGGACGTCATGCCGTCATCCTTCCCCGGTAAATTTTTAAGATACTGTCTTCTATTAAGCCTTCCATGAACTTAGTATGAATTAAATTAAATTTCCACCTAATTGTTTTATATCGTTAACCAAATCCAAAACCAATAGATTACTTTCCTTGCAGCGATCTATTGAACGAAGTTTGGTTAATGTGAAGAGGAAAGATCGGATCCGAAATGCAAGTATAAGGAAGAAAACGGAACTCGAGGATACCTCACTCAAGTGGAATTGGGATGGAATTCTGGTGAGAAGATAAAACGGAAGATGGCCTCAAGAAGTGACATGGTGGCTGCCATATAATTTCAAACGAAATAGGGGCTGACAAGCCAAAAGGTAGAGAGACTATTTCCATGTAGAGGTCAGATCACTAAGGTGGAGATTGCTCACCTCAAAGTTGGATCCCCACACCTGGAAAACTAACGGAGCACAGATCACAGTGACTCCTGGAAAAGAAGTGCTTTGTCTCCTTTTTTGTTGGTTATTATTTAAAGGTTTTATTTATTTTATTTTGTTAATACGAAAAGAATTGTACTTGTTGACTAACTGTAAATATTTGTTGACGAAATATATGACAATTTCATTCATTCATACTTTAGAAAATGCCCACTATAAATGCATATGGTTGCACACGCATAGATACCAACATCTCTAAATGCAATATTTCGTTAAAGCGCCTAGAATTTCTTTTAGGTAAAAAGGATAGTGACAGCTAAGGACGGCCTGCTAACACTTCCCGCCCTGAGCCTCATGATAAAGAAGGAAAAGGCGCTGGGTGGAATCCTGATCACTGGTAGTGACGTGTGGGAGGGTCCCGAAGGATACTTGTCTATGCAGATCAGCATCAGCTCCGGGCGTAAGTATTCAACAAATTTAACGTATTTTATTTAAATTTAGTTTTCGTCACTAAGGAAGTCATTCTAAATTTAATAAGAATGAAACAAGAGGCGTGGTAGTCTGGTTTGAATGATGTTAAACTTAAGTCCGAATGCAAGGATAATCTCTGAAATAGGTAAAACGGAGGTGAAATAATACAGGAAAAGAGACCTGTCAATAATTATAAAATGTTTATAAAAAAAAAAAAACAACTCCCGGTTGAGCAGCGGAAGTATATCAAGTTATTGATGTTACAAGCTGTTTCGGTCATAATCAATTTTAGAAGTCTAAGTTTCTCTTTTACGGGACTAACTGCTTATCACGAACACACAAGATCAAAGCACATCAAAAACGTGGAAAATTCGAGTTGGACGGAGGTCAACCATTTTAGGCCTCCAAGCTCACCCGATTTCGGGCTAATATTTCGGCACCTACGGTTCCCATCTACCAGAACTCTCAGCATCAGACTGAGCATTTGTTAATGGACCGAAGCTGAACACAGCAGGTAGTGGCACTACAGTACTACCCAAAGGCATGCGAAGCAATACCGGAAGAGAACGGAGACTCGTCTTAATATCTGCAGGACTAACATAAGTATACTAAGAGCTTTTCTTCCACAACACGGCAGACTGCATCAGAATCTTCATTCAATGGGAGATATCGGCATGGGGATGCCATATAAACCATGGTGAAACTCCATGCCTTATCACTAGCAGATGTTGGTGCTAGCAGCCAAGAGATATCAGCATTATGGGTCGGATCCAAAGAAGCATTATGGGTCGGTTCCATTTTCTTCATATCTTCAGACACCTTTCCTTCTCAGGCGGAGGGAGGAATGGCGCTAAAGAGGGTATAGTAGAAACAAGATATTATACGAATAATACACGACTTTAACACCAGTGAATGGTTAATTACTATACCTTAATAAATATTCAAAGTGATTAATTTAAAAATATTTATCTTGATTAAAGGTGCGGCTCCCCTTTCAATGTTGCAAGAAATTCATGAGCGTTCAAAACTGTTGAATGGTTACAATATGGTTGTTAATATGACTTTTCCAATGGACGAACTCCTCTCATATGGGTTCAAAGTAAGAAATGTACATAAATGCTGAATTATGATATTTTCTGCACCACTTTCCCTCTATGCTCTCTCAACATCCTCCTTCCCCTTCAAAATCTAACTCTTCTTCATCCAAATATACAGCGACTTCCATACAGATCAGTTCTTCCTCTCCTCGCCGGTATATTCCCTCTATTCTGTAATTGTGTAATCACAACTCATAAACAATGTTGAATCTGTTAACGCCTTCGTTTGATTTAGTCACCATTCGTAGCACATATTTATTATCTGTTGTTATTACCAAATTTTTATTTTTAATATTGTTATTTTTCTTCTCTACGGGTAACTTGTATGGGTATTTTTTCTTATGAGTATTTACTCTTAGGTATTGATCACTATTGACACCTATCTCTTTTTTTTTCTTTAATTTTTTACTGCAATTCAACCACTATTAGGTCATTCTTGCCTCATGGCCGGTAGCATAGAAGGCAAAGACAACGCTCGACACCCAGCGAGAGGCGGACCTAGTCAAGATCGAGTTGAGTCCCCCCTGCCAGTTCTACCTTAGTGGCCCGCATCTGGTGACTGGCTGCCAGGTCTATGATAGAAGTGGTACTTGCTAGTACCAGGGCAACCAAGCAGTCAGTTAGGTAACCACGAGTCACCTATCTCATGGTTACCTAACCGGTAACTTGTGTCTTCGGTCCTTTTCCAACCCTTAGGCATTTATTGCTAAAGATGGCTGCCAAAGAGCATGTCGACACGTACAAAATATTGGTTAATAAAAAAAAAAACGGACTGCTTTTCTTAGCCGAATCTCAACTATTCCTTTCGAACTCATCCCTTCGACGGCAACTCATTTTTAATATATTTTTTCACCACTATTAGGTTATCTTTGAGTACTAATTTTTTTTACAGATCAGAGGCAATTATCTGGCAGTTACGATTTCAGATGTTACTAAAGCATACGCTGATTATATGGAGACAATATTTGATTTTGACACCATTAAAAAACTTTTCATGGATTCTGGACTATTCCACAAAGGATTCAGAATTTTAGTGGACTGCATGAATTGTTGTGAGTATAGTTTATGGATATATGCATATATATACATGCATAAAATAAATTGAATTCACTTTGTTGATTCTCTTTTATTAACCTTCCGCCAGGAATATATTGGATATTAGTATGTATATTTTATTTAGATATTGGTATATTTAAAATTATATTGCTTTTAACGTCAATTGATAAATAACGTAATTTTAGGAAGAGTTAGATACAGGTTGCTATATATATATATATATATATATATATATATATATATATATATATATATATATATACATACACACACACAATTTTGAAGTACTGTTATCATCGTGATGAGTTCTGGAATATGAAATATTTTAGTCGGCACTTGGAAACTTGGTAAAAACAAAATCAGTCTTTTAGACGTTGTTGTTAATTCAGTATAAAATAATAAAAAAGTATTTCATTTAGAGCCTTCTCCTCAAATTCAGGAACATTAATATGCTTTAGGTTCACCTGACAAACCTATGTAATGTACTGTTTAACGTATAGCGTTCTTTTTCGTACATGGCCACCGCGTTTGCGCCGGGGGAAACATTTTTGTAACCCTTAGGTCCATCCGGAAAACCTATGTAAAATGTACTCTATAACATACAGTTGCGCCAACAGTCTTTTTTTTCGAAGATGGCCACGCCACTGCGCCACGACACTTTTCTGTGACACATAGTCTTCCTTTTCCTACATGGCCACTGCGCATTCGCGAACAACACCGGACACTTTTTTGTAACGTTTTTTTCCAGTTTAATCACCGCTAAAGCATATTAATGCTAAAAAATAATTGATGTAGATTATTTCAAGCAAATTATTCAGTAATACACCGCCTACCTTGCGGAAGAATGTGCCTAATTGTATAGCTACTGCGTAACGGATATATCTTTTATTTTCAGTTATTTTTGTTAGGTTCTGGACCATATGCCGTGGAAGTGTTCGAAAAAAGGCTAAAATGTCCTGCTGGTACCGTCCTGAATGCCGAATCTGTGGACAACAACAGGGACGTCATGTCACAAGAAGCATCCAGGACTCTAATAAACCATCTGAGGGGAGGCAAGTATGACGCCGGCTTTGCACTAGATTCGGATGGGGTAAGTTCATTTATAATTGTGTTTTCTTAATAATATTAGCAGTACAGCGTAGTGCCGCCTTGACCGGGGGAATAGAAAATAATTTCGGAGGGGGCTGGGAAAATTCCGGGGGGGGGGCTGAGACCATTTCCGGGGTATGGAATACTAACAATTTAGATCTTGGAAGAGTTTTAGCCAACTAAAACGCTATTACACCCAAAATGGAGTATTTTTTATGAACTAAATGATCTTATTTAATTTATTTTTAAGGATTTTTGAACTTTTTACCGATCAACTCAAAATTTCAGGGGGGGGGGGGGTGCAGCCCCCTCAGCCCTCCCCCCCTTATATACGCCCATGGGGTGCCCCGATCTTAGCTAAGGTTACGGTGGCGATGCTCGTCCCGCAAGACAGTTAGCGGTTTTAAAGTTAACATTTCCATATTTTGCAGGACAGAGTGATAGTTCTCGGACGGAAAGGATTCCAAGTGAGTGCTGGAGATTCTACGGCGATCCTGGCTGCACATCTCCACTGCATTCCTTATTTCCAGATCAGAGGTATAGCTGGTTTAGCGAGGACCTTTCCAAGTCCCGCCGCCATTGACAGGTAAGCTTTGTCATACAAGTTATATTATTGTCCTCGGAGAATATTTTGATATTTTGTTGCGTGGAACACACCTTTTTCGTAGGGGCAAACTAAGAAAAACAACCACAACAATAATAAGTCATAGAATAGTTGGTTTTCCGCTAAGAAAAAAAAAATTGATAAATCTATCATTTGGATGTACCTAAATGCTCTTTGACAGCCATCTTCAGCAATAAATGCCTATAGTCGGAGAGCTGGTAACGCACTTTTCATGAAGTGTTTTATGCATCCTGACATTTTGCTATAATGTACCTCTTAGGTAGATAAGGAGGTAAGTATGTGTTTCCTGGACATACCTTGGAACACCAGGTACTGCGCATAGGGGAAAGGTGCAAAACAATATTTCCCAAAAATAGTGTATTATTCAGAAGCCAACTATTATTAATGAAAAAAATTGCAAATTACGGCAATTTTAAAATTAATAATAAATAAGGCAGGCACTTTTTAAGGGGGTTAAAATGTAAATTAAAAAAAAAGTACCTAGTTTTTATTTTTAATAATTAATAAATTGCTTCATTCACGCTGCAATTTAAACAGCGTCTTAAATAAACATATTTATTTATTTAAATTTTAACGTCCATTTATTATTAACTACGAATTTTAGGACGGGTTATCTATAGGTTACCACCCTTTTCTAGCCAGGATAGGGGTGATGCCTTTTCTTTTTTCGAAAGAAAAGCCACCACCCCTAGTGGGAATCGAACCCACGACCTTTGGCACGGAGTGTTAAGAGCTCACGCCTTAACCCTCACGGCTACCGGGTCTCCTCTATTTATTTGTTTAAAAAAAACAGCTGTGCGCGTGTGCTTAAAAGTACGTGGAAAAAAGTGCAAGCGTGCAATGAGTAACCTGTGGTAAGCCAGAACTCAATTAATTATATTTTACTTGTCCAACAAAAGTAAATACTTGACACAATGAAATCACAGTTGAATCTAACCTCCAATGTATAGAAGTCCCAATAACCCCGAAATGCCACTGTTCAATCTCATCGTAGTAATGAAACAACGTTCTCAGGGGAATCATTATGCCCTAGCGAGAATGCTATAGTTATAAAAACTGTAAAAGGATTAAAACAGAACGATTATATGGTAGCTTTGCTTGATATCGTTGAACCAAAATCTGTTAAATTTGTCTCCTATATTTCAAGAGGTAGATTTTGTGTTCACTTAAGCAATAAAACTGAAGTTGATAGATTGATTGACCAACACCCTTTTGTAAGTATTGGTGATCATGAAATACCAATAAAACGTCTTATTGAGCCATCAAAAAGGGTTATTGTCTCCAATGTTTTCCCTGCAATACCTAACGAAGCTATCGAAGATGCCTTGAAAAGGTTACGTGGACTGGGAACTATTCACACATGCTATGCATATTCTGGATGTGCCATACATATACGAAAGTACAGAAGACATTGATATATCCGCCTCGACACTCTCAGAACACATACGCACATCAATACAACACTCAACACTACAGCCCCAGACTAGGTTACATACTTCTAAGTGTTCTAAGACTCCGGCCTATATTCTACAGCTTATCCACGACAAGAATATCATTAGGAAAAGGTGGCAGAGATATAGAGACCCGGTAGACAAGACTCGTGTAAACAGATTGGGCCGTAAAATTAGATTCCTCCTAGAGTCAGAGAAAATTATGTCCTACAAAGCCTACGTTTCTGATCTGGACCCAGGTGACAATAGTCTTTGGAGAGAAACAAGGAGAATCCTTGGTAAAATTCCTGCACTCCCTACCCTGAAAACAGACCAACGGACAGCGACTACTGACGAAGAGAAATGCGATATTTTTGGCACTCACTTACAGACGATTGCAAGACCGCTAGACAGACACGACCCTGAGACCGATACTACAGTGGACGATTTTTTAAGAGAGCCTTTGACCGCAGACGGTGCACTTACTGACTACATAACTCCACAGGAGCTCAAGGGGTATATCAGGAAACTGAAGAACCGAAAAGCGCCAGGGGAGGATCAGATTCCGAATTTTATTCTGAAAAAGCTGCCCAGGAAGACGATCGCCTATTTGGTCGGACTCTTTAACGCCTGCTTGAGGTTGGGGTACTTTCCCAAGACATGGAAGAATGCGATTGTACTAATGTTCTATAAGGAGGGGAAGCCCAAGCATAGTCCTGCCAGTTATCGCCCCATAAGTCTATTATGTACTCTCGGCAAACTGCTGGAAAAATGCATAGAGAAAAGACTACGGCAACATCTTGAAGAAATATCAATCATTCCATCTCATCAGTTTGGCTTCCGACACCATCACTCTGCCACGCACCAAGCACAGAGAGTTGCAGAGGCAATAGTTAAAGGGTTCGAAGCCAAGGAATACACAGCTGGCTTATTCTTGGACTTGAAGGGGGCCTTCGATTCAGTTTGGCACCAGGGTTTATTATATAAACTGAAGAAAACATCACCACCAGCCAATCTTCTCTCTTCCATAAAGTCCTTTCTGGAAGATCGAACGTGCCAAATCCGTGTCGGGACCACCCTAAGCCGCAAGATCACCTTGGAAGCTGGAGTACCACAAGGAGCCATATTGAGCCCCCTTCTCTATCTTCTCTACGTCTCCGACATGCCCGAGGAAGATTCATACGCTCAGCTCGCAACATTTGCCGACGACACACTCGTCTTATCCAGTCACAGGAGTCTGAATACGATGGTTCACAATCTACAAACATCGGCGAACTCGTTGACCCACTGGTTCAGGAAATGGCGTATGGCCCTTAATTCAACCAAGACTGAGGCAAAAGTATTTTCACTTCGGAGGTTTTCAAACGAAGAAATTCCAGAAATTCGATTGGATGGACTCCCAGTTCCTTGGTGTCCGAAGGACCAAGGTGTGTGTTACCTAGGACTACACTTCGATACACGACTTACATGGAAGCTCCACACTAATATAAAATTACGACATGCACACACCAGACTTTCAAAACTATACCCACTGATGAACAGAAAAACATCACTCCGACCTTCACTAGTCACACTCCTTTACAAGACCATGATCCTCCCAATACTGACTTACGCCTGCCCTGTGTGGTATGGAACAAACTCGACGAACATCAGACGACTTCAGACTTTACAAAACAAAGTGCTGCGGATTGCAGCCAACGCCCCTTGGTTCGTTCGAAACACCTTGCTCCATCGAGAACTGGGGGTTGATCCAATCGCATTTCACATCGAAGAACTGACCCGAAGGTATCAAGACAAACTACCTCTTTCTTCAGCTGCCACAATCTACCACCTTGGAGAACCTACAGCACGACGCCTGAAGCCGAGGCTGTATCAAGACATTTTATTTTAATGTAAAGAGCAATTTATAATTTTTTTTTTTTTTTTTTTTTTTTTTTGTTTGTTTGTTTGTTTGTTTTCTTTTTCTTTCAATTTGTGGAAAAAACAATTGTTTTGGTCCAAAATAAAAATATTTTTCTTCTTCTTCTTCTTGAAAAGGTTAGGTATTGCCATAGTATCGCCTGTCCATTGTTTGAAAGCTAGTCTTCAAGACCCACGCTTAGCCCATGTGCTTAGCCATAGGAGACAGCTGTTCATTAATCCTGAACATAGCAACATGTTACCTTCCTCTTTAAAATATGTATAAGAGTAAAAGATTTATCATGGAAAATATATTTTAGCACAGAACGAATCAGCTGTTTTATTCGCAAAGGCAATCATGTAGCTGCCTCGTGTCCTGTACAGCGTAAAGTTAATATTGAAATCAGTGAACCTGTTCATATTAAGATCGATCAAAACATAAAAATTTTAAATAAAAGATCCTCTAAAGTCACTGAATTAACTAAAGAGACAAATAACCTAAGAACTCATTCAAAGACTGATGAAACTGAACCAACAGATCCTAAAGTTCACCTATTCAATAAAAATGAAGAAAATGCACATATCGTAGAAGAGGAAATCACCGTCCGTCAGATTCCGCTCGATTATCCTTCTTCGGAGGGAAGCGATGAACTTACGGATATGGGCTTGGACCTGAAATTGACAACGTTATTAAAGAAAAGTGCTGCTAGATTAGAGTTTATAGAATCACTGGAAGCATTAAAATCCCCTTCGATAGATAGTGATATTCACTTAGATCCTACACTAGAAGATAACAGCCCTGGATGTGCAGCTACTAACAAGGAAGAGAAGAAGGCAGGGACTCCGAAAGGAAGAAGGAAAGGAAAAAACACTTCGAAAACTGGAATAACACAGGCAAGAATCAGAAATAAAGTTTAATTAATTATCTTTTCATATGTTATTTACTTTAATGTTATTTTCATGTAATTTCCAACACGTTGTTTTTTCATACTGTAATGATGAAATTTAAGGAGAAAATAGCCTAGTCCCGAAGCTCCTAAAATGAATAAATAAATAAATAAACATATTTGAAAATAATTACAAAAGGGCAGACACTTTTGTGGGGTTTAATTATCAGAAAACATAAAAATAAATGTTGCCTATGATAGACTGCAGTATACTGCGCGTAACCGTAAGAGTGAATGAGAGCACCGCGCAGTTGTGGTTATTCCCTGCGCTCTCATTGGTTCTTGCTCACATGATCTTGTACAGCTGTTCCGGTTTAAATGGCAGCGCGAATAAAACTCTCATTTAATATTAGAATAAAAACAATTAAGTTTTTTTATTACGTGTTATACCCCTTAAAAATGTCTGCCATATTTATTATTCATTGTAAAATTGTCTTAATTTTACATTAAAGATAGTTGGTTTCTGAATAAAACTCTATTTTGGGGAAATACTTGTTTGCACCTTTCCCCTATGCGCAGCACTTGGTGTTCCAAGGTATGTCCAGGAAACACATACTTACCTTCTTATCTACCCAAGAGGTACATTATAGCAAAATTTCAGGGTGCATAAAACACTTCATGAAACGTACGGTTACTGGCTCTCGGACTACTAGGAGGTGGAGGAAGACCAAAGATATCAGTTCGATGACCATGAGGTAATTGTTGTCAACCCATTAGTATTTATTGATGGAGAAGTCTGCCAAAGAGCAACCCATTAGTATTTATTGATGGAGAAGTCTGCCAAAGAGCAACCCATTAGTATTTATTGATGGAGAAGTCTGCCAAAGAGCAACCCATTAGTATTTATTGATGGAGAAGTCTGCCAAAGAGCAACCCATTAGTATTTATTGATGGAGAAGTCTGCCAAAGAGCAACCCAAAAAGGCCAAATTAGGTAATTTGTTAAGAAAATCTGGTTTGTTTTCCTAACCAAAACCCAAGTATTTCTTATCACCTCGACGGTTAACTATTTGTATCTCATTACCATAAAAATATATTACGAAAACCTATTACAACATACAGTATATTCCGAAATGACTCATTATTGTTTACATTACGCCCGGCTCCAGCATCAACGATTTTTAAAGTCTTCAGGACAAGGGTATACATAGCATCTATATTGTTGACTGGTGATTTCAACTTGGATCGTAACGAACTACAGCTGATGAAAATTCCAGTTCTATCGACTACTCGTGGCGTATCCTGCATAGATGTGATTTTTGCAAGTTTTAACGAATGATTGGTTCGAATAATTATGTAATTTACTTTTATTATCCTCTTCCTAGGTAACAGAGACGACTCTGCAATGTATATATTTGATATTACACGACCTTATTCGACTTCGGTAAAAATGAAGTTTCACGCCCTCAAAACCGATTCCTTCAAATTTTGTACAATAACGTATTTTGATGCACTAAACACGAATACGTTAAAAAAAAAAACCTTCGCATTTAATTAGGAAAGAAGTTTTTAAGCACTAAAGTTAATAGAATAATTAATAGAATTCTATTAATTTTAGCGAGTTGGATTGACTGGGGTTTTGTTATCTTCCTGAGCGAGCGTAACGAGCGGAAACGCATAGCACGTATGCCCTTAAGCGACAGGGGACGACGGGTGAGGATGCCCTTAAAATTAACAATATTTTTAAATAAATGGTTTCTGAACACTTCAAATGAGAGTTCTCTGTTTCCCAATGTTACATATCTGCGCATGCGCGTTTACAAATACGCTGTTGACGCCTAGTTTTAAAACCTTCCTAACAGTGAACTTTAGTGCTTAATATTATATTCTATTAGAATTCTATTAATTTTAGCGAGTTGGATTGACTGGGGTTTTGTTATCTTCTTGAGCGAGCGTAAACGCATGGCTTGTATGCCTTAAAGTCGTCACAAATTTAGTTGTTTACATTAGCTCTCATAACCCGCATAGCAGTGAACTTTAGTGCTTAATAACTTCTTTCCTAGTTAAATGCGAAGGTTTTTTTTTTAACGTATTCGTGTTTAGTGCATCAAAATACGTTATTGTACAAAATTTGAAAGAAATCGGTTTTGAGGGCGTGAAACTTCATTTTTACGTCGATTTCATATAAGTACACTATATTCGGTTTCATCATCTGCCAGTTTATCTTTAAATCGACTTAAATAAATAATAAAATAATTATTTATTTTACTGCAATTCGTACAGGACATTTTCAAAAGGTCTTTATCAGAAGTTTGAAAAAATTGGAATGTAGTCAAATAAAGAAAAGGTAGAATCTATGTCAATACTTTTAAAATATTTGTTTTTCATCTCATCCCTTTGGTAGCAAATATGATTGCTTATGTTTCTATAGTTTACAACTTGTGTACTTGCCTAATGGGTTCGATCTCCACTAGGAAAGGTGGCTTTTATTCTTTAAAAAAGGAAAGGCATCCGAAAAATCGTTGGCATTAATGATGTTACTCACACAATTGGACAAAGGACCGAAGTGCACCCCGCAATGCTGAGGGGATGTGTCATAATCTGATCTAAAGAGACGTTAAAATTATAATACGATAAAATAATATTATAAAAATATTAACTAATATTAAAAATTAATTTCTAGGGTGGCTCGAGATTTGAATATTACCATGTACGAGGTACCAGTTGGTTTGGAATATGCATGCAACCTTATGGAAGCTGATTTAATTTCCTTTTATAGTGATGAATCATATGGGTAAACATATTTATTTATAGATAAACTATTTATTTACTGCTTAATAAAAGGTTAATATAAAAATGTACAGTGGAACATGGATAATTGGAAGTTCGATTATTTGAAATCGTAGTTAATTCGAATATTTCTCTCGGTCCCTAGAAATTAGGGCATTAACAATGTAAAAAAATCGTGGTTAATTCGAATAAAATTTTGGATAATTCGAATTTTTTACGAGTCTTTACCTCCAATGGGAGGTGTTCGATCTTAAATCTCGTCAAAATATTCTCCCCTCGGGAAAGACGGGACAGATCTATAGATCTGTTGTATTGTTTGTGCCTTGAATTTCTGGTCTACAGTGGAGTTCTGTGAGTTGTTGATTTAGGATGTCGAAGCCTAGAAATTATAAAACTTTAACGTTGTCAGAGAAAATAGCTCCGATTAAAGAAGTTAAAAAAGGAATAAAGAAAAAATCTGAAATTGCCAAGGAATTCCTCCTAACACTTTACAAACTTATCTGAAAAATATCTTTCCCATGAAAATGACTTTTTTCAAAACAATAGACTTTTATTTTTACTTTTTTGATAAATTGTTTATTACTTATGTACGCAATCATTAATTTATGAAATGTTTGTTATTGTTTAAATAAAATGTATGTATTTTTTTAAATTAAAAAATGTGAAAATATGAAATTCGATTTTTTACCCCTTTCTATTCAAAAACTTTTGTAATTCGAATTTTCGATAATTCGAACTTTTTTATTGGTCCCTAGGGGTTCGAATTATCCAAGTTCTACTGTATATCATTCAAATTATTTAAATAACAAAAAATATACATTATAAAATACTTATATAAATTGATAAATACATGAGAGCTATGCGGTATAATTTAAAGAAAAAAAAAAAAAAAAATCAGTCCCGTAACTGGCCACAAGGGCCCAGAAGGGCAGATACTGTAGAGGTATCTCATTCTTGGCCATACGGGGCACTAGGGAGATAGTATGGTCAGTACTATGCTCCGGCCGCATGATTTTTGCAGGTACCCATTAATTCATTAATTAAAGGCTTGGTGAGCCTAGGGATGATGTGGGACCCTAAATTTAACCCTCGAACGATGACACTAGAAGAAAAAAATCTTTAGTGTATGCTCGGGTTTTGATCCTTGGTCCTCCAGTTCATTAGTCTCTCCCACTGAGCTGAGAGTGCTCTACCACTGAGCTAATCTCGCCCCCACCGGTATAGTTTAATGCTATTATTATTATGCTTTATTTTTATGTTATATTTTGTTGTTCACATATTTTTATACCTTTTACAAATGAAAGTTTCTTGTTCTATTCTCAAATTTGCAAGGACTATTTCTACTTGATGATTTTTCCTGTTAGCTGAAACCCAGTCATAAATAAATGTCAGATATTAAAATTATTCCAGCTTATCTACAGCTTATTATAACTTACTATAATTTTTTTTTGAGTATTGATTTCATTATTGGTTATTACATTTTGTATAATGATACATCTGGTCAGAATGACGCTCCGATGACGTTGAAAGGAAAGGAACCCCCCCCCCAGTGGCCCCCCATAGCTCCCTTCTGCTCCAATGGCTGGAATCGATAGACTTCGGTGACCCATATACATTGACGCACTTGAAGAATGAGAGAGCAATTGGTAATATTTCACTGCAACAGACCTCTAGGCCACTGTCTTCTGAGGTGCCTTGGTGGAGACAGTGGATGGGTGACGCTCGATAGGAAGAGGACCTCGGGATTTTGATGAGGGTAAAGTTTAGCGCGGAAACGTTGGAACCTGGATAATAAACATCTTTAACTAGTGGGATATTGAGGTATTTATAAAGGATGAGGTTGGAAACGTAGAATGGAGCATCGACTATGGTTCTTAGGACTTTGGATTGGAATGATTGGATGCGTCTGATGTTCGAAGTTTTCACAGTCCCCCAGAGCTCCGATGCGAAGGTCCAAATGGGTTGCAGCAAGGATCAGTTTGTTTTCAGTACTTGAATGGCTCAATAGTCTGTAAAGGTGGCCAAATATACTGTTAAGTTACTGTCTTTTAACTTACTTTACTTGTTTCTCAGATTTTCTTCAGAAAAGTTGTTTGGACCTTTTTTTTCATATCTTGGCTCTATCTCTATTTCCTAGTAAAAAAAGGTTCCTGTATTTTCCCTAGAACTGTATCTCTATTTCTCCCTTTTCTGGAATTAAGGCCATTGGTATAATTTGTTCTCTCTACATTTTGCGACCCCTCTTAGTTCCTAGACTACCTACTTATTCTTGGACCAGCCACAGTCCTATTTTTCTCGACAAAAAAGAACCTTTTTAACACACTATTTGTCTATTCATCTCGGTTTCTTATTATTTTGTGAACTTTCCGAAGGAACTGTTCCGATCACACAACAGAAACCAAAAACTGCCCTAGTAAAAGTTATATATGTATATCTATAAAAATATATTATATCACAAAAGCGCCCAACATTTTTGTTCTTTCTCCACGAATCATATTATTTAAAATTCCCATAACAAACGATGCTCGTTAACCAGCAAACATTAGGAGTAGAGGCCTAGTGGTAATAATTTTTCTTATATTGGAACGAAACTCAGTGATCATCGTTCCCAGCTAATGGTAAAGTTTCATTCTGCATATAAGACAAATTGGAAAAATTATTGATTTGGCACCAATTTTACATGGTTTTCTCGTTTTATTTATTGTATGATTATTATGATTTTAGTATGGGCTCGACTCATCTTATGGAGAAAGACGCCATTTGGGGAATATTAGCTTGGCTGTCTGTTCTTCGACACATGAAAATGCCGATACATGATCTTCTGCTCCATCATTGGAAGAAATATGGACGGACGTTTACAAGCAGGTTACTGAAAATAAAGTTATTATATGTATTATACAGTTAAACTAATATGAAAAGAAATATTTGATTTCTGGGCGTTATCCAAATACCTTTTCCTGTAAACTAAGCTAAAATATCTGAATAACAACATATCAGGTAAACGTTTGAATGTTGAACGTTGTCTATTTTAAAATATCAGTCGTTTATGCATAATTCACATGTTAAAAAAAAAAAAATGATCAGTCAGTATCTTATTTATGACCATACTAGGGAGAACGTCAGCTCAGTACAATGTTACGGCCACCAAATTTTCCCCTTAGCAGATACCAAGTTAATTAAAGGCTATGTGGGCCTAGAGACGGTCTGGGCCCCGAAACCAACCGTCGAACGAAGACAATAGAATATAAAAACTTTTGTGCGCGCCCGAGCTCAGGCGCTCAGGTCCTGCAGAACATTAGGCGAGTGCTCAGCCAATGAGGTAACCTCGCAACCAATTCACATGTTACCTATTTATAATTTTATATAATTATTTATTTATTTATTATTTAATAAGTTGTAGCGGCTAGGCGATTCAACTTTTAAAAAAATATTACATGAACATGTATAAAATAATACAAGAATGTTAAATTTGTTTTATGTAAACTTGTTTAGAGTGTAATGTATTAGTATTGGCTTTGTAATAATGGTTTGTGTGTCTGTCAATAAGGTTTTAGTATTTGGCCGTATGTTGGTAGTGAATGTAAGTATAATTTTTATTTTAATGGAATACATAACATCTTCTCTTTTCTCTGTTATTTTTTTTATTTATTTATTTATTTTTTTTTTCTAAGTTGATGTGTTGTTGCTAATTTAGTCATAGAGGTCATTTTATAATTTGTCAAGTAGGTTAGTCTTCTGGAGGTAGTTAAATATTTGTCCTATATATTGGCTCCTATCACCTAGTAGTTCTGTCATATTGTACGGTAAGTCATAGTTCTGTCTAAGTATACATTCTGTCAGTAGGTGTTTAATGGTCAGTGTTGAATTACAATGTTCACATTTCGGTCTGTCCTGTCTCGTCATGAGGTGTAAGTGTGTCAGCCGTGAATGGCCGATTCGTAAGCGACAAAGTACAACTTCTTCTCTCCTATTGTTTCTTTTGCTTGAAGGCCATTCACAAACTGTTTGTTTTATTTCTCTGAGTTTGTTCTCTGTCGTCATGTGCCAAGAGTGCTGCCAGTTTCCTGTAATTAACCTTGTGGCCTCAGCTTGCAAATCTTGTAGTGTATTATTGTGTATATAGTGATAGTTTTGTCTTGCTGTCGTCCGTGCAAGTACGTCAGCTTTGGTGCTTTGTCCTAAGTCCTCGTGTCCTGGGAGCCAAGATATAGTTATTACTTTAGTCGTCTGATGTATCCGTTCAAGTATATAAGTAATTATTGGATTAGGATTGTATATGTCTCGTAGTCCGTATATTGAGCTAAGTGAGTCCGTGCAGATTGTTATTTTATCTTGTTTCACGTCCTGTATATTGTCCAAAGCGAGGGATATGGCATGCAGTTCCGCTGAATAGATACTTGCAATGTTCGATAGTTTCATTTGTAGAGTATTTCTATCCAGTACAGCGGCTGCGCCTACACCTTCCGCCGTCTTGGACCCGTCGGTATAGATGAAGAAAGTGTCTTTATTCTTACTGAGATACGATTTAAAAATGTGTTTGTAAGTATGTGTAGAAATCGGGTTAGATTTTTTGTATTTAGTCAGTCCCAGGTCTAGTTTTAAATTGTTTATAGTCCATGGTATAAAAGTCCCTAGAGGTTTCATTAACAGCTGTTCTCCTAATAGATCAGTGTCTTGAGTATATGTCGCACATCTTACCAACAGTGGGCGTTGTCTAAAAGGCTGCATTTGATATTTGCGTAATATGGCCTCATCGATTGATTGAGGAACGCACGCACTATTTAAATATTTAGTTTTTAAACTATATTTCAGACAATTCTGCATACGCCTGTACACCAATGGAAGCTCTCCACATTCTGCATGTAGGCTAACGGCTGGGCTGGATCTAAAAGCACCTGTAGCAATGCGTAGACCTTTATTTTGTATGGAGTCTAGAATTTTAAGAGTGTTGGGCTTGGCAGATGTGTACGCTACACTCCCGTAGTCCAGAAGAGACCTGGTATACGCTCGATAGAGTGTTAGCATTATACTTCTGTCTGCTCCCCACTTGGTGTTGCTTAAAATCATCAAGAGATGCAAAGATTTCTTACATCTATCAACAAGATTCCTTAGGTGGGGAACCCAGGTGAGTTTACTGTCAAAAACAAGTCCTAAAAATTTAATATTGTTCGTTAACTGTATTGGAGTATTATTTAATGTTAGTCTAATTTGTGGAATTCGTCGTTTTTTTGTAAAAAGTATACTTTGTGTTTTTTGTGTAGAAAAATGTAGTCCGTTAGTAACGCTCCAATGCTCTAGCCCATTTATCGTCGTTTGTATAGACTCTGCGGCATTTACTAAATCCTTTGTTCGAATATAAATAAGCAAATCATCCACATACAGGCAATATTTGACTGGTGGAGTAATGTGCACACGAACGGTGTCCATAGCTACTTTAAATAAGGTCGTGCTTAGTACACTGCCTTGAGGCACTCCGTTTTCTTGGTAGAATATATTTGAAAGGGTCGTTCCTACTTTTACGCGAAATGTTCTATTCGAAAGGAAATTTAAAACAAAGTTGAAAAAATTTCCTTGAATACTCCATTCGCTTAGTTTAGACAAAATAGTTCTGCGCCAAACTGTATCATAAGCCTTTTCGATATCAAATGAGACGGCTAAAACAGATTCTTGATCAATAAAAGAGTTCAATACTTGGTTTTCTAAAGTAACAATGTGATCTATAGCCGAGTGACTCGGTCTGAAGCCACATTGGTACTCTGACAGAAGCTTATTATGTTCAAGGAACCATAGAAGTCTCTTATTTAATATTCTTTCGAAAACCTTAAAAGTACAGCTTGTCAGAGCTATTGGTCTGTAGCTATCAGCTGATGTTGCTTCCTTGTTTGGTTTTTTAATTGGTATAACAATAGCTTGATTCCACTGAGATGGGTACTTGCCAGTTTTAAAAGCGTTGTTATACAGCTTTAAGAGCAACGATAAGCCTGTACTGGGAAGATGTTTCAGCATTTTGTAACATATTCCATCCTCACCAGGCGAGGTGTATTTTACTTGGCTCAGTATAAGTGACAATTCGTGCATTGTTAGAGGTTCATTTAACGGATGAATGAATCTCGGCGTAAAAAGGAGCGGGACGTTTTCTAAATTGTTTTTTATTCTCCGCGATTCGGGAGAGAGCCTTTCATCACTTGAGACGTAGCTGAATTGTTGCCCGATACAATTGCTTATATTTTCGGGGCAAGTAACTAAAATATTATTTTGCTTTAGAGCCGAAATAGGTGGGTTGTACTTTTTGTTGTTAATTTTGTTAACCATTGACCAAATTTGTTTAGGGGGGGTGTTTCTATTAATGGAGCTTACAAAGTCTACCCAGCATTTTTTCTTACTTTGTTTTATTATATACTGGGCTTTGGCCTTCTTTCGCTTATATTCTAACAGAAATGACTGACTAGGATTGGAGTTAAATAAACGGAGTGCCTTTCTTCTTTCAGATACTGCCTTTTTACATTCATCGTTCCACCAAGGGACTGGTCGGTGTTTGTATGTACTTGGTGTCATATTCATCGACGCATCTGCTGCTAATTTAATTGCTGATAAAAATTGTTCGAAGGTTTTTATATCTGTAGAATTTTCTGAAAAGTAATTTTGAAATGTTTCCCAATCAGCATTTTTAATGTTATAACGCGGAGTAGAGTTAAAAATTATTGGGGTTGTATTAGGAGTAAGTAATATAGGGAAATGATCACTTCCGTACTGATCTCGGCTTACCTCCCATTTGAAGCGGGTAAATATTGATGACGAGCAAGCAGATACATCAATGTTTAATTATATCAATTTTATATAATTAAAAAGAGCATTTATGAACTGAAACTGGCTGAAGAACTTCAAGGCCTTATGCACATGCACTAATTATGAATCTATCATGTGTTTCAAAATGGAATTTACAATTTCAGAAATTCATATTTTAATCAGGTAAGCTACAGGGTTTTAGTGTTGTTATAAAGGGAAACACGTCATGTCCTTTTACCGATTTTTTTTTTTAGCCACGTAGTTCCCACATACGACCTGTTTGGCGTAAATATGCAGAATAACCGCGTTGGACATCTGTCGCTTAAAATAAAACAACTTGATATGTTTCCCTTTAAAATAACATTAAAACCTGCTCAGTAGCTTCTCTGAAACAATTTGGATTAATTTTCAAAAATTAAGTTCCTTTTTGAAACACCCATATAACTGGGGTGTCTGGGTTCCTGGACACTGCAGCCTCGCTGGAAACGAGAGAGCAGGCCAACTGACCAAGGAGGCTGTAGTGCCTGGAGGCCAAAGTGGGAATTTCATAGTTCGTTAGTATTACGGCTAACTTTGAAAAATGTTTGTTCAGTTTTCTTGTGTAAATGGACTTTTTCTCCAACGATCCTGAATTTTATGTACACGATATTTGCCGGATATCTCTAGTAGACTAAATTCTACAGCAATGAAAAAAAAAAAAAAAAGATTGTAGAAAAAGGAAGTTTTCGTCTAACTAATGTAGAATGATCCAGTTTATATTTTTTAGATTGGACTATGTTGGAGTAGAAGAAAACATTAGTACTGCACTTATGAATGCCATGGAGAATACTGTGATCGACCCGACATTTTTCGGTAGCAGGTTGGGTGTGCCACCGTTTGAATATGTTGTCCACATGTCTGAGAACTTTGTTTATGAAGATCCAACAGGAAAGGATCCCAGGACTAAATATGTAAGATATTTGATTACTAAGTATTCCGGGTGTTCAAAACCAATCATCTACTCTTAAAAAGTCAACAATAATTCATTCAAGATTGAGAATCGGACAGACAGAGTTAACTCGCGAAAACCTGATGACAAAAACCGACAAACCAACTTGCACAAAATGCCGCAGTAATATTACAAATAACATTTTATCTGACATTCAATTACCACTCAACTTGGACATTCCTTAAGACAGACCTTCTTGCAGAGAGAAAAATATTGCATATTTACAATACTTTTCTATCTAAATGACCTCAAAATATTTAATACAATATAAAGTAAAAATTCAGAATTTTTTTTATTAATATATTTATTTTCATTGGTCTACTTTTTATTTGATTATTTGTATTATATCTTTTGCATTTTAGTTTATTTTTTTGTTAATTGTTTGTGTATTTTTTTTTCAATATAATATATTGAGCGTATAATATATTATATATATTGTATATTTTCAATATAATATTTTGAGGTTATTTATAATATATATTTTTTCAATATAATAAAAGTAAAACAAAAATTATATATTATATCATTTTTGTTTTACTTTTATTTCACGAATGATTTCATTATTATTATTGGAATTCTCCAAAATGACCCCAAATTGTCAATGATTTTTATAAAATTGGCAGAAGGTCAAATGTTACAATAAAAACACTTTTACGTACAGTTTTTATTAAAACTGCCCTACAGGTTTCACATAAATTTTGATGCGTCTTCAGGGGCACCAAGTCTACTAAACGAAGTATACAGCCTAACTACATATAGGGAAGTTCCGATACTAGTAAATACGAGTAGTTACTAGATACTTTTGATTCGATAGCAAGTACTAATAGCATCGAATCAATCTTGACTCGGCATCGAAACAAAAGTACATGATATCGAATCAGACTGAACTTTCAACTCAGTAGCCCAAATCAGTCAAAAGATGATGCCTCATCTACTGCTCCACTCGAATATTATTTTTTGAAACATCATAAGGTACATGGACAAAGGAACAAAAAGAAATCTCATCAGGATGATGAAGTTTCTCCTTTCATATTTATCAAATCCAATAGTTTCTCTTAAAACAACCCATTTGCAGAATGGGATGACATGAAATTTGTATTTCCTTGTCTATACAAATATTCACAACAATATTTAGTTAATTGTTGCTTTTTAGAACTTTTATTGAATTGGCATTGCTTGAATAGTGATAGGACGTACTGTGGAATAAAGTGCTTACCGTTTATAAAGCGGGATATAAATACATAAAAAAAATTACTTTTTGATAACTCGGTTACTCATAAAATAATCACTGATTACTATTTTATTAATGATTTGTATTTTTATCATATTTCAGGGCGTGAAAATAGTGTTCAACTGTGAATCACGAATAGTCTGTCGTGTGAGCCATATGACCGCGGATGTGTTCCGCATTTACCTTGAACATTTCTCCACGGATCCTTATCAGTTTGGTAATGACCCTAAGGTTATGGTGAAAGGCCTTTCTGATATCGCAATGCAGCTCACCAATTTGGAAAAATATATCGGGACGACAAAGCCCTCCAATTTTGTATAATATTATTTAGTTATTTATTATTTGCTGGGAAGTATCCTTGGATTTGGATGCTCTGTTGAAAATACAAAAAACTTGTGAAAACTGAAATTGTGTTAGAAAAATTACCTCTAATTTTTTTTAGCGCCGATATCCATTATACATTTGGGAATTTTCTCAACGGCCCCCTGCAATGAGCTATTGTTGAACTGATTGTTTGTGCCCTGATTTTGAAATTGGATTCTGTGCAGAAAAGTTTGCCCATTTGACAATATCTTTTATTTTTCCCCCATCGGAAGTCACGCAAGTGCAGCGAGAATAAACTTGTACACATTCCGAAGGAATGTAGTTTCTGAGGCTGCACTCATGAATGAATTTATGAAAATGTCTGTCGAAAAAAACTTTATCGACTCTATCCACGAAAACGACCCCGTTAAAATGTATATATATATATATATATATATATATATATATATATATATATCAGTACCCCGGAGGTAAAGGAGACACCATGTCCATTTAATTGATTATTTTGACTTATGTTCTTAATGTGGATTTTTCGATCCTTATAATGGTATAGGGTACTATGTCCTATTCCCATAAATAACGAAGATAAGGCATTGAAAAATAAAATCATGTCCGTTTTTATTAGAGGTAAAAGACACAATGTGGATGATTTGGTTTTGTTTGACTAAGATCAATACTTCCAATTAATGCCAATAATATTGTAAAACAATTTCTTTAAACTGTTCCGAATTAATAATTAACGAAGAAACAAATTTAAATAGCTCAAAGTTATGGAAAATTGGCTCTCCTGATCAATTAGAACTATGTGACATGTTGTTCTTTACCTCTGGTGTACAGATATATATATATATATATATATATATATATATATATATATATATATCTACTATATATTTGTCAAATACCACTCACTCACTCACTCACTCATCTATCAACGCCCAGCCCAAACCCCGCTCGACAGAAAATTTTGAAATTTTGCATGGACACTCCCTATATAACGTAGGCACTCGCTAAGAAAGGATTTTTTGATATTCGTATTTTCGCAAGCCTAGGCAGCCTGCGTTGCTAGGACGATAAAGAACAGCTGTTACCTTACATTATCTATCTCATAGTTTTATTTCTAATTGAGGTTAATTTCAACTATGATGGCAGACCTTGAATTACTAGAATTTAACTGTCCCTCATAGAGTTTTAATTGCGTTTCTTTTCTGCCTGTCCCCGTCAGATAGGCTTGCCATATTTTTGGAGAGTTAAACCGGTACACATTAATATGGGATGGGCATACCAGGGGGGGGGGGATAAAAAGAGTACAAATTATAAGCAAAATGGTTGGTGAGTTTTAAGCCTAGCAACTAACGGGAAGGGGGAATCCTAAACTGTTAGTCTACCCAAACCTTAAAAATAAGAAGGGAACTTTTTTTGCTACTTGATTTCTTTGTTTTGCTTAAAACAATCTCTCAGCCAAATAGTAGTGTCTGGCAGCTGGCAGCGCTGTGCAGGTAGTTCCAGCGTTTTACAGTTAGATTACTTCCTATTTCTTTGACACTGTGAGCAGTAGTAAACATGTTAATTGTAGAAAAGTAACCGATTTAAAAAAAGATTCTTATAAACATGAATTCATTACTTTTTACATCTTACAGCCTTTTCCGGGACATAGATAAAACTGGGCGGGACACCGAAACAATTGCAAAATACTGGGACAGTCCCGGTCAAACCGTGATGTATGGCATATCCTTAGGTTTTCCAGGCGAGGTAATAATATCCGGAACCCTTGCACAGCCTCCTCGCCTATAACCTTGGTAATACTCGTAAATATATTAGGTGTTACCATATGACTTCTTGGAAACATAAACTTTTAAATTTTAACGCCCATTGAATAAAATATAGTATGCTGGGAACCGTGCTATAATAAACTGCACAGAATTGTATAGTAACGTAATTTTAATGAAACATTATTTAACGCAATAAAATAACTACTTATCTGCCGTGACGAAGCACGGGTATTCAGCTAGTTTATATATATATATATATATATATATATATATATATATATATACATATATATATATACAAACAAGCTTGTTAACATGATATCTACCGGAGTTTTTTTTTTTTTTTTTTTTTTTTTTTTTTTTTTTTTTTTTTTGCCACGATATATAGCATTCCCCTAGGAAACGATAGAACCTGTTCGTTAACCGCCTAAATCGTTCCACCTAGTGGGGTTACCAATTTTCCCCTAAAGGCCGTGATTTTTGTCATATTGCAACGATGCTGGATTATACATCGTAAGTATCTAAATATAATTTTTTTTTGTTTTAGCCTCTGATTAGACATTGAAGGTGCAACTAGTGGAGTTCGGATAAAGAAATAATGTTTATTTACTAACGTATATTATATTTTGACGTTCCGCTTGATAAATGACAAAATTGTACAGGTTTATAATGTGAAAAGCATGATAATATCATACTTTTCAAGAAACTACATATCAAACCTTAAATCAAGAAACTGCATATTATATAGTTTCTCGTTTACACATCTTCAATGTGGGGTTTTCATATGTGATACACACAATGTTTAAAAATAAATTCCCGCCAAACTGTTCTTCTCCGGTTTCACTTCTGCGTCACACATGAAGCAAACTTTGGGGCCCTCAGGAATATGACATTTTCATGTCAATATAAAAGCACTCCACTCCAGCCAGACTGGAGCGTATTGTCGGACAACCGCAATTCTATTGGCGCGGTAAAAACTACGAGCCTTGTTTACTGGACTGGGGTACGTGCTAACCGAGCCCAAAGCCGACTCAATCCGCCCTAATGGAAGAGAAGAGAAGAGAGTCTCAGGTAACAGGATTTTTCTCCAATGATTGCCGGAGTCGCCATTACTCGAAAGTCCCTGGGGGTACAGTGGCGGGCGAAGGTTTCCTCTAATCTAATCCTGGACGAGGAACGGCACGTACGTAGTGTTCCAAACGGACAATTGTCTTAACCAATCAGCCAGGAGGTTCTGTGTAAAAAGGTAGCCACGTAGTAACGTAGGTCCAAGTGTATTCACGTTGGTCGAGATACAAAGAGTCTATTTATGTTTTTACGGACTAGCCTTGCAAAAGTATTACCGTTATTATACCAATTAGTAAATAACAATTAACCACCGAACAGAATATTTCTTGGCGATACTACTTTTGCGGTTCCGTTCAAATACCTCGTGCCATTAGGAAAGGAATAGAAGCATTTATTGGTAGGATCTTTTACCAAAAACTAGCTGAATAGCCGTGCTTCATCACGGCAGATAAGTAGTTATTTTATTGCGTTAAATGATGTATCATTAAAATTAACGCTACTACATACTTTTGTGCAATTTATTATAGCACGGCTCCCTTCATACTACAATTTATTCATCAATTGATAAGTAATCAAAGTATAATCTTTCTTGACACTAGAGCGCTCCGGACCAGTGTCAAGAAACAGATAACCAAGACATAACCCGTTATCTATAGGTTACCAGTAACAGGAGTTTAAATAGTACAGGGTAAAATTCGTTGTAAATAATAAATGGAAATTAAAATTTATTTATTTATTTAATTTATTATGAGTTTCGCGACGGAGGCGACTGACTCATGAGAACAGCAGAATCAAAGTCCGTTAAAGTAGTAGTCAGGTCGTAATATTAAAGAAGATTAAACTTTAATAAAACACTAGTGAAAAAAAAAAGAAAAATAAAATAAATAAAAAATTGAAAAAGACAAAACATGAAGCAACATACTTGATACAATAAAGACAGAGAAAATTAGAAGAATACATATAATTATATTTTCGAATAATAGTTCAGTGTTTTGAGATTTGTCAGAAGTATTTCGATGTATTGGCTACCCTCAGTTAGTAAGTCATGTAAGTCGTGTGGAATTGTCAAGTTGCTGAGTTGTCTACAGTCTGTCAGTATATGTTTAACAGTTAGAGTTCTGTTACACTGTCTGCAAGTCGGTCTTTCTTTTCTGTCTAGTAAGTACGAATGGGTAAGTCGGGTGTGTCCTATCCGAAGCCTGGATAAGATGACGTCCTCTCTTCGGGAGAACTACTTCTCAACCAATCTCTTTCCCATTCGTACAGTAAGTTAGTTCGTAATGTTTTGGTCAAGTCTGATGAAGTCACAGTGTTTACATCAGGCACGGGTCGGTCTGTAGCCAGTTTTGCCTGTGCGTCCACAGCTGTGCTCGTTCCGATGTCTTCGTGTCCAGAACAGTGTAATGTGTTTGTTTTTATTTTGAAGAATGTTGATTTGAGTAAATATGTTTTGAATAATAGGGTGTGTGTTATAAATGTTCTGTAAGGATATTAAGGAACTTAAGGAATCTGTACAAACCGTGATCATGTCTGTTTCTTCATCATGGACGTTAGTCAGTGCCAAAAGTATTCCGTAAAGTTCTGCTGTATATACTGTCGCTTGTTTTGGTAATTTAATTTGGTACGTATTGTCCCTTACAATGCCTGCACAATGTGCTAGGATTTTGTCTTATCATCGAGTTGAATGTATGTTTGTATAATGATGTGGAAGTCGGTTCTGTCTTCTTATATTTTGTTAGAGTCAAGTCAATCCTTAAGTTCCTTAATCTCCAAGGTGGTGTGTCACTGAATTTGTTTTTAAGGATTGAAGAGTCGGCTAAAATTGAATTCCTTCTATCTTCTAGAGATCGTACAACAAAGGGTTTTCTTTTAAAATTTAATTCTACGTATTTCTCAAAATTGTCATTTTCTAAAAAATGTCTGACACAGGCCGTTTCCAGTCCTTTTGACCTTATAAAAAATGTAGAGCATAACATATCACGCCTGTACTGCAGCGGAGGTTCTCCTGCCAAAGCGCAAAGGCTTTCTGCAGGGCTGGTTCTGAAAGCTCCTGTCGCTAGCCTGAGTCCGGTGTTGTGTATAGTGTCGAGTAGTCTTAAGATTGTAGGACTGGCAGATGAATATGCTATACATCCATAATCCAGAAGAGACCTGGTGTAAGACCGATAGAATGTAAGCATGGTACATTTGTCAGCACCCCATGTTGTATTGCTAAGGATTCTCAACAGATTCAATGAATTTTTGCATTTGATGAGAAGTCCTTTCAGGTGGGGTAACCATGTTAGTTTCTTGTCTAGTATCATTCCTAAGAATTTAAGTAAGTCAGTTTTGTCAATGATTGTCTGATGTAATGTTAAGTGAGCTCTTTGATTTTTTCTTTTGTTTGAGAAGATTATGTATTTCGTTTTTTCTCTAGAGAATTTAAATCCTGTTAAGGAGCACCACTTGTCTAATTCAATTGAAATTAAAATTTAAAAATTTTTGTTTCCAAGATGTCATTTGCAAACACCCATTATATTTGCGAGCATTACCAAAATGTGCTCTGACTGCGGTGCTGATTGGTGATGCTGTGCAAGGGTTCCGGATAATAATACCTCGGATGGACCATCACCAGGAAAACTCTATGGGGGACAAGTTGAAATGAACCGCAATTAAAATGGTGATTTTTTCCCTCATAGCGTAAACTCTACGAGGGACTTATCTTATTTTATTAAAACACTCATTTTACTATTAAATGCAATTAAAAAATCAACAATCAATTAAAACGTTAGGTAAACAAAGACAAAAGCCCATTGAAAAGAGAAAAACTAAAAGTTTGACGATTTAAGCACTTTTTTCTTGGATTGACATCGGCCCATCGAAAATTACATTTGAACCTTTTTTTGTAGGGAATTTAGTAAGCTTTCGAATGGTCACCTTCCACTTACCACGATTTCTTAACCGTTTCCAAGATAAACATAAAATAGTGCCTACAACCGAAATTGGAGTTTTTCCAACATACTGTAAGGACGAACTCTCACAAATGATCGATATTGTGCTGCTAACGAATCCCAAGAAATAAATCGGATTGATAATTCGCATTAAAAAGTCATTAAATTACTTAGGAACATAATTATAAAAAGTGCGGACACGTTGGAACATAATACTTCTACTCGTGTCAGTATATAAGAACTAATACTACTAAAGCTGAGGTAGTAAAACGTCCTAGGACTCTTAAGAAATCTCCCCCCCCCCCTGAGACCCCCCCTTCTACAAATTTACTTTTACGTCTAGTTTTTAATGCGACACTCGGAGAGAGGACGAGACTAGGCGTAAACCCTACACTTGTTGGTATGTATCATAGTTTACGAGAGGGCTGCCACCATATACTTCAAGGTGGGGGGGACCTTTCTCCTTTTTAGAGGGCTCAATTTACTACGACTTTTAGTATGACTCCTAAAATGTGTACCGAGCTGTAAGGGATATGGCTTTTTTTATTTTAATTTTGAAGGCTAAGAATTGTTTTAATAAAAATAAACGAATGAAAATGGAAACAAAAAAGTCCGTCAAGCAGGTGCTGCGTAATAAAACACGTTCTTCGCCAAGGTGAGTAGTTTTTTTTAAGAATTTGCTTAAAATTACCTATCTAAATATAAAATAAATGTGTAATTATTTGTTTAATTATTTTTCTAGAGTAAACCTAAACTTTTAACGTGTTCATTTAGTTTTTTTCAACAAATGCTCCTCATTAGTTAAGTATCAACCGAGTTTTGGTGCCCCCAGTTTGACTATGCTTATTTGGTGTACGGTGGACTTTCTGGCGATCTCGAGACAAAACTCAAGCCCCTCATGAACTGTTTCATTCGTTTTATCCTCGGGATCCCCAGAGACTCCTACATATCACATTTCTACCAGGAGCTACATTGGCTATTCCCTCTTTATCGTAGACAGTATCTCCTCGGCTCAGTCCTTTACCAATTAATCAATCCCGAAGATCTTTTTATATTTTTCAACTCCTTTAATTTAAATCCTCTGTTCACTCAGGTAACACTCGATCTCGTCCTTCCGATCTTTATATTCCTTCCCACCGTACTGAATTATTCGAAAAATCATTTCTCACCCGAGCCAACTCGCTATGGAATTCCTTGCCTCTGTTTGTCCGCCATTCTACCAACCTAGAAACCTTTAAATCCCGACTCTTCCACCACTTTCTATCCCTGCAAGTTTCACCCAATCCCTAGTTTATAAACAAGCTGTATATAATAATAGTATATATAATTTTATGTATTAAGTTTTTTATTATTTTGTAAATTCAAAATTATTCCTACATGTGTCCCGGAATATGAATAAAAATTTCCATTTCATTTCAATTAATAATTTGATTCCGTATTAAACTCTTATTCCTTCCTTATTAGTTTATTTTCAGACCCATATTTCTCTTTAGATGAACAAGCCTAGTTTTGTTGAGATATCGCGAACATTTTAGGCTTCAGGGGCATATTACTAATTTGTGTATGCAGTAAGCCCCCCAAACTTCAGATGGACCAATTTTCATGGGTAACTAACAACTTCTTTCGTGGCAAGAAACGTAAATTGTGGCCCCTATCCAGCTAACAGATTTATTTAATAACAGCTAACATTAAACAGCTCAAGCTCCCCGTGTATATGATCTAAGTTTGGACATGGCCCTAGGAGCAAAAGGTTCTAGTCAGAAGGCTGCCAAAGAGCAGCCGAAATGTCCAATATAGATTTCTGCCATGAAGATCTGACATTTTTTTCTCCGAGCCCAATTTCAACCATCCCTTGACTTGGTAGTTTTTATACTGTTTCACGTATGGTGTTTTACCTCAAAATGGGAATTTTTAAATGGCGGAACCGTAGGGAATATTTCCCTTAGAATCTCGCGCATGCGGAGTTGAACTTCTCCAACTATCTGAACAGATTGAAGGCCGTTTTAGATTAACTCTGGTCTTTCTAGTGTTAAGCAAATTCTTTAGGAATGCTGATTCACCATCCATCTTTCCGAGGAATGTACTCGGTTAATGTTATCTTTTTGCTTAATTAGGCATATTATAAACAAATAAATACAATAGTATTTAGAAATTTAACTCAGAAATGAAACAATTAGTGTATCCACTATACTCCATAGAAGTGAAGTTTAACCCACGTGTCGAGGATATGTGTTGAAGATATCTAAGCGAGGCCTCATCACCGCCTTGCTTGCCGGTGAGAGGTTTAAGCTCTCGCTTTAGCAAACTCAAATACAAAGGACAACTTAAGCCTCTAGGATCAGGGCTTTTGCTACCTGACACTCCACTAAGCTCTCCTTTAACTAGTCAGGCTTTTTATCTCTTCAACATTGACTGCTCCAACATTAATTATCATTATTATTTTTTTTTTAATTTATTTCATTATAAGGGCTCCGCAACTATGGCTATGAGCCCTAATACAGATTATAAAATATATACAATTTTTTTTACACTTTGTTCACGTTGATACAATTTACATTTATACTTAAATAAGATATAAACATATATATACAAACATTATACACATATATATATATAATATATATACACAAAATATAGCATACATACACATACATGCATATACCACGAGATTCATATGAATAAAGATAATAAATATAAATATAAACCACAATTCATTTTTATTGCAGTTACAATAAAAATATAAAACACAAAATAACTAAAATAAGGTACATTAGCTTAATTAGATCAGATCTATAGGTTATTAAAGTGAACTATTAAAATCGAAAGCACAAGGAGAAGGAAGATTGGCTAGATTTTTTTGTATAAATTAGTGTTCTTTAAATACTGTAGTATAGTGTTGATGTGAGTGCTAACTTCTGCGAGTAATGTGTGTAAGACGTGTGGCATGAGTAAATTGTCTCTTCTTCTGCAGTCTGTGAGTATGTGTTTTATCGTCAGGGCAACATTACATAGGGAGCACACGGGTCTGTCTCGTCTTCTGCAGTCTGTGAGTATGTGTTTTATCGTCAGGGCAACATTACACAGGGAGCACACGGGTCTGTCTTGTCTTCTGCAGTCTGTCAGTATGTGTTTTATCGTCAGGAGAACATTACACAGGGAGCACACGGGTCTGTCTTGTCTTCTGCAGTCTGTCAGTATGTGTTTTATCGTCAGGGGAACATTACACAGGGAGCACACGGGTCTGTCTCGTCTTCTGCAGTCTGTGAGTATGTGTTTTATCGTCAGGGCAACATTACACAGGGAGCACACGGGTCTGTCTCGTCTTCTGCAGTCTGTGAGTATGTGTTTTATCGTCAGGGCAACATTACACAGGGAGCACACGGGTCTGTCTCTTCTTCTGCAGTCTGTCAGTATGTGTTTTATCGTCAGGGGAACATTACACAGGGAGCACACGGGTCTGCCTCGTCTTCTGCAGTCTGTGAGTATGTGTTTTATCGTCAGGGCAACATTACACAGGGAGCACACGGGTCTGTCTCGTCTTCTGCAGTCTGTGAGTATGTGTTTTATCGTCAGGGCAACATTACACAGGGAGCACACGGGTCTGTCTCATCTTCTGCAGTCCGTGAGTATGTGTTTTATCGTCAGGGTAACATTACACAGGGAGCACACGGGTCTGTCTTGTCTTCTGCAGTCTGTGAGTATGTGTTTTATCGTCAGGGTAACATTACACAGGGAGCACACGGGTCTGTCTTGTCTTCTGCTGTCTGTGAGTATGTGTTTTATCGTCAGGGGAACATTACACAGGGAGCACACGGGTCTGTCTTGTCTTCTGCAGTCTGTCAGTATGTGTTTTATCGTCAGGGCAACATTACACAGGGAGCACACGGGTCTGTCTTGTCTTCTGCAGTCTGTGAGTATGTGTTCTATCGTCAGGGTTACATTACTCAGGGAGCACACGGGTCTGTCTTGTCTTTCCATTAAGTATGAATGTGTTATAAGTGAGTGTCCAATTCTTAGCCTGGTCAGGACAACTTGGTCTCTTCTATTTAAAGACAAATCATTATCATTATTATAATGGGGGAAAAAGAGCCGATACAAAATTTTGAAGTTTTATTCCCATTTTAGAATATTAACCCTTGACAAGGCGCGGTATCCAATAGATGCAAAGGTTCAACGTCTCTGAAAAATCCGCTATGACATGATAGAGTGCGGCAGCTTCCGCCTCTTCTAGCTGATTTTATTATTGCCTCTGATACCTCAGTTTTTTTTTGTCGTTCGTCGGATGAAGTTAAGCCTGTTTTTGTTGTTCGTCGGATGAAGTTAAGCCTGTTTTTGTCCAATTTTGCTTCGTTGGTACGTCGCGCGTCCCTATCTAATTATTCTTATTTTTTTTATTTATTTCTTTTTTTTAATTTATCTACCAAATGTGTTCTATTTGGTTGTTAATACCTTATTTAAGGCATTACTATTTCTGAAATGTACTTTTAAGTCTTAAAAATACTGTATTATCACTCATACATCGCGCGTCCCCGTTTTCCTTGAGGCTCATGGGACCAATCTTATGTTTGTTATTTCAACAAGTGCCTTCTACTTGCCTCTTATGTGTTGACTATTAACTAACTCCAAAGAAATTCAACTATGAAAAAATTAGAGGACAATTTTTGCGTGCTTCCTCGAACACTGAAGTTCCTATTTTTAGTTAATTTGATGAGACAATATTAGTACTTGATGATAGTTCTCATGATCTTTTTTTTTATCCTGGACTTTTTTGTTCACTTTATTATTTTCGCTTATTGATTTGACCTATTTTTACTTGACTCAAGGTAAACTTTGAAGTAAGCATTGATATCGTTAAAATTAAACATTTAAATCCTGATTAAACATGGAAAAAATCAAAACATACCAAATCATTCAAAAATCATATAATTAACATAAATTTACGTTTTGAACACGTCAGTTTGATTTTTTCCAAGTCTAATCAGGATTTGAATGTTTAATTTTAACGATACCATTGTAGATATTAAGTTAGATAAAAAAAAATATTATTTTATGTTCAGTTGTAAAAGTTCATGAATTATATTAATTTAATAAACAGGGACTACAAAAAACAAAAATCTGGCTAGACAAAGTTGTTCTAAATTTTATTAGCCTTTTTTGAAACACGAAATATCGTTTGGCACCACTGTGCGACGTTTCGTGTGTTATCGTATCTTTAGGCGCTTTTCTGTTTTTTTTTTTTTTTTGTTTTTTTTTTTAATATCTCCAAAGATATTGTTTCCTGAATGATATTATATTTAATTTTTTTATCAAAGTCTTAGCTTGTAAGGAAATCCTTGTCTCACGAAGAACACTAAACGGTGCGAGGCGTAATTCTGCCTATACACGAAGGACTACCTGACTTTTGTGAGATGGATTATTTGAAACTGAACAATCATGAAATGTGGAATATTTGATTGACATATCCTTGTGGACTCCATCTTGGGGCCAACGTCATGTCGGGAAAATGGAAACGCGCTAAAACCGAAAAGTTTTGGATGTTAATAACATCAGTCACGAGTTTGAATTTCGCATTATGGAAAAAGCCGAAAGGTTTCTGAAAAGAAGCAATAATGTAGATCGGTCTATTGGTGAACTTCCTCACGTCCATATTTGAGGCCGGGTAAAGGAGCAACTTTTGACTGACTCGGCATCTTCTTGGGTGTAATTGAAGACCATTACAGGAGGCAGGGATTCGCAGGAGTCCAAACACGTCTCGAAGGCAAATGTATTCAGGAGGGACGCACAAGCTGGAAATTGAACCTGAGAGAAGGAAAAAAAAAAAAGGAAAAAAAGGAGGGAAGGAAAGCTTAGGCAGACAAATGTCCTCTCTGTCGGTGTGTGTGTTCCTGTAATTAGGGTGAGCCCTGAGGAGAATCCGGAATGGCAAGCTGGAACGAATTGAACATCAAGAAGGCTTACTCGGAGACTAACTTCACGGCCTTCTTCATTTACTCACAAACATAAAATAAGTAGAAGGAAACTCATTTACAACTATGAGATTCAACATAGGAAGGATTGAGATTGGTTGTTATTCGGGGAGCTGGTAACGCACTTTTCATGAAGTGTTTAATTCACCTTGAAATTTTAATATAAAATACCTGTTGGGTAGATAAGAAGGTAAATATTTGTTGGCTATACTTACCGTGGAACACCAGTAACTGCACATAGGGGAGAGGTGCAAAAAAAAAAAACATTGCCCAAAAATAGTGTTTTATTCAGAAGCCAACTATCATTAATGTAAAAAAATTGCCAATTAAGGGCATTTGACAATGAATAATAAATAAGGCAGACACTTTTAAGAGCGTTAGAAAATGCAAATAAAAAAAAAAATTGTGGGGTTTAATTATCAGGAAACATGAAAATAAATGTTGGCTATCATGGACTGGAATATAATGCGTGTAACCGTAAGAGTATATGAGAGCACCGCGCAGTTGTGGTTGTTCTCTGCGCTCTCATTGGTTCTTACTCACATGATCTTCTACAGCTGTCCCGGTTTAGGTAAGTGGCAGCGAAAATAAAATCCTTTTTTTTTTCTTTTTTCTTTTTTATACATGTTATCTCCCTTAAAAGTGTCTGCTTTATTTATTATTCATTGTAAAATTGTCTTAATTTTACATTAAAGATAGTGAATTAAATTCTATTTTTGGGAAATATTTTTTTGCACCTTTCCCCTATACGTAGTACCTGGTGTTCCACGATAAGTCTAGCCAACTCATATTTATCTTCTTATCTACCCAAGAGGTACATTAGAGCAAAATTTCGAGGTGCATAAAATACTTCATGAAACGCGCGGATACAAGCTCTTGGACTATGTAGTTTTAGCTATTTTCGACTGCATCTATTGACTTTGTACTCATAGAAAGAATTTGGAAAAATGTCTTCAAATTTTCTTGAAAAACGTAATTCCTCCGTTAGAAGTTGTGGGTTACTCTGTACGAAAAAAAAGAAGAAAAAAATAGGAAAACCTAATTACCATATCCTCTCCGAATAGTTAACGTATTTAGAGGGCAAAGGGCGTGGCTTTTATCTCCGGCTAGATGGACCAGTTTTGGTCGTTAACAGCCTCGTCCAACCTTATTTTGTAAGAAAACTATCCGGAAAATGCTAAAAGTAACTTCGATTAAACTATATATATATTAAACCTGTGTTACGTGTATGTTAATCTACTATCAGGCTGTACCGTATGAAATGTCAGTTTTGGACTTGCCGATTTACTTCAAATGTCTTGAAACTGCCGTGGCTCCTACTCCGAGTTCTTTGGCATATTCCCTAGTGCTTTTTGAGGGACAAGCTTCAACCCTTTCTTTCAGGTGGCCTGGAAAACCACCGGTAAACAGTTCGTTCATTCACCGTTCCCTCCCCGAACTCCGTGTTAATGTTCATACACGCCTCAGCAGCGCTATGACCGAGCTTAAATTCATAACGAAAAATAATAAGGATTTCCGTTGAAGTCATAATTTAAGTTTTATTTTTTTCTCAGAGGATCGTTCTCACAACACAGTACGCAAGTTACTGATTAAATAATAGGAATAAAAGAGCTTTGATTCTATATGAATAACAATGATGTTTGTAAATAATGAAATAAAAAAAGTCCGTCACGCAGGAGCTGCATAACTAAGCACTTTTCTCAGAATTTGGGTAGTGTAGATTGCTTTCCAGAACAATTTGCTTAAAATATCCTACATAAATAAAATAAAAACATGAATAGTTCTCTTTTAAATTTGTAATGAGTAACTGATCAATTAATAATTTGCTTCCAGAGTTATGTTTACACATGGTACCTATTACACTTCGTAATAAATACAAAAAACCTCATATTATCGTATTTTGATCTAACGCAGGAACAGGATACAGTCACTCTAGTGGTAGAAAGCGCTCCTTGCGGCGGCTTTGTGAACCTACGTCTGACGGGCTTTTCTATTGAAATATATTACAAATTAAACCCCCGTTTTCCGATTGACCGATTCAGCTCATTTCTACAACACTTCTTTCTCATGAGTTACCCACGACGTATACCGCGTTTCGTTACAATACAGCAGAAATTACGACCGGTATGAGTATATTAAGAATTTGGGTCAGGAGTAAACCCCCCCCCTTCTAATGAACCGATTTAGTTTATTTTTACAACACATATTTACCTGTAGATTACCACTACGAATGCCGAGATTCGTCGAAATATACCAAAAATCACTGCTGGTAGTGGCGAATTGGTATTGTGGGTCCGGAGTAAACCCCCCCTCCTAATGAACCGATTTAGTTTATTTTTACAACAGTTATTTACCTGTGGATTACCACTACTAATACCGAGTTCCGTTGAAATATACCAAAAATCACGGCTGGTAGTGGCGAATTGGTATTGTGGGTCCGGAGTAAACCCCCCCCCCCCTTCTAATGAACCGGTTTAGTTCATTTTTATATCTCACTTTTCTCTCTATATTACCACTACGAATACCAAGTTTCGTTGAAATATAACAAATATTACGGCTGACATAGTCAAATTAGTGTTTTGGGTTCGGGGTAAACCCCCCCCTTCCGGTGGACCGACTTTGGTGGTTAACGAACTCGTTCAATCGTTTGCTAATTGAATGCTATATACCAAGTTTCGTGACGAAAAAACAAAAACTCTGGCCGCTATCGTGTTAACAGACACATATATATGTATATATATATGCATATATATATATATATATATATATATATATATATATATATATATATACATATATAGATATATATAAATTTTAACGGGGGTCATTTTCGGTGTCTACTAGGTAGGATCGATAAAGATTTGAAGAAATTTTTCAAAAATTCCGTCCTGAGTCCAACCTCAATAGCTACTTTCCTTCGGAGGAAAGTGCTAAAAGGGAAAGGATTAAATCGCAAAGTAAACAAAACTGACATTTCATACGGTACAGCCTGATATATATTAGTCAAATACCACTCTCTCACTGACCTATTATCGCCCAGCCCAAACCACTTGACAGAAAATTTTGAAATTTTGCATGGACACTCCCTTTAGAACGTAAACACTCGCTAAGAGAGGATTTTTTGATATTCAAATTTTTAAGTATTTTTAGAGAGGTTTGAATTTTTAGTTGGTTAGAGCAGCCAAGCCTAGGCAGCATGCGTTTCTGCTAGGACGATAAAAGGTCAGCTGTTACCATACTGTATCTATTTCATAATATTATTTTTATTTGCGGTTCATTTCAACTATGATGGCAGACCTTGAATTACTAGAAATAAACTGTGATTTTGTCCCTCATAGAGTTTAAGCTATACATAGTGATGGTCCATCCGAGGTAATAATGTCCCGAACCCTTGCACAGCCCCCTCACCCAGTATCAGTATCCCCAGTCTTGGTAATGCTCACAAATATGAAGGGTGTTTCCAAATGACATCTTGGAAACATAAGCTTTTAAATTTTAACGTACATTTATTATTGGCAAAGAATTTTAACCTGTACTGGTTAAACTCCAGTTGCTGCTAACCTATAGATGACAGGTTATCTCTACGTTATCTGTTTCTTGACACTGGTCCGGTGCGCCCCAATGTCAAGAAACATTATACTTTGATTACTTATCAATTGATGAATAACTTATACTATGACGGGAACCGTGCTATAATAAACTTCACAAAACATGTAGTAGCGTTAATTTTGATGATACGTTATTTAACGCAATAAAATAACTACTTATCTGCCGTGACGAAGCTCGGGTATTCAGCTAGTGAAAAACTAAAACAATAATCTATATATATAAAAATCACGTGTCTGTCTGTTTTTCTGTTTGTTTGTTCCTTATACAAATCTACACCGTTTGACCGATTTTGACCAAATTTGGAATAATGGTAGGTCTTGATACGAGAAATCTCCTAGGCTAGGTCAAAAAAATCTACCAGCTGTCTGTCTGTATGTTTGTCCCTTATACAAATCCACACCGTTCGTCCGATTTCGACTAAACTCGGTACACATGTAGATCTTAATCTGGGGAGTGCCGTAGGCTAGGTCAAAAAAATCTACCAGCTGTCTGTCTGTATGTTTGTCCCTTATACAAATCCACACCGTTAGACCAATTTTTATGAAACTTGTTATACATGTATGTCTTGATACGGGGGGTGTTATAGGTTAGGTCAAAGTCGTCTAGGACTCACTGTTATGAGGGTTCATATCAGTTACAGATTCGTGTTATTAGATTTTAATAATACTTATTTGGTGTCTAATTTATTTAGGCTTTTCTATACGCAGAAAGTAGGCGTAGCATGGCACGCCGGGTAACGGCTAGTATAGTATAAAAAGAAAAAAAAAACTAACAAAAGTGAATTTTATTCTTTAGCAATTTCTGCTCAAAGAACGAAATTACATACTGAATAATCGTAATCGCAATTACTGTGTTATCTCAGTTAGAAGTAATAAATTATCTTACAAAGAGCTAATTAGTAGAAATGATAACAGATGACCCTTCCTAAGTAAGATTTTATTATCTTAATTTAAAAGCAAGAGGCACCTCCTTAATTACGGATAGCAATAATTCCAGCCACCTGTTCATAAAGATCTTGAATATTCTGTCATCAGGCCTGGAGAAAACTTAATTCAAGAATCTTCTTTCTTTCAAATGTTAGTTTATTCGTTTTTTTTTAAATATTTTTTGTCATTTTAGCGCGTATAGTTAGTTAGTTGATGTTTTGTGTATTTTGTTAATTTTGTTTTTAAACGACTTTGATTTCTTGTTATGTTGAGAGTAATCAGGCGTAAATTTGATGGAACCCTTTTGATAGGATTGAATAACCAACTCGTCTATCCTTCAGTTGTTTAATTCTTGTATTCCGAGTTTCCGTTGCAAATGCACAACAATTTTGGCACCTGTCATGAGAATATAAGCGCATTTTATATGTGTGTGTGTTTGCAAGTTTTTATGTGTGTGTTATATAAACGATATATGTCACAATTAGTCATTTACCAGTTGCTTAAAGCTAGAGAATTACCGAAATAGGTGGAAGGTCGAAAAATAAAAACCTTTACTAAATTGAGGCAAAAGCTGTATTTAAACATATTCCCCCGAAGAAGCACCAAAACTTAATAATATAAATGCTTGATAATATGAAAAATATATTTGAAATCTAAAAATAGAAATATTTAAGACTATTTTTTAACAAAAATAATATATAATAAAACTAGGACTATTACATCATATTGAAATATATGGGTATTATTTCATATACGTATATGTTTATCAATTAATAAAAGAAAATAGAATAAAATAATAATAATAATAGACAAAAATGGTAAGACAAATTAAGACCACAGTTTGAAACCTTATTTTTATTATATCGTCCCTGCCATGTCAAACTATCGAATATGAAAAATCTCGCTTTTAGATTCGGGATTTTACTCTTGGATTTTGGACGATACGGCTTGTCGCAAAGTGTCGCAACTCTAACCCCTTTAGAATAGCCTTCAATCCTTGAATAAAGTATCGAATAAGACCATTTTTCTATATATTACTTCGTCAATGGATAAAATATTTTCGTTCCTATTTTGCTCCGATTTTCATATTCGATACTTTGACATGGTAGGGACGATATTATTTTCTTGTTGGAGAAATGGAAGGTATTGAGTCGTATTAAAAGTCTGTTTCTGGACATAATACACTGTTCAGAGATGGGCATAATTTTATTTATAAATAAAAATACGAATTTATTTGTATTTCATATATTTGTAAATACGAATATGAATAAATTAGTATTCATAAGTGTGAAGACAAATTTATTTTTCTTCACGTATATTAAATATAAAAATACAAATAGAATTTTATTCGCAAATTTTCCTGTGAATAAGAATAAATTCATAGAAAAAATTCTAAATAATGACAAAAAATGTGAATAATCACAAATAATCAAGTGATTACAAAACAATTCTCATTAAAATATAAGAATAATTTATTCATATTATAATTTGTGAATACAAATTTATTCACAAAAAAATTCGCAAATAAATTATGAATTTATTCAATTAACGATAAGATGATATTAATTTTTTTTATTTTATTTATTTTTTTCAAGGCGCTTAACGTCTAGGTTATTAGCGCCTAGATTCATTTTTTTCTTTTCTTTTTTTTCCCGAGCCCGCCGCGGCACCACTAGCCACGCTGCAGGAGCAAAAAAAAAACTGAATCTGGGCGCTGATAACCTAGACGTTAAGTGCCTTAAAGAAAAAAAAAATCACCTTCAATAACTTTCGTAATATCATCTTAATACGAATAAATTCATGATTTCTTTGCGAATTTTATTGTGAATAAATTTATATTCACAAATTATAATATGTATAAATTTGTATTCTTATATTTTAATGTGAATTTTTTTGTAATCTCTTGATTTTTTGTGAATATTCACATTTTTTGTGATTATTTACAATTTTTTCTGTGAATTTATTTGTATTCGCAGGAAAATTTGCGTATAAAATTTTATTTGTATTTTTATATTTAATATATGTGAATACAAATAAATTCGTATTCACACTTATGAATACGAATTTATTTATATTCGTATTTACAAATATGTGAAGTATTTTTAGTAATAAATAAAATTATGCCCATCTCTGACACTGTTCTGTAAATTTCTTCTTCGGTTAAATAAATGAGAATTCTTCAGAAATGAGATTGAGTAGCAAGAGGGGAGATCAAATATTTCAATATTTAATATAATAATAATAAAAAAAAAAACACTTTATTTTACGGTATTCTAGATAGATAGATTCTTTAAAAGATGGGCCTTAGAGATCGTTACATTAAAATATCGGCCTTTAGAAATCGATTCTTTAAAAAGATCGGCCCTTGGAGGTCGATTCTTTGAAAAAAATCGGCCCTCGGAGATCGATTAAAAAAATCGATATATCGTGTTAAAATATCTCCCGACTCGAATTCAACGTGGAATTATCTACGGAAACCGTTCTATGTAATTAATTAACAATTACTAACGGTTTATCAATTGATTTACCTATTTTACATACGATCAATTAACATTTAAATTACGCGCAGTAAACATTCTTAACACATTTAGCAGCGTTTACTTTCCTTCTTAACTTACAAATCGTTTAAGAATTAGACTTAAGAACTTTTGTCTTAATTTGTTTAGTTAGGGTGGAATTGACTAAGTCCAAGTCTGGTGGGATTTACTACTTGATGTAATTAAAGTCCTTCACGGAGATAAAGACAATTAAAGCTGATAAGTGGGCAATAGCCGCCATGATTCTTCCATCAGCTGGTCATGGAGTGGTATCGACGCAGTATGAGATAAATCAGTAGTTTAATTGCGCCGACGGGTTAACAGCTGTTTGGACTCGTCACTAAACCCCCACATATCTGTTGGGAATGGTCGATTGTGCCCCGGGTGTCCATAGCAAGAGGCAATTACTCCGACAGAAGGACTCAACCGTCCAAACAAATGTCAGCTGAAGATTACAAGGAAGACGTTTCGTTTTGAATTGCTTTTACCAATGGCTTTCTGACAATACTTTATTAGACATTTTCCATGACATTATTGAGCAAGATTTTATCTCATAGTTCTCTCAGTTAAGGTTCATAGTTGTGGTTTGCGGCTATAACTAGCTAATAAAGGGTAAACCTGGAATGATAAAAGTCCAACTCGCAGGAACTGCATCATCTTAGCGCGGTTCCGTTCATATCCCTTTTGTTATTTGAAAAGCATAGAATAGAAACAGATAATATTTGGTTCGGCCTTGGTTCAAAGGGCTTTATGACTTTACCTGGTCGGGTCCGCCAGACCCCAGAATCCTCTTCAAGAGATACCTATTTAGTACGTTTCAATGCATTGAAAAATATCAAAAATTTCCACAGTTTCTTGTGTTCGTCTACTATAGTAATAATTCTACAAATAAAATCAATTAAAAAATAAAATAAAAACCCAACAGAATAAAACAGAAAATATTCAAAAGACGTCATCGAATCTCTTTCTCTTGGCAAGCTATATTTCTAACAATGAATTGTTTTTCTTATTTTACTTAATCTATTTTATTGTCAAATACATTATCCAACTTTAAGCAATTAAAAAATAACAAGGAATAAAAACAGACAAAAAGAACCGTTCGAATAAACGAAATCAATTACTTCAAAGTTTAAGCACTTATTTCTCCAATTGACATCGCTTATTCTAAACTTTATTCAAATTTTTTTTTTGTAGACCATTTAGTAAGCTGTCGAATAGTAACCTTTCGCTTCCCAAGATTTTCAACCGTTTTCGAGATATTGATGAAAGTATACGAAGTGCCCAAAACTTTTCATTATTTTTAGCAACAGAAAATGGGTCTCATTTTACCTATCCTTTTTTACACACAAATACATTTTCGTAACATAAAAAAATACAAAAATAAATAGCAATAAAAAACTAAGGGAAAGAGACAAAAATTACAAAAAGAACGACAAAAAACCCGATCACCTAATCGAGATCACCTAATCAAAAATTGTTTCGGAATCATTTTTGTAGAGAATTTAGAAAGCTTTCAAATAGTTTCTATCCACTTATCATAATTTCCCAACCGAATCTTGAACTCTGTTCGGTTGATCAATGATTCTTGGAGTCCATATCTTTTTTTTTTTTTTTTTTTTTTTTTTTTGCTAAAGGGGCTGCATTTGGCAGCATGTTCAGTTCTGACGAAACTATGTCTCTTCTTCGTTAGTACATATATTTTTTCCCAGTCGAGAATCTGAGTAAAACACTTCTTGTTCAGGACATACCTAGGGTAGTTTTTGTTAACTTTCAACTATGAAACTTGTTATATTTTTATGTATTGAGTCTTGATAACGTTTTTCGAAGCCTCTTCAGAATTAAAAAAAATGTCATGCTTAAGACCCTGACAGGTTTTGCTGTTACCTGCAGAGCGTATAATGTTTTCAACATCTGCCACGGTCTGCATTTTGGATAATTTAGCTTTTTTTCTGAATTATTGCGAAGTCTCTGCCCGCTGCCGAATTGTCTTCTTCATATATTGTGTCGTGTAGCACTTTCCACTAATTCTGAGCCTTTTTCTGTCCTTAATTGCATCAGGGACGTCATCAAAAGCTCATGAATAGTTTAAATTATCATTATTTGAAGCCATGATGTCTATTTAAAGTGCCAGTCTTTGTCATTCAACAGCAGAAGAACGTCTCTGCAAGGGCACATAGATCAAATACCACCGCAGACACATAAAAGTGAAAAAATCAAAAACCTAATTTTGGCACTTAGATCACCAAGCATTTTAGGTCTTTATTTGTTGTCTCCAATCATTTAAATGTTTTATTTTATACTATTTTAATTGGATGATTATTTCATTTTTGATACTGTTCTTGTAACTGTAATAATTTTTGGTGAAGTTTATACCATTATCATTCATTCATTCCTGGACGGTTAAAGAGTAACTATTAAATTCGCTTGTACAGGTATGCGCACAAAATAAATATTTAGAGTCCTTAAAAATATACAGCATATATTTGTCCATATAAGAAATATAGAGCCGATATGAGTGAGTGAGAAGATTCAACCATGGAAGAATGTCTGGAGAGAAGAGTGTGGATCGCTCTAGGGAAATAAGAGAGCCCGAAGCAACGCCCCTGGTGGTCAAATATTTAACCAACACCCTACCTTTCCCCCTCCTCACCCACCCCTAGCCCGCATTATATTTTCATTCCTTCCCTCCGATTAAATTGCTCTTTTTATTCGCCGAGAGGAAATTTAATACGCATCCCCATCCCTGGCTGGCCAATTAGGGTCCTCCAGGATTCCCTTCCAGCGAGATCCAGGTGTTTTCTCCAGATGTTCTGTATTACTTCCTGCAGCTCCTTGGTTAGCCAACGTCTGTCTTAAAGAGTTTCCCTTTTCTAAGAATTCTAGAACGTTCCAAAATAGCCAGAATCACAATACCTCCTTGATGTAAGAAATTATCACAGCAAAACAAGAGTTTAACAAATATAAATCAAACCAACTTTTCTAATCAAAATGAGATGCAAATAACCATTGAGATGATAAGAAATCAAGGAATAGTTGGGATCCGGCAGAGGGGAAATTTCTGATTTTTGGGGAAAAAATAGTAATAGAACTGGACCAGATTATCGTGTTCTTTCTCTATCCTCTCGGCAGAAAGGCAGCCGAAGAGTCGAAAATTAGATTATTCCAAAAATCTGAGGTTTTATTTTAGGTGAATCTCAGCTATCCCTTGACTTTTCTAATAATAAATTCGTCAGAACAGAATATAAGTAAAATTAACCGTTTACAGACCGAACCCAGTTCCAGTTGAAAAATAAATGCTGAATTGTATGTTTTATTTAATTTTTTTTTTTTTTTTTTTTTTTTTTTTTTTTTTTTTTTTTTTTTTTTACGGCGCATCAACTATTTGGCTATTAGCGCCGGGTTATCTACAGGTTGCCACCCTTTTCTAATGCCAACAGCACGTGGTCGGTCACCCATTCAAGTACTGACCACGCCCGACGTTGCTTAACTTCGGTGATCTACGGGAACCGGTGTATTCAACGTGGCTATGGCCTTTGGCCTTTTATTTAATGTTCCCATTTGGGAACAGTGGCCTGTTGAGGGGGCAAAACTGCGATACGTCACATATCATGTTTTTCATTTATTTAAATTTCGGCGCTAATAGCCAAATAGTTGATGCGCCGTTAAAAATGAAAAAAAGAAAAATATTAAATTTTAACTTACACTTATAAATAGGGACCGGATTCTTACGTTTTCACCTATTTTTTCCTTTCTGCTAAACATGATATTGATCGGTTTTTTATATGATTTATTTATTTATTAAGTGCTTCGTTTCGTGGGCAATAAGCACACTAAGGTAAGTCTTCCAAGAAACCAGGGAGAAAGTGAAAATTGTATTATTTTACAATTATAATAATATTAAAAATAAAATGATTAAAATAAATTTCAATTTTAAACTATAATTAATAATAACTTATTCATGGAATACAAATGTAGTTTTATATGATTTACGTCGTGTAGTATCATTCATGCAAATTTGGATGAACCTAAAAAAAATCTATGCAGGATGATATCACCTAAATAACGATGGAATGACCTAGAAAGACCTAATCTTTAAAATAGAAAATACAATTCAATGAACTCATTTCCTCGATCAAACAAATTTACTTAAAAGCATCTTGCCGGGTCCAGATGTTCAGGGAAATTTTACTAGGGGTGTCGCTTCCACCAGAACCCATTTTAACACACTGGGGAAAAATAAAAACAGTTGTTGACGCTTTGGATATGAATGCAGCAGCTGCCATTTCTAAGGCTTCGATGGTCTTCCAGAGCAGCGAGATTCCGCAGAGAAACATATTTGTTTTGTTATGTTCTTATTAATTTTTTTTTATTAATATATGTTTTATTAAATAATTTAATTTATTTATTTATTTAACATTGCCTTATTTCTAAAATGTATTTTATTTAAATAAATTTCATTCACTTTGTTTTTTAGATAAATATTTTCTAGAATATTTGGACTACTTATTCTTTTTTTAAAATAATAACTCGTATTTCCGTTTTATTTTTATTAACTCATTTTTGTTTTCCTTCTCAATATACTATTCTATAAAATAATGTTATTTGTTGTTTATTTTTATGTCACTATATATACATATTAATTTATGAAACATTTTTATCGCCTAAAATGGATTTTTAAATAAAAAACCTAAAAAAGCCTATTTTTGGGTCTATTCAAAACATTAGTATCACCTAAAAAAAACTAAAATGGATTTTTAAATAAAAATCTAAACAGGCCTATTATGCCTGTTGCAAAAACCTAATTGAGTGCTTATTTTGCCCTAAAAATCCGGTCCCTACTTGTAAATAACATAGAGTTCTGAGAAGAGGCATTTACATGTTATCGCACTTTTCTGGCCAGGATAGGGTTAATACCTTCGCTTAGTTAACAAGGCCATATTTTTGAAAATCCTTTCCTGATTGTTTTACTCTGTTGATTAGCCATTTTAATAAATTCTCCCAACAAATCTTATATCCCTCCTAGAAAGAGTATAATATATAGGATTGAGGATTGAGGATTGAGGAGAGCTGTAGAGTTAGGGGTAATTGTAACAGGTGTAATCCGACCTAAGGGTGAGTGATGCTTGGTGAGGGGATGCAGGTGTCAGGAGCCAATCAGGATTGATGTTACAGCCTTGATCTCACCAACCATAATATACATCCCCTCACTCCAGCCATGTCCATGGTCCCCCATTTACACTCTGTCCCCCTTTATTCCCTATTTATACATTAAAATATGTTTCAACCGAGGAAATTTTCCTATTACATCCCTTCTCTGCTTATGATTAAGATCTGGTAACGCGATCCAGTGGTTCTGAAAAGAAATTTAAAGTTTCACGACCCACGGGTTACGAAAATACTTACATCATGAACAGAGTGAAACAGGAATAGAGGAAAATCTACCAGGAAGTGATATTAAACCTCATTCGCGATAAAAACGTTTTTCTTGGCCGGAACCCTCAAAGTTATGAAGAATTTCTCTTTTTCCGAATTCTCAATAAATTGCTTGTTTCTGCCCCTAAAATATTTAATCTGGAGACATTTCGAGCATCAAATGTCCTATAAGAAGGTAGTACTTGTGATAGGAACGATCATTGAAGGAGATTCATTGCTTACATGAAAGAAAACAGAAAATAAATAATATAATGATAATTAATAATAATTCCTAAAATAGAATCCCCTTTTTCCTACCCTTATCCATGGTCACCTAAAGGCAATCGTGGTCTTCTTCTATCCTCTAGGCTTTTTCCTACCCTTATCCATGGTCACCTAAAGGCAATCGTGGTCTTCTTCTATCCTACCCTTATCCATGGTCACCTAAAGGCAATCGTGGTCTTCTTCTATCCTCTAGGCTTTTTCCTACCCTTATCCATGGTCACCTAAAGGCAATCGTGATCTTCTTCTATCCTCTAGGCTTTTTCCTACCCTTATCCATGGTCACCTAAAGGCAATCGTGGTCTTCTTCTATCCTCTAGGCATTTTTTAGTTTGTATTACTGTATCTATTATTTATTTATTTAAATTTTAACGCCCAATATAATTAACTAAGAATTTTAGGACGGGTTATCTAAAGGTAATCTCTTTTTTCTAGCCAGGATAGGACTGATGTATTTTCTATTTTTTATAAATAAATGCCACCATCCCAAGTGGAAATCGAACCCATTACCCAAGGCTCGAAGTATTAAGTGGGTATCAGGCCTCCATATCTATTATTAAAAATTAGTTAAATAATATTCTTTGCTTATATGTATCTCCGCCATTTTTTACTTGAGTCCTCTGTTAAATTCGTTTTCGTATTCATAAGCTATGTATAAAAATACTGTTCCATTCGTTCATAAAAAACCTTCGTTTAATTAAGATCAACATAAAACAATGTTTTATAACTTATTTTAATGATTTAAAATTTTGTTGTTTACCATCTGCAGACTGATGATGACCTCATCTTCATAGTATTGGTACAGTGGCCAGAGACCGTTGATTCTATCTCTCTCAAGTCCTTCTCGCCATACCCAAGAAAATTTGCTTCTTGCCTATATTTCTAAGGTTCAAGAAGGACTTCGTATGGCTGATTTTCTGCTTTTCCCAGAGTTTACCAAACTCGCTTTTGGCTTTTGCTGCAAATGCCATTGATAATTATTCAAAAATAGGTGACCCTTCCGAAGCTAGTTCTGCCAACTTGTCCACCTTCTTGTTGCCTAGGATGCCTCGATGTCCCGGTACCCAGTGGATGGCAACATTATTGTTTCAGGCTAGTTCATTTAGCCATGGCACGGTTCTCATTTTCCTGGCTCTCTAGTGTTTTACAGGCTGCCTCGCCTCACATTAGTAATATTTACTTTTAATTGATACTAGATTGTACATTTCATAAATGTAAATGATTATATTGACGATGATTAAGATGTGAACGTTGATAGAAGGCAAGTAGAGTGAGAGCATAAGTAATTTGAAAGAAGGAAATGAGATGAAGATAAGGAAGTGTCAAGAGCAGAAGGGATGAGACGGGGAGGAGGGGATGATGAGAAGGAGGGAGAGGGATAATAGAAGGAGAGGGGATGATTGCAAGGGAGGGGGTAGGATTTGAATGGCTAATTCTGAATAAGAAGGAGAAAACAAATTGAGACTTGCTTCTGGATTACTTCTAGATAGCTTCTATATCCTCAACAGGCTATTTCTCCTTTCCTCTTTAGCGAGCAATTCTTCAATAAGCCGAGTCTCTCTCTCTTAACAGCTCTTTCTTAAAGCATAATTAGTGTTGTGAATCTGAACTCAACAATAAATCCGTGCTTCGCTTCATTATTTACCACCTTATATTTGTACAAGAAAACTCACAATCACAATTATTCTGGACTTGAAAGCTGATAGTTCTTCTGTTGGCAAACAGACTGGCAAACGCTGTCATACAGAGACTTACAGATTCTTGTTACTTTGGAAAGGAAATGTGTGGTTCAGACAAAACTATAGCATAGCTCTTATCGGTCAAACTCTCGAGAAGAAACGGCAATAACTCGACTACGAATTGGCCAAACGAAACTCACTCATGGTATCTGTTGAAGGAAGACTTCAGTCCTATCTGTAATAGTTGCTAGCTGAAAAATATTTTTAAAAAGTGTAGACTTTTGCGCACTGATTACTCCGAAAGTGATCACTCTACCAAAAAGTGCATAAGAACGGCTTTTGTAGAAAATTTATTAAGCTTTGAAATTTATACTTTACATGTATCATTATTATGAATATTCTAGTTCATCCCAAATTTTAAGAAAATATTTTAGATATGATCTTTAATTTTTTTTTAATTTAAATTACGCCAAAATAATAGTACAAGTAAAAACAATGGCCGGTAAGGGCAAATTAATAATTTGGCTCCTGGCTAAGGCCCCTATTTTAATAGTCCGATTAGGTTTAACACTTTCGACAATTCTTTTCTCAAATTAAACCGCCTTCCAAATGGATCAAGTTTGGTAAGTGCTAAAAAAGAAAAATATCATTTCAAATAAATATTTAGTTACCAAGTAAACAAAATTAAACAAGTAGTAAACAAGATTCCCACTATGGGTTTGTGGCTTTTCTTTAAAAAAAAAAATGAAGCCATTAGCCCTATCCTGGCTAGAAAAGGATGGTAACCGATAGATAACCCGTCCGAAAATTCTTAGTTAATGATAATGGACGTTAAAATTTAAATAAATAAATAATTAATTATAAACAAATACTTACGATTGGGAGGCATAGATAAGAATCTATTCTAGTGTGACTTTCTAGTGAATACTATTGATGTATGTGGTAATTTATTTAAAATTTACATATATAGAGCAGAGCTAATATGTATATAAGTAAGTGTATATACAAAGTGTAAAGGAATTATGCAAATAAGTGGATATATATATTTTATTCCGGGTAACTCTGTTGATTTTGGTCCTAGGAGAGTCACCTTACCCCTGAGCGGTATTTCTGTTTGCTATAAAAAGAGATAGGAGCAGGTAGAGACCGATATAGAGAGAGGCCTCCAGATGTATTGGCTTTATTTACATATGTGCCCCTCTGTGCTGTATGTGCCCCTCTGTGTTGTATGTGCACTCTGAGGTCATCCCGATACCCCTTTCCAACGCGGGTCGCCTTTTCCCTTTTTATATTTTTTTTTCTTGTTTATTTTACACGGGGACCAAGGCTTTATTGCAGCCCTCTCCAAGGCTCTGGCATGAATAATATCTACATAAATATACGAGGGGCTTCTTTACCTTCGCCAACCCCCCCCCCCCCCCCCCCCAACCCTAACGTCACTCTTTCTTATTACATTACTATGCATTAGAAAAATTAATCACCTTCTTTTTACAGGAATTTGGCGCTTTTTATAAAATCCTTCATGCATATATGTGGCAATATAACTTACACACCCAATCAATATAAGAAACATTGTGAAAACTCAAGACACCACTCTATGAACATAATGTAGCTTTTTAAAATCCCGATTCTGAAAATTATTACTAAATAATATTTATACAAGAATAAAAAATACAATAAAAGTATGAAACAAAATAAAATTTTAATGAAATGTATCTCTTCACCATTTACCTTCTTTGTTACATTTGTGACATCTGCAGAGCCCAGTGCCGAGTCTTCTGTCCGATTCATTTTGGCAAATATAGCATATATATGTGTGTGAGTTTTAAGTATATATATATATATATATATATATATATATATAAGTAAAATCAGCCAAACTTCGAAACCAGAGTAGACCACTCGTGGTAAATAAAACGAGAAGAAAAATCCCCCACATAGATAAAGCAAACATAAAAGCTAATAAGCGTTAAGAGTTAAGAGCAAAAAGCTTTTTTTTAATGCGCTAAAATTCTTACCTAACTAATCAAAAATGATATCAAGGAGTGTTTATACGAAGAAAATTTTTTTATATTGGCAAAAAATACGTCTTTCCGAGTGGTCTCGATGCTAATTTGAAGATTTTTTGAGCAAGCATCGATTGGTCCCTTTTTACTTTTTTTGATGTTTTTTTTTCGTCTCCTTCAATACATTTCAAAATTCAAACTCATTTTTTTTTATCTTTATTATAAGAAAGTATGAAAAAATAAGTAAACTGGAAAAAATGAACGTTTCAGAACATTAAACTTGAAAGTTGTTTTCTGAAAACTATGTTTTTCAAACCTAGCGATAAACTGGCGTCTTCAATTTTTGCCCGATAAATTTTAAATTTTAACTGCAGCTTCCTTTGCTAGTAAAGTATGTAAGATTATTACAATTCATTGAATTATAACGATTTTAGTTTTTTGAGTTTCGGCGTATTTTGTAATAGAAAATGAATAATTGCTCACCATTTTCGAAAAAATTAATATTTCTTAAAAATCCTACGTACTTTCCTAGATTTAAATTTCTTCTTCCGAAATAATTTTATGTTTTTTTTTCTTGATTAAAAATTGCTGCCCGTATAGTATCGACCGTGAAAAAAGAGGGTTTCCGTTCGCCAGACACAGCGCCGCCATTTGTTTTCTCCAATAATTAAAACTTTTTTTTTTGGATACTTTAACATTCCACATAAAACGTTTGATATAAAGCACCGAAAAATATTGATTTGTCTGTTTATTATGATTTAAAGAAAATTACCACTAGAAAACCATTTATTTATAGTCTTTAGCCGAAATGGATAAGATTCGTAAAAAAATATATCCGAAATGTAATGTATTTGTTAGTACGTTCTATATCGTATACGCCCTAAAGCTGAGGATTTTATAACACAACCTGTCATGAATATAAAAACATGTTTCTATCATATCTACAAGAAACCGACAATAAATGAGTTGAATATCTAATAAATTACATCTGTAAAGGATTTCTCGGCAGTATCGGGTAGTGTATCCAAGATACAATGTATAATGTTTCTTCGAGAGAAGAAGAGAGAAGGGGAGGGGGGGGGGGACTCAGGAAACATGGTTATAGAAATCCTATAATATGGAAATCCGATACAAATGGAGAACTTTTTATATTCGTTTTGAGTTATACTGCTTTATCCCGGAGTCAATGAGATTCCGAGGGGTTCGACCTCCATGACCGAAGGGGATTTTTTTCAATTTTCTTATAACTCTATGCCGGCCACATACTGCCAAATTTATTATTTTATATAAAGCAGATTTAATGTTCATATTTTTATACGTATTATATTTTTGGCTTTAACTGGCTGTAATAACTCATAAGATTCTGTAATTATGCATAAAATAAAAATATTAGCTGAATTAGCTGAATACCCGTGCTTTGTCACGGCAGATGACTAGTTTTTTTATTGCGTTAAATAATGTATCATCAAAATTAACACAACTATATAATTTTTTGCAGTTTATTATAGCATGGTTCCCGCCATGCTGTATGTTTTACATCAACTGATAAATAATGAAAGCATAAAGTTTCTTGACAATGGGGCACTCCGGACCAGTGTCAAGAAACAGATAACGTAGAGATAACCCGTTATCTATAGGTTACCAGTAACAGGAGTTTAACCAGTACAGGTTACATTTCGTGTCAATAAAAAATGTTGGTTAAAATTTAAAAATTTTTGTTTTTCAGGTGTCATTTTGAAACACCCATTATATTTGCGAGCATTACCAAGAAGTGTTCTGATTGGGGATGCTGATGGGTGAGGAGGCTGTGCAAGGGTTCGGGATATTTTTACCTCTGATAGACCATCACCAGGTATAGCGTAAACTCTATGGGGCACACGTTGAAAATGGTGATTTTGTTCCTCATAGCATAAACTCTATGAGGGACAGTTTATTTCTAGTAATCCAAGGACTTCCATAATAGTTGAAATTAACCACAATTAAAGATAATACTATGAAATAGATACAGTACGGTAACAGCTATTCTGTTATCGTCCTAGCAACGCGCTCTGCCTAGGCGAGCATGCTATCTTTAAAATGAAACAACCTTTCTTAGCGAGTGCTTACATCCCAAAGGGAGTGTCCATGCAAAATTTCAAATTTTTCTGTCAATTGGTTTAGGCTGAGTGATGATGGTCAGTGAGTGAATGGTATTTGACAAATATTTATTAGATAAAAATATTAGCTAAATTAAGGCTCAGCTCAGAGAAGATGATAATTCTCTACAATAAAGACAAACACATCATCGATACTAGCATGTTCCTGCAAACTAAATGAACCAGAAACCCTTGAACACATATTCTTTATCTGCCCATTGAACTCACTTACAAGGAAGGCGGTATTTATAGATAAATGTATCCGAGCTAATCCTCCAAGGGTAGAATTAATAATATCTGCTCAAGATGAGGATTTAGTTAATGATGTATAATAATACCTAGGCCCTAGGTCCTAGGGGGTGTTATGAAACTGAGGATTATTATAATAATAGAATGTATCCGAGCTAATCCTCCAAGGGTAGACATAATAATATCTGCTCAAGATGAGGATTTAGTTAATGATGTATAATAATACCTAGGCCCTAGGTCCTAGGGGGTGTTATGAAACTGAGGATTATTATAATAATAGAATGTATCCGAGCTAATCCTCCAAGGGTAGACATAATAATATCTACTCAAGATGAGGATTTAGTTAATGATGTATAATAATACCTAGGCCCTAGGTCCTAGGGGGTGTTATGGAACTGAGGATTATTATAATAATAGAATGTATCCGAGCTAATCCTCCAAGGGTAGACATAATAATATCTATTCAAGATGAGGATTTAGTTAATGATGTATAATAATACCTAGGCCCTAGGCCCTAGGGGGTGTTATGAAACTGAGGATTATTATAATAATAGAATGTATCCGAGCTAATCCTCCAAGGGTAGAAATAATAATATCTAATCAAGATGAGGATTTCGTTAATGATGTATAATAATACCTAGGCCCTAGGTCCTAGGGGTTGTTATGAAACTGAGGATTATTATAATAATAGAATAAATATCTCAAGCATAAATCTATAAAACTTATATTTATTTTATTTTATTTTTTTCTGTGTATGATATTACAGATAGCAAAAGATGTATTTATGTATATACTTTTCTTATTTGGAAAAAATTAGATGACTCATTTAATTATTTTTTATATAAAAAATAAAAAATGTTGTTTTGTATAGTGAAAATTATATATTTATATTAATGTAACAAGGCTGCAACCCTTGCAAAAAAGTTGTGAAACTTCAAGCAATAAAACTTATTATTAGTATTTATATGTATCATAAAATTCTGTGAAGAATGTACATTGTCTGTCCTTACTAATAACTCACTGCAAAATACCAGAAAATATCAACATACCTTATGACCAGTTCACAGATGATAGCCAACACTTAGAACTGTTATATTTGTACAAAAATATTAGCATGCCTAGAAAGGAGAACATATTTTTCGCAATTTTAATCATTTCCGTAATTAATGTTATTTTTTTGTTTTTGAATGCTCCACACATTTTTGTTTTGAGTGTTGCTTCTGGGTATATTTTTTTACTACCTCAGTAACGTCAAATACAAAATGTATTTAAAGAACTAAAATATTAAATAAATATATAGACGAAAATGAAAAATTAAAAAAAATTAAAATACCGGAAATTAGTCTTAGCTTAAATGAATGCCAAGCATTTTTCGAACTTGATCTGCTATGCTAAAGTACTAGGTCGCTCAAAAACATAGTGATTTTTCGGAACTTTTTAAATAGTGCAAATAAAACACAATGTAACGACTTTGAGGATTAGGATCGGGTTTTAGGGTGAGTAACTTTTCGGTTCTTACGCCTAATGTAAGGGAAACTTTGACTTTCAACTACTTTTATCCAAAACGATTGAAGATAAGGCTTTGGAGATGGTTTTATTCGTTTTTTTTTCTAGTCAAATTATATATAAAACATGCACCCACACTCGCACACCTAAGTAGGTTGTGTGCTCAGAAACGATGAATTTACTTTTTTCCGGACGTTTGAAATGATCCAAACTAGGATATTTAATGTTTGGTTATGTTTGTTGTCAAGAAACTCTAAAATGTTAAAATCTCTCTTTTTATGTATTCAGTATATAAATGATTAAATGCGTAAGCATTATTTTTTTTGAGAAATCCCAAAACTTCCCAAGTTTTAATGGAATAGTGACTCTACATGAAGATAAAATCTCCTGAAAATCCCCTCAGATCTAACAATGTATTTATATTCAGAACTAGCAGTTACCCAGCGTGCCATGCTACACCTACTTTCTAAATATAGAAAAGCCTAAATAAATTAGAAACCAAATAAGTATTATTAAAATATAATAACACGAACCTGTAACTGTTATGAATACGTGGCCTCCCAACTGTGAGTCCTAGACGACTTTGACTTAACCTATAACACCCCCCGTATCAAGACATACATGTATACTAAGTTACGTACAAATTGGTCTAACGGTGTGGATTTGTATAAGGGACAAACATACAGACAGACAGCTGGTAGATTTTTTTGACCTAGCCTACGACACTCCCCAGATTAAGATCTACATGTGTACCGAGTTTAGTCGAAATCGGACGAACGGTGTGGATTTGTATAAGGGACAAACATACAGACTGACAGCTGGTAGGCGTTTTTGACTTAGCCTACGACACTCACCAGATTAAGATCTACATGTGTACCGAGTTTAGTCGAAATCGGACGAACGGTGTGGATTTGTATAAGGGACAAACATACAGACAGACAGCTGGTAGACGTTTTTGACTTAGCCTACGACACTCCTCAGATTAAGATCTACGTGTGTACCGAGTTTAGTCAAAATCGGACGAACGGTGTGGATTTGTATAAGGGACAAACATACAGACAGACAGCTGGTAGGCGTTTTTGACCTAGCCTACGACACTCCTCAGATTAAGATCCTACATGTGTACCGAGTTTAGTCAAAATCGGACGAACGGTGTGGATTTGTATAAGGGACAAACATACAGACTGACAGCTGGTAGATTTTTTTGACCTAGCCTAGGAGATTTCTCGTATCAAGACCTACCATTATTCCAAGTTTGGTCAAAATTGGTCAAACGGTGTAGATTTGTATAAGGAACAAACAAACAGAAAAACAGACAGACACGTGATTTTTATATATATAGATGAAGTAGGAGATAAGTAATCCAGCTTGTTCTATGGAGACACACAGAGCGAATGGATTTGCTTCCAGATTAGGGAATTACTGTTTCAATTAAATTAAACTAACCCAACAATTCCAAAGACACGCTTGCATATGTATAATGATATATATCTGTATACGGGTAGAAGTATGTTTCCATACACGAAAGTGGTTAGAATTTTGGTCCTTTCAAACCAATACCAAAATACTGTAAGAGTTGGTTAACTAATAAAATGCACCATTGGGAAGTGGGATTAACCTAAAACCATCAGATCGAACCTAATTTTTAATGCGCCTATTGTAAGCAAAATGTTCCTTTACTTTGCTATATGACATTTAGAACTAATTAAAAAGTTTTGTTACGAATATTAGCAAAATCTTTTCGTCATGAGCGGGGATTCGCTGAAAAATCATGAAAAAATTATTAAAAAACATTAAAAAGAACACTTTTCTCATCGAGAAGAGGTAATTTTATCCAGGTTTCGGATAAGCCACACCCGATGTACCCACTCACACTTACCGGACATATAAGAAAGACCAATTAGCAGACAGTGTAACAGAACTCTTTTTAAAAAAACAAACTAAACATATTCTAGCGACTTGACAATTCCTTACAACTTACACGACCTGCTTACTGAAAATAGCCCGTACATTCAAACACTTAATGACAACACAGTTTTATTCTAAAATATAACTAGGTATATGTAATATTTTACTATGGTTTTATTGTATAACATCATGTTATTTTAAACTTTCTTATTGACTTGTAATTTTTTTTCTTGTTGTTTGTTTTCCCTTCATTTTCCTTTTTTATTTTGCTCTTTTTTTATTTTGTTTATATGACAAACTGACTAATATTCAAACGGGCCTTACTTCTGTCTTCCCGAGTCAATCGCCACTGTTGCTTAACTCACAATACATTAAATAAAAAAAAAAAAAAAATTACAGATTACATTTCTCTACCGGTGGTAATGTTTACCTCAATTAGGGTTTACAATATATTTTAAAAACACCTTGGTATGATCAATTCCTCAGACCTAAATGTGTAATATATTTATATCATCATTTCACATATAATGTTTCGGCCTTCAGGCCATTTTCAAATTCTAGAAAGAAAAATTAAGTAAGTGTTACATAAAAAATAAACCCTCTTATTAAATCATTTATATTAATATAACCCTATGTCAATAATTTATACCTTAGTTTACTAACAGCCTCTTTATTAAACCTTTTAAATTTAGGCCTTGTCATGCTGGCATTCTTCTCAAAACAACATCAAAACTTTAAAATTACTATTATATATTATTACTATCCATTATTCTAATTCTATTATAATTACATTATTAAAATCTTACATCACATTTTATAGGTATAATCTAATTCTTAAATAAAGCCATTTTCTTTAATATCCCCCACATTGTCAAAAATCTTTCATGATCTAAAATACTTATTAATGCCTATCATCATATATATAACATTCAATATATTTTTAAAAATAATAATAATAAACCATAATTAAAAAAAGACAATTTACAGTATACTTATAAGTGGCAGAAGGTCAAATTTCAAACAACACTTACTATTTAAGAAACAATTAACCAACAAATTATTCAAGTCTGAAGATTATTTAAAAGTGAGCAAAAAAAAAAAAAAAAAAAAAAATGAAAGAAAAATCAGGGAGAAGAAATTAATTTGGAAGGAAAAGCCAAGAGCTCCTGAGAAAAGCTGAAGTCAATTAGTTCTTCCTAACGACCCCTATCTTCTTGAGTTGAAATATATTGAGAAAGGGTCTCGAAAAGGATTAGTAAACATCAACTCTTTCCAAGCTTCTCTCTAATGAGAAAACTTATTTTTCACTCAATCATTCCAGGTTGGATCTATAAATCCCAGCTGTTCTAGGGATAGAAAATTGGAGTTGTTTCAAAAATAATAATAGTAACCCTTAAGCAGGCTACATTCGGTCAGGTAGACCTGAACAGTCCGCCTGAAGGCCAGTCGCCTGAACGTGTATATATTCCGGCCGGTTTGTCAGTTAAGGCTGTTCAGGCGGCTGGAATATATACACGCTCAGGCGACCGGCTTTCAGGTGGACTGTTCAGGTCTAACTGACAGGCCTGCCTGACCGTGGGTAGCCTGTTTTACTAGCAAAGGCCATAGTAAGATAATATGGTGAAAGTGCTCCTAGCGATATGGATTTCGGACCACTTGAAAGGTAACCTAAAAATACTTACTCATACAAAGATTTAGGCTTATGGAAGTCATATTAGTGGCACAATAAATTAGAACGTATTGTATCTATTTTATTTTTTTACGGATACAATTTTACTCCAACAAATCTAAAAAAAAAAAGATATGATTTTGTTCAAACTTTTTGGCTTGAAATTCGAATTTTCACACGACTTTTAACTTTTAAATGGATTATTTAAATGTGAGGATATTATTTGGCCAACTTGTAAAAAGAATTTTTTTTTGTATAATTGTTCACTTAATTTTAAAGGCTAAGGTGGACAAAATCATTTTCAGAGCCGAACATGCTGAAAAATCGATAAAACCTTTGCTCGCAGTTCTGCTAGCAATTAAGTGTTCCTGTTAGTGCAACCCTATGATGATTAACATTTGATTGCGTTCGCACAAACTGAAAGGTCCGACACACAGGAACTGCGCAATTTTAGCGTTTTCCTCTCTCCTATCAAAGGCAAACGCACTTATGACGCGATCCGAAGGAGCCAAAGAGAAATACCCACTTTTTAGACCCTATAGATTACGAAAATATTTACAGGTCTAATTTGCCTGTTCGCACTCCAGCAGTCTCAACAGTGGTCCTATTAATTTGGTACAAAAATATTCGCATTCACAAGAACAGTTCGTTAACCAGCAGAATCCACCTATCGGAACAATGCTTCTTGGCAAGATTGGGCGAAAAGGTTTTTAGTAAGGACGGATTTAAAGGCTACATTTAGTATACGTAGTTAAACTGAGGTGTGAAATCAAATGATACCATTTTAAAAGCCATATCTACAATTATGTTCGAGAAAAGTAGAAACACTCGACTTTTGTTGAGATTTTCGTGTATTTTCTTTATGATCTCGAAACCGGTTGGGCAATTTTGGTAATTATAAAGCATTTTTTCGAAAGCGTAATAAACGTACCACTAAAAACGTTTTTATGAAGTCTTTACTGGGCGATCTCATTCGGAGAAATCTGTGCCTCGAATGTATTGGTATCGTTCCTTTGGACGATATTTTGTCTATGTTTTACCCAGTTTTAGATTGGTTGTTGATTTTTATTCTCAATTAAATTTAACAATTAACATTAGAATAATTTGATAGTTAGTTGATAGTGTCGAGGAATAAAGGTGTTAATTGAGGACTCCAGAAGTCAAGGGGTCTAAGTAACAAACTCAATATATTGAGGATAATGTAGTCAAAGTTGGACATATGTGGTGATAGGATTTTTACAGTTTCGATCATACTAGACGATTCCTCAGGGCCTTCGCTGTTTATTATAAATGATACTTTATAGGTACATCATTTGGTTTTTGATTAATATCCAAAAGAAATAGAGAATTCTCACATAGATCCCTCAATTACTGTCTGGACTTAACATTACAAAAATGACAATGCTCAAGAGAACACAAGCTAGGGGGCAGCAACTGTCAAGAAAATCACTTGGATCTCTTTACCATCAACAAGATTACGGTATTTCCAACCCATTTCTGTATCTAACTCATTTTTTCCAAAAATTTTATTTAGACGCCTTGACTTCTGGTGACCTCAATTATGATTATAAACCGCATGAAATTATAATGCCGCTTTCACTTCTCACAAAAGGCTCTAGAACCAGCTCCATTATGAACTAACTCCAACTCACAATTCTTGGAGAAGTTGCGGAAATCTCGCTAGTATCTGACCGTTATTAAAGCCGGGCCTGACAGGAGGTAGGAAAATTAGTTTCTGGCAACGAGCTTCGTTAGCGCTGTTTTGAATTCCGCTCTCGAAGTCCCCCGCCGCTGAAGCGGTATTAAGTCGAAGCTCCTCTTAAGCACTCGCTAAGCTCGAGCAGGGCTCGACGAGCCTCTTAAGAATAACGACTGTACTAATTGTCCCGAAGAGGAGAGAGCTCCCGTGCGGAATGTCTAATGTTGTTGTCCAGAGTCCGGTCCTATCTCGGGCTGTGTACTGCCTCAATGGTCGTCCCAGAAGCACTAAGAGGGTGTCTAGAGATAACCAAGCAGAGATAGGTAAGGGTGATAACGCAGAAAGTGCTGGCTGCTATTATATGTTAACAGACAGCTTCTACAGCTATTGTGTATATATGAAAAATATTTGAATATTTTCTTCAAATATTCATCGATCCTTGCAACCAAACGTAAAACAAAGAATTACCCCTCTCCCGCCCCCAAAACCCCTGAATATTTAAATAAAGCATTCATTATTTGAATTGACAAAATATTATTATTATTGCTAAAAAAACGAGTATAAAAAAGTCATATTTTGAAGGTGTGCCACTGAGAATATGTAAGGCATTGACTGTAATTTCATGGCATTACTAGCGTCAGTAAACTAATGAAGACATGTATCCAATGTTGAGCAAAACTAAAAATTAAAAGTTGATTCACTTTTTGCAATAAACTAAATCTAAACTAAAAATTGTAACCTAAAAAAAACTAAAATCAAATTAATTAATGGATATTAGTTAAACTAAAACTAAACTATTGGGAAATGATTAAAAACTAAACTAAAGCTTTAGTTTAGTTTAGTTTCACAAAAATAACGTCAATTAATGTAAATCATATGTCATTTCATAGGGTGGTAAAATATAGATAATCCACCCCAAAATTCGTAGTTAATAATAATGGACGTTAAAATTTAAATAAAATAAAGTATGTTATTTCGATTATTAATTAAATTATTAAAACTAATAGAACTTGTTAATTTGTTTTAATTTTGTTATAAATAAGCTAAAGTTGTAAGTTGTAACCTCATTTTCTATTTGTTTCCATTATTGTTCCATATTATTAATAAGAATTCTTTATTTAAACAAAAATACATGCTTACCTATTTTTTTACCCTTGTTCTGAATCGAAGTATGCATTAGTATAGTAAATGGAGGAAAATGCATATTTTTTCAATAAACTAATTAGTGAATTACAAATTAAAACTAAACTAAAATTATAAATTAAGGTCACTTTTGCTTAAATTAAACTAATTAACATTTTATAAACTAAAAATTACACGAATCTAAAACTAAAAATGTAACGTGAGCTTAATTCTAGTTAGAGTAAAATATTTCTAGTTTAGTAAACTAACGTTAGTTTTGCCTAACACTGCATGTTTCTTATTTTTTCAGTATTTTTTGAAAAAATTAACTGATATCACTAATATTCACGAGCTACTTCTCCCGTTAATTTTTGGCATAATACGACAAGTTTCCTTGCAATATCACAAACAATTACGTCCGTTAGATGCATATCAATTTGGTCCCACTGTCCACTCCCCCCCCTGATATGCCGATTTTGCTGGTTTCAAACACTGAATGGAGAATCAAAACATTCGTTTCGTTTAAACGAAATAAAAATTATTTTTATAAATTTTAGAATTAGAATCGCTAATTACCTCATATCGCTAATAATCTCCATTTTATTAGGCGAGTACGGCGATAAAATTTATAGGAAAGCAACTTCACAAAGTGTAGGTAAAACTATGCGCAGAAGATAGCTATGTGCCGCTTCTTTTTTTCTACACCAAATAAACTAAGGATAAATTAGTTTCATTACAGATATTTTCAGAAACTAAATACACCAAGTCCGTGGTACATTTTGGCAAAAAAGAAAATTCTTTTAAAAGCTATATTGTATAAAATATTGTTTCACTTTTCACTAAAAACTGTCAGATTTTTACGCGGTAAGAAAACGGTATACAAAAAGGTGTTTTGTGATCAGAACTATTAATAAAATGGAAATCAGAGAGAAAGCTTTATTTAAAAATATAAATAAAATGGGCTGCCGAATTACATTGGGTTGCTCTTAAGTAATTTAGAACTCCCAACAGCAGTTCAACCTCAGTTTTATTTTCTGGAATTTTAAACTTATTAATAACATCAATTTTAGAAGAATCTGGACGCATACCCTGTTCATTGAAGACCATCCCGAGATATTTTATTTCCTTAAGTCCGTGCTGGAATTGTAAGACCTGGAAGAAAAGGGAATCCGCCGTTGGAGATGTTTTTCATCAGACAGAACAGTCTGGACGAGCTGTTGGCTGAGACCTTTGTCCTTCAAAGGCTGTAAGCCCATTTTCTGAGAAATATGATGAAATATGCGGCTCCTGTGTGACAAAAACATAATGAAAGCTGTACAGAAGAGTTTGCAGTTCTTTGTGACTGATCAATTTAATATTTCTAAAGGTACTTAGCTATTTTGAAGTACACCGCCTTCGGGATGTAATTGGGCAACTAAAATTTAAATAGCTACACTCGAGAGGAGGAGATTGGAGCTTCGCCTGAATAGTTGATTTAAAAGGAAGAGGAAGCGAGGTAATTGCAGCGCAGTAAAAATCCCAGCCGTAGGAATTGGCTGTAGGAAGGAGCAGTAGGGATAAATAATGCAGAAAGTAGAGAGTTTATACCGTTCTACAGGAATTCTACAGTATCTGTAGGTATATTCCTGGGCCAATAGTACAGCAAAAGGTACAGCTTAGGAACAAATAGGCAGAAATCAAACAGGAACGAGTAGATTGTAGCGTACAGATCATTATATCAGATAGTAAGATCTGATAAGATAGATCTAAAAAAAGATAGTGTACATAGTGTGGCCATGATGACCAAGTGCCGGCTGTTGAATTCGTGGACAAAAGGGAGTGGACACTGATGAATAGACTTTCTGCAGTCGTATATCGAGCACACAGGAACCTGGAGTAAGTGAGCGAAGTAACCAGCTTCAAACTGTGAGTAGCTTTTTTATTTTTTTTATTTTTTTATTTTTTATTTATTTATTTTTTTTTTTTTTCTCCCACCCTCCAAAATTTATTTAGTATGTACATAGAGACCTCCAGGCCCAACGGGTTGGAGCCTGGAGCTGGACTTAAACTGTGAGTAGCTGCACTTTACTTGCTATTTATATACTGACGCCGGTGTTACCTCTCGCACCGGTTACATGTCCACCAAGGAGGCTGCAATAGGCATAACCCTCCCAGCACCGAGATTCAGCATCTCGCCCTGCAACACTGGTGACGTCATCTCGACAAGAATATTTTATTTTCCTTCTTCAATCGCCAAAGACATTTTTATTATTTATTTTTACCTGCCAGTGGACTTTATCATTTATTTATCAATTGTTATTTTAGAAGAAGATTGTTATATTTATGGAGTCAGATTATTATTATTACTTTATTTTATGAATAAAAGATTTGTTTATTTTTACTTTTGAGAACACGCATTATTGGGACCCTTCTGTCAACATCCCAAGATCCCAATAAGATTAAAGACCAAAAGAATTGCAACAAGTAAAGAAACCCAGGTGGCAGACGCTGTAGAGGTGTCTGATTCTTGACCATATAACACATAAGCTTCGGCCACCTGAGCAGATACCCAATATTAAATTAATTAAAAGCTTGGTAGAACCATCAGCCCCGAAAGCAATCCTCGAACGACGAGACTAGATGATAAAATGTTTAGGGTGCGCTCGAGATTTCATGTCAGGTTCCTGATATAGTTTTTAAGGCGTACCAAACTTAGGGTCATTAACGCCATCGATTGAAACTTTCATTATATTTAGAGGTGGAATTTTTATCTCATTTCTTTTGAATTTAATAATTGATTGAGTCTGCTTTTGGTTTTTATTGAATTATTGTCATTATTTATCATTGATCCCAGTTTATTTGGCTAACTTAAATTACTTGCAGTATATTTTCCACGAAATATTTATTTGCGTACCAGTACACACGGACAAATGTAAACACACCCATGCACTCACCCATTCACATACACAAATCCATACACAGACAACACCCACCCACCATGTTCTATCCTGATTATTTAATTAATCTTATGTCTGTATACTTTATTTATTAGTTCCGTTTTGTCTATAAAGTTCCTGGTATAGTTTAAATAACCTTTTGTATCCATGACATTTTTCATGATGCAACATTAATTTGCTAGATTTTTCGTTGGAAAGTGCTAAAACGAGACCCAAAAATCTCAACATTTTTTTTTCTGAATGATTTATCAATTTTCGTTTGCTTAATTCCCGTTAGTTTCCGTGTTAAAGTAGGAGTTGGTAATATGTTTACGGATACTCGCCACGAGACTGTAGATTGGGTAGAGGCTAAAAGCATGGAACAGCCCACAGCCATCGGTAGAGTGCACCCCGCTGGGAGGGGGGAGACGGCAAAATTATTTTCTCTTGAATGTGCTACAGCTGAAGCCAATCGTCTCGAGTGCCTTTTCTTGTCTCGACTTTACCCCGGTATTTCTCTCTCAGGGCGACTCTCACTCTCTCTCTCTCTCTCTCTCTCTCTCTCTCTCTCTCTCTCTCTCTCTCTCTCTCTCTCTCTCTCTCGGGTGTGTACATATGAGGAATTCCTCAGGGAGGCGATATGGGACGGTGGAAAGGGTTTGAGGGATTGTACAAAGGAAACTAGACTTCTCGAGAGGTAAAAGGGTGTTCTAAAACGGGAAGTTTTAGTCCTGCTGAGAGGTAAGGAGCTTCTTACGTCGACCAAAGGACGTATCAACAAGAAATGTTGACGTTTCATTATTCTGAGAGACGAAAAAAGCCTTCGTTAAAAATTGTATGTTTATGGAGTAGGGTGTAAATTATTTGGACGAGTAAAACTGAGAAAATTGGACTGAAAGAACTATTTAATGCAACGGAATCAACACTTCGGAAAATGAAAGCACTTGATCATACCATCTAGAATTACATGAGAATCGTTTTTATAGAGAATTTAATAAGCTTCCGAATAATTATCTTCTACACCTTTTTCGAGATATTTTAAGAAAATTTAAAAAACATTCAAAGCTACCCAAGTGTGTTAGTAAAGTATATGGTTTTCTAATACTTTATTATCTCCAGACATAACCAAAATTTAATTATCTCAGTTTGGATGAGTAATATGCAACCAGAAAATCAGTAAGAGAAACTATTTTTATTCCTATTTCAGAAAACGATTAAAATTATCAATCTTTGTTTAGTTTCATTTCTTTTCCCAGATTAAAAATCCTATAAAAAGTAACCTACATCCCTATTAACACAAAAACGTAAGATCTACATTTTGTTTTGCCCAAAAACATCGTCCCGGTGGACGGGTTTAATTGAAAAATTATTATGCGCAAACTATTAAATTGTTTTAAACGAACTCTGGTGGGTTGTTTTATTTTAAAATAAGCATTTCATTCCTACAGCATGAAGGTTCTAAATACTCTTTAAGCAGGCGAAAAAAAAATACATAAAAAATGTATATTTTCTTAACTTGTATAACTAACTTAACAGGGAAATGTTAGTAGAACTTTTTGACACCTTGGCAAGGTCTCTATTATGAATACTAGCTGACCCGGCGAACTTCGTACCGCCTAACAGTCGATTCTTTAATTTTTTTTGTTGTTAATACATATTCTGCTGTTTGGGACACCGGGCCAGCTAGTAAGATGAAAAAGAAAAGAAAAAAGAAACATAATAAGTCAAAAATTACATTATGTCAAAAAATAAAAATTATAAAACACTTAAAATTCTTTTAATAGTCATTAAAAAATCACAATGAAAATTATAATATCAGATTTCTTATTATGATACCTACTTATTGTATTTAATTTGATTTTTACTTATTCTAAATTAAGTTTCATTTTTATTGTAGTGCTTTATGGTACACGATATTTTTTGTTTGATTACCTGGCGCGTAAACAAACAGAGCAGATGGTTTTCCATCACGGTAACAGGCGACATACAATTGACCATGCGAGAAACATGGGTTTTCTAGATTAATAACACAAACACTTAATGACTGCCCCTGGGATTTGATTATAGTCAAACTGAGTTCATAGGTCCAATAGCAACACAGTTGTAGGCACTGTAATGAATTCACAGCAGCTCGATTCAAACTTGCACCATTATTAGTCGAATGTCGCGCTTCGCGGGTCTGTCTTAACCAAATTCTTTCACTTTCATTGCGATCTTCCCGTTCCTGGGCAGTACGATTTGATTAATAATTAATTTGATTCATTGCATTTCGGGTTCTTCTGCCTAAATATGTCCGCCGTCTTATAGGAGGCTTATTTAGTAAGACACAAAGACACAACACTTTTGTAATATTATAGATGCACAGAAAAAAGACGTTTACATTTCAAGTGACATATTACCACAGACAATTTACATTTTACCATAGACAATTAGTTTTTGAGTAACGTTACCATCGTATAAATATATGACGGTATATTTCCCCTCCACAAACACTTAAACTTTATGGTATGATATTAAAGTTCAAATTGACCTATAAGTATTATTACGAATCTTTTGTTTGGGAATATAGAAAAATAGGGTCCTTTTTACTTCATTAACACAAATATAAATTAATTTAAATTGCATTATTAACATGTGATTCTATTGTCACCTAGTGATTAGGTGTTCTTATTTATTTAAATTTTAACGTCCATTATTATTAAATACGAATTTTAGGACGGGTTATCTATAGGTTACCACCCTTTCTAGCCAGGATAGGGCTGATGCCTTTCCTTTTCTAAAGAAAAGCCACCACCCTATATTGGGAATTGAACCCACGACCCTGGGCACGGAGTGTTAAGTTCTTAAGCCTTAACAATCACGGCCACCGGGCCTCCACATGTCCTTATTATTACAGTTATAGTGAATTTTTGCTTATATACAAATAACCTAATACCTTAACTGTTATAAATATTATAATTGAGAACATATGTTTTTATTTAATAATGAATTTGCGTTAAGGAAGTGAAAAAGACCCGAAAAGTGTTGTTTTTAGACTTTTTCAGGCAATTTTTTAAATTTTTCTCTCCTTAAGAACCATCCTCGTACTTCAAAGAATATTATAAAAAAAGAATTAGCGAAATCGGTTCAGTTGTTTTCGAGATTTGCGCTTACCAACACATTTAGCGATTCATTTTTATATAATAGATACACAAATACGTTAACTGTTAAAAATATTAGAATTGAGAACATATGTTTTTATTGAAAAATGAATTTGCGCTAAGGAAGTGAAAAAGACCCGAAAAGTGTTGTTTTTAGACTTTTTCAGGCAATTTTTTAAATTTTTCTCTCTGTAAAAACCATCCTCGTACTTCAAGGAATATTATTAATAAAGAATTAGCGAAATCGGTTCAGTTGTTCTCGAGATTTGCGCTTACCAACAC
>OX328126.1:26787079-26941214 GCA_946811695.1 Gonocerus acuteangulatus
TAATATATATATATATATATATATATATATATATATATATATATATACAGGGTGTATCGCAAGTTAATGACAATACTTCAGGGGTTGAAACTAGACAAAAAATTTAGTTCAACACCACCAACCACACATTTCTATTTCACTTCGTTCCAGACATACGCCCTTCTACAGGTTCTTTAGAGAAACCCGTGGTTTTTGTAGTACAACTCCTACCAACTACAAGCAGTAGGTAATATAAATTCAGTGTTCACAATTATCTCATTTAGACCAAAAGTAATATCATTCCCAAAAGTAGAAAATTGTAAAACCTTTGATTAGCGACAACTTTTCCAAAATAAATGCTGCAGAATGCCGAATTGTACAAACGTTGTAAAATTCAATCAGCTTTCCAACGGTATACTCAGAACTGAGATTATCTCTCAATTTCGTACTTTAATTGGAATTCTAGAGTGAAAAAAACATTAAATAAATGAAGGTAACACATATTATGTTTATTTTCGTGATAATATCAGAAAAAAAATGAAAATTATTTATCATGAAATTAATATTTTATGATTAAGGTAAGTCTTACATAAAATTTGAATAAAGAAAAGAAAAAATGCATCGGAAATTATAAACGTAACTACTGGCCTCCTCGCAGAACACACTGACAACAGCCTTATTCTGGGTTCACAAGGTCGTGTAGATAACCTGTCATAAAAATATATAATAATAATAATAATAATATTTACTTGTGATTGAACATTTTTCTTACAAATATGATATATAGGGTTGGCAAATAAGTCCTTTCGGTTTTTTAAGTTGAAAGAAAACTATTGTATATTTTGAACATAATTTTTATTTTAATCTACAATGTAATGTCCATTATTTTCTATTACTTTACCCCATCTCTCCATCAGCTGAATAATCCCATGCTCATAGAATGTCTGTGGTTTATTAGCGAAAAAATTATCTAGGTGCTCCCTGACACCCTGTTCGTTTTCAAACCGTTTTCCACCTAAGGAATTTTGTAGAGACCGGAATAAGTGGTAGTCACTAGGAGCAAGGTCCGGTGAATAGGGAAGGTGGGGCAAAAGATCCCATCCAAGGGCTAACAATTTGTTGCGGGTGACTAACGAAGTGTGGGGCCTGGCATTATCATGATGGAAGACGACACCCTTTCGATTTGCCAGTTCTGGGCGTTTTCGTCGAATTGATTCATTCAATTTTGTTAATTGTGAGCAGTATAGAGTGGAATCGATTGATTTACCTTGTGGCAGCAGGTCATAAAAAATCACACCCTTGAAATCCCACCATACAGAAAGCATTATCTTATTTGTGTGCAATCCCGCTTTAGATGTGGTTCCAGGTGGTTCGTTGCTAGGTCTCCAAGATTTTTTTCGCACCACATTATCGTAGACAATCCACTTTTCATCCCCTGTCACAAGTCTTTTAAGAAATGGATCGTTTTCTTGACGTTTTCGCAGGGAATCGCAAATGGAAATGCATTTTGCCTAGTTGGCTTCGGTCAGAGAGTGGGGGACCCAAAAATCCAGCCTAGAAACGTAGCCGAGCTTCCGCAAATAGGATAAACAATCCTCTGTTGGGATTAATTGCATCAGATAAATGTGACATATTGTAAACAAAACATGAATACAAAAACCGAAAGGACTTATTTGCCAACCCCATATAAAAATATATGTGGAGACCCGGTGGCCGTGAGGGTTAAGGCGTGAGCAATTAACACTCCGTGCCAAAGGTCGTGGGCTCGATTCCCACTAGGGGCGGTGGCTTTTCTTTCGAAAAAAGAAAAGGCATCACCCCTATACTGGCTAGAAAAGGGTGGTAACCTATAGATAACCGGTCCTAAAATTCGTAGTCAATAATAAATGGACGTTAAAATCTAAATTTAAATTAATCATGTAAATAATTAAATAATAACATCTCGGTTTCTACCCGAAGGAAAAATATTGAGAATGAATAATATTGCAATTTAAAATATCTTTCCTTGTGAATTGGGCCATTTAATCGAGAGTATGTATTTATTTTGGTTGATTGTGAGGATTTCTAAACTTTACGTGTTTAATGTGTTTGGTTGCCAGCAAATTGAAGATACATCACTTGTTAATTTTGAGCGCAAAACTTCATGAAGTTAAGCAATTAATGCAAGAGCTGCCGAGAGCGCTTGGCAGTTATAGTGAATATTTTTTGTAAATGAAATACAATAATTTTTTGGTACTTACACATTAGCTTGGACGCAGGTTAAAGAACCGAATCTCAGAGATCTGGATCATCGCTGGGTCAGAGATATGGCGACGGGATTATCAACGATTTGGGTCGACTAGAGTTTCAATATTCTTGACCGAGCGAAAACGCGTAGCACCGATGTTAAAGGCTCAATTGCTATGCGTTTCCGCTCGCTCAAGATTATATCGAAATTCTACTCAATCCAACTCGTTGATAATAGAGATCAACGATGGTTTTTCGGTGGATAATGGACCGATATGCAATTTAACAGTGCTTCCTTTGTTTCGGTAAAATAAACAACAAACTAGGGAAAAAAACAACAAACTAGGAAATCGCGTAACAACAAACAAAGAAAAACACCAATGTACAAATGAATTGCGTTCTGAATAGAAAGGGAACGAGGCGGTTACTATAAACACAATGGCCAATGGAAATGCTCATAGGAATAGACCAATAGAAATGCATTAACCATGATCCAGATCTCTGCATGATACACACATCTTTAACCTGCCTTGAAGCTAATACGTAAGTACCTATATTTTTCCTGTCAAACATTTCCTTATAAGAGGAATTCCGTAAAACCATATTTAGGTCAGAAGTGAGTGATTGAGGACGGTTCACCAGAATGATCGTTCTGAATGGCAAGAGTAAGGGAAGATGGACGAGCACTTAGCCACAAGCGGATTTCTGGCGGAAGGACCTCTGCGTTCCGGGCGGATGACTCAGTTCCAATATTAAATATTTACAAAAAATCAAGTGATTAAAAAAAATACATTAAAATATACGAATAAAAATTTATTCACACTATTATTTGTGAATAAAAAATTATTCACAATAAAATTCGCAAATAAATTATGAATGTATTCATATTAAGATGATATTGCGAAAGTTATTGAAGGTGATTTTTTTTTTTGGAGGTACAGATGACAAACTGTGTCCCTGCAGCATGGCTGGTGGTCCCGCGGCGTAATCAATAAATCTAGGCGCTAATAACCTAGACGTTAAACGCTTTAAAAAAAAAAAAAACCTTCAATAACTTTTGTAATATCATCTTAATACGAATAAATTCATGATTTATTTGCGAATCCGTAAAACCATATTTAGGTCAGAAGTGAGTGATTGAGGACGGTTCACCAGAATGATCGTTCTGAATGGCAAGAGTAAGGGAAGATGGACGAGCACTTAGCCACAAGCGGATTTCTGGCGGAAGGACCTCTGCGTTCCGGGCGGATGACTCAGTTCCAACAGTAGTCGCGGACTCTTGCCCTAACGAGTCGAGCGGAAGAAATCTAATTGCGAAAAAGAGCCATTCATATCTGCCGACTCCTCTCCTGAGTCCGGACGTGATTCCTCTCGGATCGGTAGGGCTAAGGGGATTAAAGCCAACAGCACTATCAGCCCTGGCCAATTAAACAGATGGTCATATCCCAGCAACAAAGACAAAGAGACTGGCGGTCTCTGGATCGTTAAGGGAAATGGCGCGTGAGAGTATCTCTCTCTCTCCCTCACTGTCGCGAGAGTGGACTGATCGAATTAAGCGTTTCCTACCTCTGGAGCATCGCTAACGGCATGATGGTGTCCCTTGATCTACGGCTTCCTGTGGTCTCTGCTGCCCCTCCAACATCCATCTAGTCCCTTGTGGGATTTAGTGTCACTGTTGCCGTCACTTGGAGTATCCCCTACTTCCAATCCTCTACACGGTCTATCCAATACTGTATCCATAGCTTACAGGGCAGTTTGAGGGGATTTGGCGCATTTATTACTGTCAGATCCAATGAGGGATAATACTGGTATATCTCCATAAACAGAAACGGAAGTTATCCATAGATTTAGCACCTGGGATATTAAACAAATTGTAAATACAAGACCGATTTATTTATTTTTCATTTTTTTTGTTAAATCAACCACATGGGTCATGCTAGATAACTTAATGATTGGATTCTATTTGAATTGTACGAATTAAAATTATTGAAATATGCATTTATTACGGAAAGGATTAGGATAATTTGGAAGAAATAATAATTAGGATTTTATATTGACTAATATTAACACCTTCATGACAGAGCTGGGGCGAGGCAACCCCAGCTTCACACAGAGCTGGGCATAATTTTATTTATAAATAAAAATACGAATTTATTCGTACTTCATATATTTGTGAATACGAATATAAATAAATTCGTACTTCATATATTTATTTTTATTCACATATATTAAATATAAAAATACAAATAAAATTTTATTCTCAAATTTTTCTGCGAATAAAAATAAATTCATCGAAAAAATTGTAAATAATCACAAAAAATGTGAATATTTACAAAAAATCAAGTGATTAAAAAAAATACATTAAAATATACGAATAAAAAATTATTCACACTATAATTTGTGAATAAAAATTTATTCACAATAAAATTCGCAAATAAATTATGAATTTATTCATATTAAGATGATATTGCGAAAGTTATTGAAGGTGATTTTTTTTTTTTTTTTTTTGGAGGTACAGATGACAAACTGTGTCCCTGCAGCATGGCTGGTGGTCCCGCGGCGTAATCAATAAATCTAGGCGCTAATAACCTAGACGTTAAACGCCTTAAAAAAAAAAAAATAAAAGAAAACCTTCAATAACTTTTGTAATATCATCTTAATACGAATAAATTCATGATTTATTTGCGAATTTTATAGTGAATAAATTTTTATTCACAAATTATAATGTGAATAAATTTGTATTCGTATATTTTAATGTGATTTTTTTTTGTAATCACTTGATTTTTTGTAAATATTCACATTTTTTGTGATTATTTGCAATTTTTTCTGTGAATTTATTTTTATTCGCAGAAAAATTTGCGAATAAAATTTTATTTGTATTTTTATATTTAATATATGTGAATAAAAATAAATTCGTATTCACACTTATGAATACGAATTTATTTATATTCGTATTCACAAATATATGAAGTACGAATTTATTTATATTCGTATTCACAAATATATGAAGTACGAATTTATTTATATTCGTATTCACAAATATATGAAGTACGAATTTATTTATATTCGTATTCACAAATATATGAAGTACGAATAAATTTGTATTTTTATTTATAAATAAAATTATGCCCATCTCTGGCTTCACAAGGCTATTCACATACTTTGTGACAATTATATATTTTGTGGACAGGGCCGGAGAGGATCTATGGCCACCCAAATTAATGCATGATACTAGTTATATTTCATTATATAATCATGTTTCCTTCATAAAATCGATTAAATTGTTTATTCCTGATTTATTTTAATTATCATTTTTCAGTCTGGTCGTTGAGGTTTGGGTTGTTGTATGTGCGTATTATGTTTGTCTTGGAGTGTATATTATGGATGTGCCTCCTTTATAACTTAAAGAATATAGTTTTTCTACAGCCTTTATTATAGCTAAGTTTTCCTCCTGGTTAATAAGCGGATATAACCAGATGTTGTAGTATTTATTTTCTTATTAAAATAAGAATAAATACTGTATAATATATATAAAAAAAAAATGAAATATGAAAGGAAAAAACATATTACATATGTGAACATTTAGATTATTTGATTGAATGTTTGAAGGCTAAATTTTAATAATTTTTTTTTTTTGGCGCTTCGACTGCTAAGGTCATTAGAACAATTTTAATAAATGTATCAAGTTCCTTAACATTTTTAAGAAGTATGTCGGGTTTGTTAGTGGGCTAACTTCCGTTCTGTAAGGCAATGTTCTTAATAAGTTTTATTCTGGGTTCGCCTATTAATTTACAATCATAGAGGATCTGCTCTTGAGTCTGTTCAGTAGTGTTGTCATACACACAAACGTAGAGGATCTGCTCTTGAGTCTGTACAGTAGTGTTGTCACACATACAATCCTAGAGGATCTGCTCTTGAGTCTGTTCAGTAGTGTTGTCACACATACAAACGTAGAGGATCTGCTCTTGAGTCTGTTCAGTAGTGTTGTCATACATACAAACGTAGAGGATCTGCTCTTGAGTCTGTACAGTAGTGTTGTCACACATACAAACGTAGAGGATCTGCTCTTGAGTCTGTACAGTAGTGTTGTCACACATACAATCCTAGAGGATCTGCTCTTGAGTCTGTACAGTAGTGTTGCCACACATACAATCCTAGAGGATCTGCTCTTGAGTCTGTACAGTAGTGTTGTCACACATACAAACGTTATTAGTGATAAGTTTGAATTTATGTAAATAACATTTCGTTGGACCTTGTCCTGATATTAATAGAGTTGTTGTAAAAGTAATCACTTTTTCATCTTAAATATTGTGGGAATGAATTTGTACGAGTGTCTTCCTTTAGGCGTATTTGTCCTTCCTTCGTCCCATTTTAGCAGTGACACTCTTCTTGGTTGTCTTTGCACTTTGTTGATGTACGTTTACAGTAAGATACAGGCAATGCCGTGTTCTTTGAAGAATTTTCAAGTAAGCCAACTGTCTCGTTTCCTAATAGTCTTGATCGTTCTTTAATCCATTCAATTGTAACTGTAACATTTTCCTGTTTGTACAGTTTGTTTTACGGTGCTTTTGCATCTAGGAAATTAGCACCGCTTACACATAATGTGTAGAGTTCTAATGTGTATAATTTTGGTTGCGCTATGTTTGAATTGCTGGCAGTGTATATTGTGCATGTAGTATCTCTATTTTAATTTAAAAAAATAGAGTTTTTCTACAACTTTTATGATTGCTAAGTTTTCCGCCTGGTTAACTTAGCAGCATTTTGCCCCATATATGGGACGTTATAACGGAAGTCGTTTTGTAGTACATATTAGATAGGATCAATGAATATTAGAAGAACTATTTCAAATATTCTTTCATCAGTACAACCTAAATAGCTACATTCCTTGGAAATGTACCTAACCTCAGACCCCTTACCGCCGAATCGTATCGTTTTTGTGCACGGAGTTTAGGAAAAACCTTCAAACTTAGTCCGACTATTGGTGGTTTTGTGACTTAAAGAAAAGTTGTAAAGACTGGTGAAAAGTCTAAAAGTAAGAAAGAAGAATAAGGTGAAGAAATAAGATAGAAGGAGGGAAGAACGGTGTTGTCCCTGACCTCCCACTAGATGTAAGGTTAGGAGACCCCAGGGAGGTCACGTGTCCCTCCACCTTACAAATATATACCTATTCTCTTATTTCTTACCTTCACTGTGGAGTATATTTTCAAAGTCTTGTCTTTTTACACCTTCTACATCTCTATTATCGCTTTTTAGCACTTTCCTCCGAAGGAAAGTAGCTATTGAGGTAGCACTTATGACGGAATTTTTGAAAAATGTCTTCGAATCTTTATCGATCCTACCTAGTAGACACAGAAAATGACCCCCGTTAAAATTTATATATATATATATATATATATATATATATATGTGTGTGTGTGTGTGTGTGTGTCTGTTAACACGATAGCGGCCAGAGTTTTTGTTGTTTCTTCACGAAACGTGGTATATAGCGTTCAAATAGCAAACGATTGAACGAGTTCGTTAACCACCAATATCTGTCCAACGGGAGGGGGGGGGGGGTTACCCCGGGCCCAAAACACTAATTTGACCATACCAGCCGTAGTTCTTGTTACATTTCAACGAAACTCGGTATTCGTTATTTTGATCTAAAGAGAAAAATACGCTGTAAAAATAAACTAAATCGGTTCATTAGAAGGGGGGGGGGTTTACTCCGGACCCACAATACCAATTTGCCACTGCCAGCCGTAATTTTTGTTACATTTCAGCGAAACTTGGTATTCGTGGAACTAATCAACAGAGAAAAATGGGTTGTAAAAATAAACAAAATCGGGTTATTTGGAGGGGGGGGGGGGTTACTCCGGACCTAAAGTACTAATATACTCATACCGGTCGTAATTTCTGCTGTATTGTAACGAAACGCGGCATACTTCGTGGTTATCTCATGAGAAAGAAGTGTTGTAAAAATGAAGTAAATCGGTCTATTGGAAAGGAGGGTTTACTTTAAACACTGTTTCATTACAATTAGCCAGCCAGACGTAGGTTCCCAAAGCCGCCGCGAGGAGCGCTATCTCCTACTAGGGGGACTGTATGCTGATCCTGCGGAGTGTGAAGTTTTTGTATATTTATTAAGCAGTACAGTATCATGTATTAACATAACTCTGGAAGCAAATTATTTACAAAATTCATGATTAAACAGTCCTCATAAGAAATGTGAATGAGCAGAACTATTCACGTTTTTATTTTATTTATGTAGGTTATTTACAGCAAATTATTCAGTAATGTAGTCTACACTACAAAAATTCTGAGGAAAGTGCTTAGTTATGCAGCTCCTGCGTGACGGACTTTTTTCTTTTTGTTTTTCTCTAGTAAAAAAAAAAATGATCAGGAAGTATCTTCATTTCGGTTTTTATTACTCTACACTTTTGAGTAAAATTAACCTTCCAGAAGGCACACCTGTTTCTGCGACATCAAAAGGCGCGCGGGTTAGATCTTTATGATGAATAATGGCGTTTTTATTTCATATATTGCACTAGTATTTCTAAAGTGACTCGACTCAAATTAAAATTCAACTGAAAATGTGTCTCTCTTGGCTATGTAGGGGGAATAGCATTAAGACAGGAAGAGTGTCACAAGTACCCTCTGGTGTACAAGCTTTAAAGCTTGTACCTAGCTTCAATTGAAGCTAGGTACACACAGTTTTGATGGTTTACAAAGAGATATTTACCATGTCGTTCATAGTAATAACTGAAAAAACACCAAATTTTGAGTTGTGTTACTTTAGATATACGAGTACGATATATGATGTAAAAACGCAATATATTAAGATTTGTTAATATTATATGTTAATAAGTATTTATGAATATTTGTATTTATCTATATATATAAAAATCACGTGTCTGTCTGTTTGTCAGTTTGTCCGTACGTCTGTTTGTTCCTATATAAATCTACACCGTTTGACCGATTTTGACCAAACTAGGTCAAAATAGTCAAATTTCAAAATTTGATCGAAAGGTCAAAAGTTTTGTTCAAGAAAAATTGGCTACACTGAACCATTCAGATTCGGACAGCCATTTCGAATCGACATCCATTTTGAATAATGTCTCAAATTTATTTGTTGATGTCCTTGATAATTAGAATAACTCAAACTCATTGATGACTTTACATCATTATTTAATCATGTAGGTAATGCAGTTTATTTCAATTTTATATCAACAGTCACTGTCTAACTAAGGAGCGCTGGCCTTTCTTTGATAAGAGCTATCTACTGGCAGGCTGTGCTGCTGGCCTCTGTCGGCTGTTTTATGAATTGGTGTGGTGCTGAACTCTGTTGGCTGTTTCTCGAATTAACAGATATAAACAAATTCACACCGTTTGACCGATTTCGACGTAACTGGGTATACAGGTAGATATTGATACGAGGAGAGTCATAGGCAGAATGTAGGTGAAGCATGGCACACTGGGTAACAGCTAGTTTTATATATATTTTTTAAACAATAGAATGTTAAAAATTACACCGATATGCATGATTCTGGGGTTTGCTCCGAAGAAGGTCTACTTTACTAAATTTAATGCGCTGATTGCAAAACTGTAAACGGGTTTTTCGGACCCCACACCGAATATAGTCTTCTAGAGTGGCGGATACACTGTTTTTGATGCCCACATATTTGCGCTCAAAGCGTTTGAAGAGTTAATGTCCTATCGATCACTGTGTTCATTGCTGATCTTCTTGGATTGAGGATAAAGAAAGTCTTATGATAGTCGAAAATGGAACCATTTATTCTAAAAGAAAATTCTTTGTATTCTAAGGATGTTAGATTTTCTTCTGTTAAACTTTAAAATAGAATTTCCAGTGGCTCTCGAATCCAAATATCCCCCTACAGACGGATTTCGCTAATTCCTTTTTGTATACGATAGCAAGGCGCAAGGAGTGAAACTGCCATACTTGTTGGCATTGCGGGCTAAGTATGAAGGGGTTTGAATGAGGATTAAATGTCCCAGAGGAGAGATTCGTTCATAATCCTTATGGTTAATTGTGATACATCCACCCTCTCTTCCCCGATTATCATCTTTAGCTTTCATCTTCCTCCCTCTGTTTGTTACAGAACAGATTATTTTTTTGTTTGAATGATCAAAGACACTAGATTTTATTTCTGCTCGTTTTATCACTTGTAAATAGTATATTTATAGAACTTTTCCTCCCTTCCTACAGTGCGAAAGTCCGCTTTCTTTGATTTAGTCAATGAAGCGCTCCCGTAGGACCACAAAAGTAATTTATATAAAAGAAAAGGTCATGTTCTCTCAGGAACACTGTTATTGTTTCCAATATTCGTCCAAACAAATAGTAGAGCCAATGAGGAATCGATTGAAAATACCATTTTAGACCAAAGTGGAAGAAATTGGATCTTCTCAAAATGATTGACTTTCTTGAACATTGTCTCAAACATACCACAGTCATCATACTGAATAAAGACCAAGAAAAAATTGCCACAAGAACGAAGTCCGTAAATCTTTTATTTTATTGGGTTTGTTCAAAAAAGAATGCAGGTTTTTTATATTACCAATTCGTTCCAGATGGCGAACAACTATTGAGTGGTCATCAGAAACCTTTTTCGTATTATTTTGCGAATGTTTTCTTCTACCAAAACTTTTAGCTCGTCACGATCAACATAAGAAGGCCTACATTTCTTGTCTTTGAAAACCTCCAAGGCAAAATTATTGGAGCTATAACTGCCCTATACATTCACATGTGCTTCTTTCACCCCCAACAACATTGGTGTTACACGCGGTTTGAGCCGCAATTCGGCCATGACGAAAATCATGTTCTGGCAAGGTAAATTTCAAAGGATCTTACTCATAAAGAATGTAACACAAACTTTACTAATCTTTGTCAGCAACTCATCAATAATTAGTGTTTATAATCCCTTAACTAGACTTTAGATTATTAGTAAGGCAAATTTTAAGTAAGGCTGTATTATATTATTAGCTAGACAGTGAAATTGAAAAACTAAAAGTTTGTAAATGTACTTTAAACGAACGACAAAACTTAAAAAACTCGGCTTGTTTACTTTTCCTTGTTCAGAAATCTTATACAAAAAAAAAAAAAAACATTTTTTTCCTAGTCCTGTTCGGATTAGACGGAATTTTGGATTAGCTTGGTTCGGATTAATGTTACAGTGATGTACAGATAAATATAATCATTCGTCTTTATTTGATCAGTATTTAAGAGCTGTTGAGGACATCGTACTTTTTATTATGTTGATTTTAAATGTTGGGCTGTGACTTAACGTCTGTCTTTTAAAGAGGACTTGGAAAATCACATGGTAAACCTTTCGGGCCGATATTCTAAAGAATGCTATACGCTTCGCGGATGAGGATCAGCCTTACATTTTCCCGTTGTATCCCACAAGCCTAGCTCATCCATCCTACGAGATGGCAAGGAAATCCCAGGGGACCGGGGAGTCCAAAGTAATCCGAAGAATAAAAGGAGCAGTGCTCCGGTATGAATGCTAAATAAAGATGGGGCTGGAGTATAAACAGCTCTGGATATTAGCTTTTTTCTGGGGAAACACCTTTCTGTTTTTTATTTTAGGATTGGGGAGTAACGCTTCAATCGCGGTGGTTGGCAGGATAGGATGGAGAAAATAAGTCCGCAAGAGTTGTGTCTACTAAGGAGCTTCCTCGGAAAATCATCGACTGCAATATGTGTGATATTAATTTTCTTCTAGAGAAAAATCCAAATTTTAAAGCACCAATTTTGCATTTTCTTGCAAGCCACGTTTATAATTATTTGGAGATAACGTCTACCGAGTTTTGCTGCAAAAAAGTAAAATAATGTTTGATACGGGCAAACTAATAATTTGGTTCCTGAGTAAACATTCATTCCTATTTAGTTTATTTTAATAACAAAACGTTCTTTCTATATGTGGACGTAGCTGTACAACAAAAATGTTACAGACTTTCCACCGATTACTGAGTCCCCGACGTGAAAAAGGTTTGAAGGACTCACACAAACACACACACACATGTATATATATATATATATATATATATATATATATATATATATATATGTATATATATATATATGTATATATATATATATATATATATATATATATATATATATATATATATATATATCGTGTGTCTGTTAACACGATAGCGGCCAGAGTTTTTGTTTTTTCGTCAAGAAACTTGGTATACAGCGTTCAATTAACAAACGATTGAACGAGTTCGTAAACCACCAAAATCGGTCCAACGGAAGGGGGGGGGGGGGGGGGGGTTACCCCGAACCCAAAACACTTATTTGTCAATGCCAGCCGTAGTATTTGATATATTTCAACGAAACTTGGTATTCGTAGTGGTAATCTACAGACAAAAATATATTGTAAAAATAAACTAAATCGGTCCATTAGAAGGGGGGGGGGGATTTACTCCGGACCCACATAACCAATTTGCCACTACCAGCCGTAATTTTTGTTGTATTTCGACGAAACTCGGTTTTCGTAGTGGTCATCTACAGAGAAAAATGCGTTGTAAAAATAAACTAAATCGGTTCATTAGAAGGGGGGTTTACTCCGGACCCAAATTACTAATATACTCATACCGGTCGTAATTTCTGCGGCATTGTAACGAAACTTGGTATACGTCGTGGGTAATTCATTAGAAAGAAGTGTTGTAAAAATGAGCTAAATCGGCCTATCGGAAAGGGGGGTTTACTTTGTACTATATTTCAATAGAATAGCCCGCCAGGAGTAGGTTCACAAAGCCGCCGCTAGGAGCGCTTTCTACCACTTTCAGTCCTGTATCCTCTTCCTGCGTCAGTTCAAAAGACGAAAATATGAAGTTTTTGTGCATTTATTAAGTTCATGTTTTTATTTTATTTATATAGTTTTTTTTAAAAGAAAATTATTCAGTAATGCAATCTTCACTACCTTAATACCGAGGAAAGTGCTTAGTTATGCAGCTCCTGCGTGCAAATTGTTCATAAAGTTGGCTCTAAACTGCTATTTTGAGCGCATAAGCTTCGTCGAAGAAGAAAGAACAAGGTATTTGGTAATATATTAAAAAAATAAAATAAATTTTTCTATTTATTTTGACAAACTGTTCGACATTCTTAAAAATGTAACAGATTATACTAATAATAACAATAATGGCTCGGGCACACAACGCGATCTGCATCGCGGTTGGCAGCGATATCGGACCGAGTGTAGCGGGCGATCTACTTGTGTACATCTGCATACAGCTAATCTTTATCGCTCTGTCGGACGATAAAGTTGTAAAAAATTACAGATTTATCGCGCGATAAAATGAGTGAAGAAACTGAATTATTCATGTGTTTTGAGGTTGTTTTAATAAAAAAATAAATGAATTCTATCTTGCTTGTTGAATGTACATTCTTTATTTAAATTAACCCTGGAATCACAACGTGATAAAGCTGTTACAAATCTTACAACGTGGGGTCATATATGACTCCATCTAGTCTTTCGTAATTGTTTTACAAATTTGGTGTTAGGTTTCTGAAATGGTATGACAAGATGACTACTATGTATAATATAACAATTTATAACCAAATAATCTTATTTAATTGGAAAATGGGGGAGTGGGAAATCAAACATCAAAATAACACAAATTTAGACATTAAATCTAACGTTTCCTCTTATAATATTTTGTCTTTACGACTGCTAGAATTGGTTTAAAAGGGGAAAAAATGTAGTTACTTGAATGTATGCACATTATAATGATCAAGAAAATAAAAATATTGTTATTCATTTATACACTTTTCAAATATTCTTTGCCTGTGTTCAGCTCACAGACTCTTTCTACACTTGGCACAATGTGTTACAGCTTTCCTGTCTTTCTTGACGATCAAAAACACCACATCGTATATATGGGCATCCTCGTTACAATGGTGACCCCACGTTGTGATTCCAGGGTTAGGAACTGGAAGGCTCACAAAGATATCGCATCCCATGTGATGTCCCCTTATCGCAGACCACCGCAAAAATCGTTGGATCGCTGCCCGCCGCAATACAGATCGCGTCCTCTGTGTCCGAGCCTTGATCACAGAATAACCTAAGAAATCTTCTACCAACTGGATCTAATAAGAATATAAGAGGACTCTAGAATCCCCATTGCAATTAATCCAAAGCCCCGAAGAGAGAGCCTTCTTCCGAGAGCTTGAACAAATAAGGATTGCAGATTGAGATTATACAAAGGGCTTAAGACCCCGATCCAAATGTAAGGCAGCCGAGCCAGCTCTGTCGGAAGTAAGGCACTAGGGATAGTGGTAGTGTCTATGAATAAAACATAGCATTTTCAATATAAGGCTAGGCATCGCTTCATAACAAAGCATTGCCACTCTCTGATTCTATGAGGAGCCTGCTAAGTCTATCTGGATTGCTTTTAAGTAAGTGTTTAAATATATTCACGGAAGTCTATGCTTCCTTTCTAAGCACTCCGATGAAATGTAACAACTGAGTTGCACTCATAAAAGAATGTTCGAAAACAATCTATATATATATATATATATATATATATATATATATATATATATATATATATATATACAAATTGGTTATAGCTGTTTGTTGTTTAGATGACCGAAAAACTGTATATATGATTTCTATAGCAAACTACTGAACGAAATAGAACCTACTACAATCACCACCAAATCAGACATATACTCCTGGGTTAAAAAACAAGCTTCAGACGATTGGACAAAAATGTGGTCAGAGGTCACCAATAACAAACTACACAATATCAAACCCACTCCAAAACATGGAAAACATCATTTCAAGAAATAAGAAGACACGAAACAGCACTAAGCCGTTTACGAATCGGACACATGCGCTTAACCCATTCTCACCTTATTACAAAAGAAGGTCCTCCAAAATGCAACCGATGTAACAAACAAATAACTGTAGTCCATATATTTGAAGAATGCCCCCGGTACGAAAACCTGTTTAAAAAACATCATGTGCCACGATCATTCAAGGAAGCACTCTCTGATTCAACGAAAATAATCCCCCTCTTAATGTCATTCCTTAAGGATGCAAAACTCCTGCAAAATATATGAAAAAAAGAATAAATAAATAAAATAAAATATAAAAATAACATTAAAAAAATAATAAAAAAAAAATAAAATAAAAAAAATATTAAAAAAAAAAATAAAATATAAAAAAAAATAATAAAAAAAGGAAATATATATATATATATATATATATATATCTATATATATATATATATATATATATCTATATATATATATATATATATATATATATATATCTATATATATATATATATATATATATATATATATATATATATATATATTAAAATCACATCAATATTATATTAATCAAGTTTACGAAAAGATTGTAATTAGTCTAACTTTATTATAATTCTCTTAATTTAATTTATAATTGCCATAGTCTTAGTTTAAATTATATAGTCTTAGTTTAAGTTATAATAGTCTTGGTTTAAATTATAATTACCATATTGGATTTTAAGATAATGACTGTAATGGTCTTTAACTAATAAATGATATAATCTGTAACTAATTATTTTTAACAATTTGTAACTAAACAAAGCATAACACCATTACACAAAGGCAAAGAAATACACCTATCCCACAAACTCACAGACGTCTCAAAATTTAATTAAATACCTAAAGCAAATATTTATAAAAGAACCCTAACCTTTTCGAACCAACATTTTGGAAGGCGCAAATAACCTAGTTGTAGAGCGCCAAACTCCATACGAGTATCTATCTATCTGAACGAGTTTGTTAACCAGCAAAATCTCTGGGAAGAGGACTAAAACTTGGTCCAATACTATGATATTATAACTTTTATAGGAAAAATATTTTTGGGAGGGGCCTGGATCTTGGCCTCTTTTTTTTTTCAACGTTTTTGGGGGATATCAATACTTTTCGAACCAACATATTGGAAGGCGCAAATAACCTAGTTGTAGAGCGCCAAACTCCATATCTATCTATCTGAACGAGTTTGTTAACCAGCAAAATCTCTGGGAAGAGGACTAAAACTTGGTCCAATACTATAGCCAAGTATGCAATTAACTCTATTTGGAATCGTTTCTTATATAAAAGAGAAATCCCAATATCGGCCAAATTTCAGATATTCGATGCAGCTATCGAGGCAATCCTTTGCTACGGAGCGCAGGTGTGGGGTTGGAAAGAATATGATCAAATCGAGCGAGTGCATAGATGCTTTATGAAACGACTGTTAGGCCTTCCATCTTACACTCCTAACTATGTCCTCTACTTGGAGACTCGCAGGTCTACTCTCTATTTAAAAGCTCTAAAAATGCATCTACTCTACATAAATAAAGTGCTGAGTATGCCTGATCGCCGCCTACCGAAAAAGCTTCTTCAAGAAGCACTTCGTACAGAACGGGCCATCTACAGGGATTTGGAGGGAATCTTCCTTAAGATCGGGGAGAGGATTGAAGCCTTTTTTCATGGATCCATGGAAATGAGATCAGCTGCAATCAACAGGATCCTGACTAAATTAGCAACCCTGGAGGAAGAGAAGAGGAAGGAAAACCTGCTTGCTACACAGTCCCACCTCCTGTACAAAGAGCTGGACTTCCAAGATAGCGGTACTTCGTACATAGCAGATGGTAGAAATCTTTATGGAATAAGGCTGATAATAAGGGCAAGATCAGAGATGTTCCACCTTAATAAGAAGCCTTGGCGAGAAGGAGAGAGATCCCGCTGCTCTATGTGCAAGTTGAAAGAAGACGAAGATACTTTCCATTTTCTGGCAGTATGTCCCGTTCTGAAGGAGTTCAGACTGAGGTATTATGGCAAAACATCTTTTTCTAAGGAAGACTTACGGAAGGAGCTAAATGGGAGAAACTGGGACCTCCTTGGCAAGTACCTCGACGCGATTTATAAGTATCGGCAATTTTTGGTCCAACAATTTAATTTTTTTTTTTTTTTTTTTTTTTTTTTTTTTTTTTTTTTTTTACGGCGCATCGACGACATATCTTGGCCATTAGCGCCCAAAAACAATTTAATTATTAGTGGATTTGTGTTCTGATTTATTGATATTGTTGAATATATGTGTATATATATATATATATATATATATATATATATATATATTTTATTATTATTATTATTATTCAGAGTTTGATATATTTATTATTTTGTCTCTTATATATTTATTTATGCTTTTCATCCAATCTGGGCACGCAGAATGCCACTCCAGCTAACGGGCCTTGCCCAAGCTTTTCTTTTGTAAATAGGCATTAATTATTGTTAAAACACTGTACATATTTTAAGAGAAATATATTTACTTATTCATTCATTCATTCATTCATTCAAACTTGGTCCAATACTATGATATTATAACTTTTATAGGAAAAATGTTTTTGGGAGGGGCCTGGATCTTGGCCTCTTTTTTTTTCAACGTTTTTGGGGGATATCAATATTTTTTGTAAGTGAATTTTGTGTTTTCGCCGTCAATGTTTGGCTTGAGGAGGTTGACGCATGAACGTGAACTATGTTTTATTGTATTTTATTTATTATTTATATGTTATCTTACACTGGTTTAAAGTTAGGAGAGGGTAATAATCGGGTCTAGAACTTCGTGTAATATACATACGGTGTGCGTAGGCCGGAACTTGGCTTGGATCTTTGCCGAGCGATTATTTTGCAACGACTCGCGGTGTACGTCATGTAAAGAGCAAGAAAATGTTCTAAAAATATACTAAATCGGTCTATTAGGAGAGGGAGTTTGCATTGGAACCAATTTATTTATTTGACTGTATCGACCTTGCATGAAAAGTCGGTAGACAAGGTGCACCACTAATAAGGAACATGCACTGTAAAAATAATATACATCAGGTTTACTCAGGAAAACGTTAATAATTTAGTCAGCTGTTCATTGCATATATAAAATACTAAAACTAATCATGTTTATACATGAAGTACACTACGTACCCTTTAACCTTTCTGAGATATGTGCTTAGTAATGCAGCTCCTGCGTATCAGACTTCCTGGACATGAAGTAATTATGTGTGGGTAATGTTTGTCCAATAGGAAGTCTTGTAAGTACTACTTTGACTGTTTTTGTTTATGTATATACTATTCAGAGCAGTTAAATATTCGATGTGTCCCCTTCGACTGGCTCAACACCTGAGGGATCTATAGTTTACTCGGAGGGTGAAGCGGAGATCCTGCTCCTTCAGGGACCAGTGTTCTGGGCGAAGAAAACGTCTTGACGAAGAGAGGGCGAGAGAGTCTCTTTCCCACCCTCTCTCTCTCTCTCTCTCTCTCTCTCTCCCTCTATTTCTCTCTCTGTCTTTCAGAGGCTCCAAATTTATGTGGTTGTGTCTCTTATTCAGTACGGAGTGGTGAGGAAGGGAGCTTTCTCCTATATTATTCATATGTAAGGGTGGGTTCCGGGCCAGAACGGAGACACAAGAAATACTGCCGGCTAGAGGTTAGAAGGCCCCTGAGGTCGCCTTAACCTTCTCGGGGCAATTAAGGGCTGGTCACATCTTCCCCCTTGCCTCTTAACGGCCCTACCATCGCATCTCTTATTTAGGCCTGCTCTCTGAGTGACTGCCTCCATTACACACAGTGGTTACGCTCTTACGGTATAATGCCCCCTTTCCAATTCCGCTGGGACGTTCCCATTTTCAACCTGCTAGTTTTCGCGAAATGTATCATTTTGTCGGTAGTTGATGAATAAATCGCCAATATGCTCAGAATACGTTATTCAGCGTGTTTCCATCCTCCCTGAAGTATTGGTATGACACAATCCAGAGAAGCTGACGAGATTAGTAATATTACATTACTTATATGTTATTTGACAGCAGGTTTTTTCTATTTGTTTATGTATGTATATTTTTCTGTCTACATTTTTTTGTGGGACTTCTGGTGGGGTTATTAGTGATAACCCTTAACTCCGGAATTATTTTTGGCACATAGCCTATTTTTGAGCTTTTGTAGGTAATAAAATACCCCTTTAGTTAAGATAGACTATATCACTCGGTGGTTAATGCCACCAATTAATTATGGACATAGCTGTAATAACTTATATTAATGTAAAATTGGTAATGTTTCGTTGTAAACATATATTGTGTTGTACGTAATAAACACCATAGGCTTCGAAAACTGGTCTTTCAAGTACACACACACACACACACACACACATATATATATATATATATATATATATATATATATATATATAGAAACGAGAGAATATATATCAAAATCGTTTCTATATATATAGAAACGATTTTGAAAATATGGTTTGTCTTAATTGTTGTTGCTATTATCAGGATTACAGTTATTTCAAAAAGAATAGCCTTTGTACTCATTATAAGCTGAAATAAATAAATTTTACCATATTTTAAAGATCTCTATGAACACTCCAGACAACGCAATATATATCTGTCGAGCTGCTCTTTCTATATAAGTGGTCAAATTCTGATAGCATTTGATAAGAAAATACTTTAGCCAAAATGAAACCGCAATACCTATTCAAAAAGTTAACTGCTAAATGCTGGTTCTCACTAATTTGTAACATTTAATTACCATTCCAAAGGTACTCTCACAGCTGATTTGAATTTCATAATTCAATTAGAAATTTAGGGAGAAAACAATTGATACATAAAACTAAAATCATGTTTTTGTTGTGTTTCTATCAGATATAATAGAAAATTGTTCTTGAATAAATGGATACTTAATTATTACAGAAAGCCTTACATTAACGTAGAATAAAAAAGATAAAGAATTACTTAGAAGAATTACAATAGATGGTACATTTGGCCTCCTCTTTCCTAAACGCGCCCCAAGTCCCACCTCTGGCGTTATGATAATGTGTCTATGGCAACATATGACACATGCCGTTTTTTCATCTGGATAGATAAATTCAAATGCCTTTTTAGGACATCCTACAGAATATTATATTTAAGGGACGACTCGAAGGAATGGCATTTGCAGAAGAACTATGATAGAAAATGGACGGGTGTCCAGTACACAACGGTCAAGTTATGAAGTACATGATCAATCACAATGATCGATGATGTAGTAAAGTCGATGGCCCTGATGAAATATAGTGTAATCGCTAGTATATATTAAAAAAAATAAATAAGAGATATAAAAAAAATAAATAAAAATATATTTACAAAAAAAGATTAAACAAAAGAGGAAGAAGAAAAAAAAAAAAGAAAAAAAAAAGAAGTATGAATTGACTAACATTTCAAAAGTAATGACAAAAACATATTTAAAAAAAAAAATAAAAAAATAAAAAAAAATAAAAAAAATAAAAAAAAATTAATAAAAAAATAAAATATATAAATTTTTTATGTGTGTCTTTCTTTCTTTTTTTACGGACATTTGAATCTGGTCCTTATATCAATGCAATTTTTTCCAAAGCAAGATTGTAACAAATATAAGTTCAGTAACACAACTCTATCTCAAAGAGACTATACAGAAAACACTCTCCATTCTAACATTAAACTTGCACAATTTAATTATACTCTTAGGGCGGAGATGACCAAGTAGTTTTCTGCCCATAAACTACCAACCCACAATGATCGAGGAATATGGATTGGGAGGTATGGGTCTATGCATAGGCCCCGATTCGACGTCGGTTGATTTTTAGGTGTGGGGTAGGCTTGAGTCGAGAATGAATAAAGTTAGGACATTTAGGACATAAACCACCCGATCGCATGGATTCGCGAATCATTTGTGCAAATGAGAGCTAACCATGATGAGATTCAACAACTTTTACAATTTTTGCTGATCGGAGTGGAGAATCTCCTAAGGAAGGGAAAAGCAGCAAATTTTCGAAAGGGAGCCTTCAGAGATCTTCTAGAAAAACTGCGTCACGAAAACAAGAAACTGCGAAAGTTAAGAAAAAGTAGATGGCTTTTTCAGAGAAACATTTATCTTTTTTTCCAATGTTCTTTTTTTTTCTTTTGCATTCTTTTGATTTTAATATTCCCTATAGGTACTGAGGTGTCAAACACATAGCTGTGAATATTACATACAGACAAGTGTTCATTTCCATTTGTATTCTTTAATGTTTTATTAAATTTTTTCTTAACTGAAAAACATTGAAGATACAGACACAGACGACATAACAATATGCACTGACTCATTAAGTTCCTTACACTCAATGACAAACGTTTACAGCACACACCCTATTGTCATAGAGATTTTTACACAATTATTCCAACTACAAACAAAGAACAGACATATCACTATGTTTTGGTAACCTGGACATGAAGGGATTTCACAGAGCACTACAGTAGACTTACTAGCGAAAACTGCAACTCAAAGACCTATACCTGACCTGAACAAAATGACAGCAACTGACCTATGCAAACTAGCTGAAAATAAGACAGTAAACGACTGGCAGACAGAATGGACTAATTCTCAAAGCAAACTGCGGGAAATAAAAAATACAATAATACCCTGGTCAAGAGAAAACCTAACAAGACGAGACCAAGTTATTATTACGAGACTTCGCTTAGGACACAGTTTAGTAACGCACTCCTATCTAATGGAACGACAAGACAGACCTGTATGCGCATGTTGTAACGAGACATTAACAGTTAAACACATACTTACTGACTCCAGATTACGAGACAACCTAACAATTCCTCACGACTTACACGACTTACTTGCCGAAAATAGTCCACATATTAACACTATACTAACTCACTTAAAGATAATTAACCTATATTCAAAAATCTAGCCCAATTTACCTCTTAAAGTTAATTTAAAATAATGAACGAAAATTATTTACATTTTTAAAACAACTTAATTAACCTACATTTAAAAATAAAGCCCTATCTCCAATATAATCTTACCTCTTCTCCCCCCCCCCACTTTTTTTTTCTCTTCACTCTATTTAATATCTATTATATTACCGTATTGTTGTTGTGAAATATATTATATAAAAATTTTATTGTTATTATTAATTAGCTCACTAATGTACTAGCTATACTCATAAAATGTATTGACTTGTTATATGAGCATTATTCAAATAGTCTTAACATTCTTGTCCCTTGGCGATATAATTAAGACGGCGAGATTTTTTAATTTTTTTTCTTCTTGGAATGACTAATGGAATAAAGAGGAAATTAATGCAACCAAAATTAAATTATGAATTTCAAAATTTAATGTCAAAATTATTAATTTTATAGACCCAAAATCATTACCGTCCGCTGTCCCTGGACACATTTATTACACTTTACTATTTTTTTTAGGGGGGAAGGACATTATATTTTTTGCTCATGTGATGTTTCATTTTAACATAATAATATTTAAGGTGAATTTATATAAATTTAAATAAATTAAAAAAAAAATCTAACTTCGCAATAGCGCCTTTAAAGTTGTCCCTCAGTTTTGACATCATTACCATCCGCCTTTTTGAATTAACGAGAAAACCTATTAGGATGGAGCAAGTTGTTTCCAAATAGGTGTTGGAGCAGCTCTCTCAAACTAATTTTTGTTGTCCAAAAGGTTCGAAAGAGAAATGTTGTACGTATCTGTTTTTGCGATGTGTTTTATCTGGTAAATCACAATTGGAGTATTTTGCTGGACATTACAGTCTCCCATTTTATTACTCAAAACATCCATGAATTTTTTTTTTCGTCTAACAATTAAATACTGCTTCAAAAACTAGGTATTTTACAATATTTGTTATTAATATAATTCTTTTAGAAAAAAAAAAATAATATTTTTGTAGCAAATATCATTACCGTCCTACTCTACATTGGATGGTAATTAGAGTTGGCATAATTTTATTTAGAAATAAAAATAAGAATTTATGTGTACCTCATTTATTTGTGAATACGAATATAAATAATTTCTTATTCATAAGATTGAATACGAATTTATTTGTATTCACATATGCCATATATATAAATGCAAATAAAATTTTATTTACAAATTTTTCTGTAAATAAAATTTAATTCAGAGGAAAAATTCTAAATGTACACAAAAATTGTGAATATTCACAAAAAATCAAGTGATTACAAAAACATTCACATTTGAATATACGAATACAAATAAATTCACATTAAAATTTGTGAATAAAAATGTATTCACAAAAACATTCACAACATAAATTATGTATTTGTGCGTATAAACAAAAAGGTGATATTCGAAAGGTTATTGAAGGGAGTATTCTGCTGGATATCGAAGCTAGTATTAGGAAGAATATGGAAGATGATATTTGGAAGGGTATGGAAGAAGGAATTAGGAAGGGTATAAACGGTGGTATTAGGAAAGGTAAAGAAGGTGGTATTAGGAAGGGTATTGAAGATGGTATTAGGAAGGGTATTGCATATGGTATTAGGAAGGATATTGAAGATGGTATTAGGAAGGATATTGAAGATGGTATTAGGAAGGATATTGAAGATGGTATTAGGAAGGGTATAGACGGTGGTATTAGGAAGGGTATTGAAGATGGTATTAGGAAGGATATTGAAGATGGTATTAGGGAGGACATTGAAGGTGGTATTAGGAAGGGTATAGACGGTGGTATTAGGAAGGGTATTGAAGATGGTATTAGGAAGGATATTGAAGATGGTATTAGGGAGGACATTGAAGGTGGTATTATGTCACTTGAAATGCTTCCAGAAACGTCTCCATCTGATGTTGCCCAATATTCAATATTCTTCTTACGATTAAAAAAAAAAAAAAAAAAAAAAAAAAAAAAAAAAAAAAAAAAAAAAAAAAAAAAAAAAAAAAAAAAAAAAAAGTAGTTGGTGCATGACCAACTAATCCATCCAAATTAACCATCACACGTATGTTCAATTGGTACAAAAAAAAAAGTTGATTAATTTTCAAGTTGATTTCTGTAAAATTTGAGAACCAAAAAGGAAAATCTATCTGAATAATGCTCATATACACAATGTACAAAAAGGTTTTTTGTAATATCTTGATGTATGTTAAAGAGCAAGTCGCCAAAAGTTGCGAAACTCTTAATAAATAAATATGAAATATCAATTTTTTCTTGTGTCTCATATTGCTAGTTTTTTTCACTGATAACTGTGATCATTGGTTTTGTTTTTCGTTTAAATTAGAGCTTATCACCTTTGTTGCGAAGCTCTGGAAATAAATAAATAAATATAATTTTTTTTTTCATTCGCCTTTAACGAAAGACTTACTTCAATCATTAAATTTAGATTTCATTAAGAATAATTTATTATTTAATTCCCATAAGATCACAAAAATAAACATGATATTAGTTTTCTTTATCGGTTGTTTTCCACTTAAATTTCCAATTACATCATAAAATTGTTAGACAATCTCAGTTTTGAAATACCATTAGAAGGGTAATTAAATTTTACAACTTTTGTGAGATTCGGCAGTTTGCAGAATGTTTTCTGGAAGAGTAGTGATGCTCGCTAACTAGACTTTTAATAATATTAACTTTTTAGCAGTTATTGTGGTTTGAAAAAGATACTTGTGAATAATAACAAACAGGTGAAGAATAAACCTTCAAAAATTTTTCAAACTTTACATTTATTCCTCCATCACAACGTTTCGGACACACAGGTCCATCCTCAGGCAATCTACAATAGCATATTAATTTCAGATATTACATCCTCCAAAACCATTTACTATATTTTATTGTCATAATTTTAAACTCACCATGTCCTGTTCATTACTATAGTTACACTAAAACAGTCATGCAATAAATAAACATGATTCCTGTAAGGAACCAAGTCAAATTACACCTACATCAATTAAACACTTATTATCACAGCCATATTAGACTTTATCAAGCTGCCTAGGCCTATTATATTTGGTATAACTAAAATTAAATTAAAACATTAAAATTTGATGACAGTGTAACAGATTACTTTCACAGTTTAAATATCTGGGTTACATACCTCAGTGTATTGTATATTAAATATGGTAATAAAACTAATGTTAAGTAGAGATTACACAATTTGTCTGTGATATGTCATACATAATTTATTATATATTTTGACTAATTGAATTTTAATGTTTTAATTTAATTTTAGTTATACCAAATATAATAGGCCTAGGCAGCTTGATAAAGTCTAATATGGCTGTGATAATGAGTGTTTAATTGATGTAGGTGTAATTTGACTTGGTTCCTTACAGGAATCATGTTTATTTATTGCATGACTGTTTTAGTGTAACTATAGTAATGAACAGGACATGGTGAGTTTAAAATTATGACAATAAAATATAGTAAATGGTTTTGGAGGATGTAATATCTGAAATTAATATGCTATTGTAGATTGCCTGAGGATGGACCTGTGTGTCCGAAACGTTGTGATGGAGGAATAAATGTAAAGTTTGAAAAATTTTTGAAGGGTTATTCTTCACCTGTTTGGTATTATTAATTAATACCCTTCATTTAGTAATCGTAATGATACTTGTGAATATTGAAAGTTCATTAGCCTTATTGCCAATTAAAAAAAATAATGCAACGTTAAAAAATTATGTGTACGCAGAGAAATTAGGGATTTTCTATAAAAAAAAAAAAAAAAAAAAAAAAAAAAACACGGGGTTTTATAAATAATGTTTTGAAACGAAATTTGCGGTTAATTTAAATATTTTTGGTCTAGTTCATCAACTTGCGATAGTCCCCAGTACATAACCTTCCACCATATTTATTAACATTTATTTCTGGATAGAAGTTTTTTTTTTGTGTGTGTGTTTAAGGGCGTATCAACATTAGGGTTACTAACGCCGGAGGATAGAAGTTATAGATTTTTATATACTTGTAACCAAATAAATGAAGTTAAATATTAAGAATGAATTATTATAGTTGAATTAGTGAATCTCCCGGCTTATTTAGATATTTAAAAGGATATGAGGATGTAATTAAGGAATAATGAGATGGCGAGAAAGCGGAATTACAAGGACTAAAGGATAAGTGGAGAGGTTTTGGCTGTTTCTTGCTTTTCTCCACAGATGTCACCACAATCCGCCTTACATCGCAGGCTTATTCTTCTGAAATTATTATATGTAACATTTTGTTTCATAATTACGCTAAATCAGGAAAGAAATTGTATCCATATTAATTTCATGATATGTAACTAATGTAACTTTTGCTTTTTAGCACATTTAATCTCGAGTGATTACTGAAAGAATTGTTAGAAAAATGAGTTCAAGTCATCAGAGCACAAAAAAAAAAAAAACGATTGGGAAAGATGTATCATGAAAACTAAACTAAAAAAAAAAATAATATATTTTTAAAAAATATTTCGTTTTTAGAAAATTAAAAATCGAATATATATATATATATATATATATATATATATATATATATAAAATAAAATTCTAACGAATCGCTGTCTGTACATGGAAGATATGTGGGAAAAATACTATTGGGGGCCTTTACCAACGCAATAGTACCAAAATCAGTGATTTTTAGAATTTTTGTCTGTGTGTTTGCTGTCTGTCAGACACTCTATACATACTAGGATTTAACAATCCCTAAGGAGTCAGCTTAGTGGCTCTGTCACGTTTTAGCAATCCTAGCAGCCTGTATGCTTGATCCCCGATGGCTATACGCCTAATATCGTGTATAGAGAAGCATTACTGTAAAGTAGCTTTTTTTATGTATATACAATGGTGTTTCTAATCCAAAAGAAACCAAAAGATATATATCCAAAAATTCTTCCTGTAGTCACTATCTACGCGGATGAAGTCGTGGGCACAGCTTGTATATATATATATATATATATATATATATATATATATATATATATATATATATATATATTCCGCGTGAAGGGCTTATTTTATATCGAGACATGAATTAGAATCGACTCTGAAGAAAATCTAGGTGCAATTGAAGTCTGTGCTAGTTGGTGTCTTGTTGAAAAGGAACGTTACACCAATGAAGATGTTCTCCTTGGCCTAATAAGATTTTACGGCAAGTTTCCGAATCCACGGAGGAGGATAGTAAGGAGTAACAAACCTAGTTACGAGTTGTTGGTGAATTGATGAAAAGGGTTCATCTCCAACTTCTCTTTGGTGCCTTGAGGGCTCCGCGGAACAGTGGTACAGGTAGCTAACAACTCATGGAATAATACCAAATTCTTTAAGTTATAGGTTAATTTAGGATAATAAATTTTCTTAGCACTTTCTTATGTAGGTACAGTAAACTTCCTTTTATCCGGCACATTCGGGACTTGAAGCATACCGGATTATCAAATATTCCGGATTATCGGATGTATGTAGAAAAAATGGATATAGATGAAATCTAAACGAAGAGTATAAGACTAGTACATATTCAATGAAAAATTACTAAAATTGCACACTGTTGTTTTTTTTTTTTTTTTTTTTTTTTTTTTTTTTTTTTTTTTTTTTTTTTTTTACGGCGCATCTACATCTAGGTCATTAGCGCCGACATCCAGGGTGCAGCAAGGAATTTTACCAGCGAGCCGTGGGATGATAAAATTCCTGCCGGAGGTTGGGAATAGAACCCACCTCCCGCTTATGAATCCAAGGCGCTAGCCATTAGACCACGGGAGACCCCTGCACACTGTTAGATACAAAAATTTAAGTATCCATAATTGATTATTTCAATTGTCCCGTTGACGAAGTTGGTCTCAGTCAAGCGAAAGATATAAACTGAACTTGTACGTATTTGACCACAGAAAGAAATTTCCGGGGAATTTTTCTACGGCCCTGTCGAGCACCACAGGGTTGTTGGGGTGGGGATTTTGCAGAATTGATGCATAAGAACTGAAGTGGCGCACTTTTCATGTTTGGCTTTGACAAGAAGCGTGCCGGACCATAAGATGCCGGATTAGAAGATATTTACTGTATTTAGGTTGCACTCATGAGATGTATATAGCATTATCATATGAAACTAATACTTGTTACTAAGCATTGGCGGTAAGACGTTATTGAATTGGGTTGTAAAATAAGTTAGCAGAGTTTTTTAGTACCTATTGATTTCAATACAAACTTCAGATTCATGTAAATATTTTTAATCAATTATATAAGACCAATTTTGATTTATTACATGGAAATTCTCATATTTTCGCGCAATGGAATCCTCTATGAGTGTTTTGCTGTCCTTGAACAAATTAAAGAGTTTTAAAGGACCCGAAATACGTGAAAATCTGTTAGGGTGAATATGGTGGCTGGAGGACCACATCGCAGCTAAACTCCAATAATTTTTGTCGGATCTGCAAAGACACGTGAAGACGAGCGGAATCGTGATGGAAAAATATTCCTTTGCTGGACGCTGACTTTAATTGTCCTGTTGGGATGTGTGGTCAATAAATCAGAAGGTCCCAAACAATATAATAAAATAATAATAATTTATTCTTTTAAAATTATAAATAAATGCTTCTGGCAAAAGAAAGATAAATATAATACAGAAATGAACATAATAATATATTGGGCTATGGTGTCATCAGTGAGGATGGTCATGTATCTCTTTGATTGCTCTCTGGTCCGGACCTCTTTGGCTGATATGTAACCGCTAGGGAGGTTACCGGCTTCGGCTAATAGTAATAGTCAGTATTCCCCTCCAACAGGCAGAACGGGCTCAAAATAAAGGACACCTTCCAATCCCAGCAAATCCACAGCATAAGCTTTTTTGGATGTAATCCTGCTTTTGAAGTCGTTAACGGCGGGTCACTTCGTTTTCCTCAGGACGTTTTCCCGCACAATATTATTGTACAGAACCCAATTTTCATATCAAGTTATGATCATTAAAACTTTTAATATCATTCATATTAAAAATGGATCATTAACATTGCGTTTCAGGAATTGCATATGAAAATGCGGTCCGATAAATTCTATTCCTTTAAATTGTGAGAAACCTATATATGACTTTGAGAAAAATATCTCGCAGCCCCCAAAATATTTGACAAAATTGCGTATATATAGATATGTTATGCGTTTCTGCGATATTCCTTATCGTCGAGCGAGGATTGTCTGTGACGAATGCATGAATTTAGTTATCATCAACAGTTGAGGGACAATTTGGGTCGTACTCGAATGCTTTTCGTCTTCCAAGCCAAAATTTCCGGTTCTAATCCGAGGAAACCACTTCAGGACGGTTCTTTCACCTAAGGCATCATCGCCATACACACTGCAAATTATATTAATCGTATAGACAACGGGATTTTCTTTTCGAAAATACACAAAAATCATGAAATGACAAAAATTACTACCTCTTAAAGATTTGGAATCTCTGTTGAAACTGAGATATAAAAGCACTTTAACTAATCCTCTTTTAAGATAAACATGATTTTATAAACACAGAAAAAATTAAATTGAAATATTGCAAATGCTAAGAACTTATGTTATAACCCAATACTTAATCGTACATATACTCTTAGCCGAATCCCAACCATTCCTTGGCAACTTATTACCTTAACGGCTAACTAACTATCAGCATCTCATTTTGGTAATAAGATGGTACTTTGTACTACTTGTGTATTGTGTTGAGGTCTTTTTTTGTGTTTTCACTGCGGCTTTTCCTTCTCTTAACTTTTTTCTATATAGCTTTAACCTTCTGTTGAGCCCTTTTAATATTTATATGTCCGATAGAGTCTATAAAAACAAACAAAAGCCCCTGACAACATAAAACCCTTAAGGGTGAGACCATATCCCCCCGACCCTGGAGCAAATGTCAGCTGTTGGCATTCAAAAGCGCGAGACCTATCCTGGCATTTGGACGACATCTATTAAACATGGCCGCCACTTGGTCCTGTGTACTTGAGCGAATTTACGACTTGTCCTGTCGACTCGACTGCTTGATGTGCCTTCAAAGGGACACTACCGGCACTTCGACGTCAATCCGAATCATTCATATGGGGAAACAACTTCTATATTCCCTCTGACGAGCTGAAACCTAAAAAGAATCTTTTTTTTTTTTCTGATATTAATTTCAGCAGTCAATGTTTCAAGTGCCATTTTTCAATTAACGTTAAATTTTAAACCCGGCTAGCTGGTCACGAATACTTAAACATCGAAAAAGAGTTTTAGGCCCGGTGCACACCGAAGAAACTGGTTTCATGAAACTTTAGATAGAAAACCATAGGTTGGTGCATACAGATTTTCATGAAATCGATTTCATGAAACCTGGTTTCATAAAATTCGCTAAATTGGTTTCATGAAATTCGTTAAATCGGTTTCCTATTGCTTCAGTTTCACGTTTCATCAGTGAATCTACCAGTTCTAATAAGCGACCAAAAACTGGCTTCGACATCCTAAAAAAATCCTTAATAAATTTAAAGGGATCTCTGTTTTAGTTCGCGAGTTTCAACAAAGCAGCTGTGTTGCCGATCCCTAATCATCGGATGAACCCAGAACTTGCGGTTTTTGATTTTTATTTTTTAGCCACCACCACAATAAAAGTGCATCGTCGTCTGAATCAATAACGAAACCGATGGAAAACCATTGAGTTAGAAGGGAGGGGAGGGAGTCAAAACGAAAAAAGTTGAAGCCTAAAATCGGCCATGCCAGTGTGACAAAAAGCGTGCGAAAAGGTGAATTTTTTAAAATTATTGTAAACAAACAATGAAATTAAACGAATTTATATACCGTATTCGTATAAATTGGCATTTATATATAAGTGTAAATATAAATCAATAAGAATATGACATATATATATATTCGTTCAAATTCATTGTTTGATTACGATCATATTCAGATTCAAATTTTCGCGCGTCACTACTGGTACTATAGTCACACTGGCATGGCCGATTTCAGACCTACACTTTTCTAGCATTGGAAGATAGATAACACTCCCTCCACTATCTACTAACTCAATGTGGAAAACAGTTTTTTCTGTGTGCACGCTTAATTAAAATATTTTTTTTTTATAATTTATTTACGAGCACCCCGCATTGACAGCGTTTCGCCCAGATACACATATAAATGGAAATATATAATAATTATAGATCCATAGTAATTAACATCTTAAATAATAATTAGAAATCCAATCACATTATAGTGTGTATCAATCTAATTATATAATTAAGTTTGTGTATAACATACAGCTAAAAGTAAAAATAACTTGTAAAAACAATACATTTATAAGAACAAACATATAAAAATAAAGATATCGAAGAAAATAGTTCCTATGTACAATATGACTATTCATAGTCGCAACAGTCTATTTACAATATAGGTTCTATGTATAATATGACTATACATAGGAACAATACCCCCATGTACAATCACAGTTACACAAGAAGGATCCTATGTATAATTATGATGAATAAATGAATAAATCACGTCATGAGTGATGTTCATTTATTATTAAAACCTTTCAAAGAAATGTTAAAAACACAGTTTGGGTCGTCTAGAAAATCAAAGACAGGTTGAAATATAATTAAGAAAATTAAGTGGTTGTTGTAATACATACTACACCCACGTTCATACTACCCCCAAAATAGATTTCATGAAACCAGTTTCTTCAGTGTGCACCGGGTCTTATCCAAGAGCAAATGTTTTATGCATCTTGAAATTTTGCTATAGTGCATATCTTGGGTATATAAGAAGGTAAATATGTGCCGGCTAGACTTACCGTGGAACACCAAGTACTTCTCATAGGGGAAAGGTGCAAAGTATGGTTATTCAAAGAAAAGTGATTTATTCAGAAGCAAACAATATTTAATATAAAATTAAGGGAATTTTATATTAAATAAGGCAGTCACTTTTAATGGGTTAAAAAGGAAAAAAAAAAACAAAAACAACTAGTACAGTCACTTTTTGTGTGGTTTAATTATGAGCAAACATGAAAATAAATGTTGCCTATGATAGACTGCAATACACTGCGTGCAACCGTAAGAGTGAGTGAGAGCACCGATCATCTTGGCAGTTGTGGTTGTTCTCTGCGCTATCATCATTGGTTCTTGGTCGGGTGGCCTTTTGCAGCTGTACCAGCTGTACATTTTTAGTCTATCATAGGCAACATTTATTTTCATGTTTGCTCATAATTGAACTCCACTAAAAGTGTTGTGGATCAGTTCATCCAGTGCCTTCTGTTTTTCTTGAGAATCAATGCTACTTATTATGCATTTGACCGTTGCCTTTTATCTTCTTTGGTGTAGCTGAGAAAAAATTCTGCTGTTGGTAGCTTTAATACAAACATTATATACCCTGTACTCTTTACCACTGCAAGCTACTTGGTGAGCCTCTCTCTCTTCAGGATAATTCCTGACTTTTAGAATATGCAAGAGATAAAGCTGCAGAGTGTAGATGTAAATGGATGCTCTCTCTGTTTCTAGTCGCCAATCATTCAATTAAAAAAAAAAAAAAAATTGCTTACAGCAAAAAATGATTAAAGCAAGATGGAATACATACACCTAGCATAAAAATAGTGTTCAAATGCGATGGGATGAAAGGATTATTAAAGGTGCCCATACAAGGTGAGGAACAGCTCAAGATTAGGCTGCTCAGTACAAATCTTGAGATAATCCTCGCCCTGAATAGGACATCCTTGAGGCGAGAGTAGAACCTGTACAGTCCACCGAAGTAGAACGAAAAGAACAATAGATTAACTGTACAGTCCAATAAGGCCGGGCCTGAGTTGTGTGGGCATGAGGATATTTGCTTCACATTCAGTGGGATAGGCATAGGATCAGGATTTAATGGCGAACAACATGTAGGTTTTTACGCCAGCATCTATATACATTCAGTGGGTCTACTATAACTGGACTGTGCAGTCCCTGCCTTGAGGTTTTAACTGAACGTGTAAGGCCACCTTAATTACTTTACCATTTTTCTTTTAAAACGAACAGGCAAGAGTTAGTTCTCCCGGCGGATTCTATTTCCTCTTAATAGTTCCCCAAGAAGAAAAATTCAAGCCGGTCGGAGTCTCATCATGCAGAATGACAAGGACCACTTTTAGATGGAGGCTGGTCAAGACCTAGGAAATGGTAGGAGGGGGAAGCAGATGTCTGGAAGTGGGCAATAACCAGAGAAAATCACCCGGAAAATGGGCGTCCGAATTCCGTCTTGTCCGGCCTAACATTACAGCCGAGCTACTCTCGGCCTTTTCCTCTCTACTCTCTTCACACAAATAACATTACTGAGATACCTCCATGGCGACTGAAAAACCTTAAACTAGACTTAACACTGACAAAATACAAAAAATCAGACCCAACTTCTTCGACACACTACAAAAACGTATTCAACTCCCTGTTCAGGCAAAATAACAACACTCAGTACATATTTACGGACGGATCAAAAACTAACTACGGGACTGGCGCTGCCGCCATCACAAGAAACGAATCCTATCACATAAGATTACCCGATCACACTACTGTTTACACAGCAGAACTACACGCAATCCTTTTAGCACTCAAAAACATTGAAGATACAGACACGAACGACATAACAATATGCACTGACTCATTAAGCTCCTTACACTCAATGACAAACATTTACAGCACACACCCTATTGTCATAGAGATTTTTACACAATTATTCCAACTACAAACAAAGAACAGACATATCACTATGTTTTGGTTACCTGGACATGAAGGGATTTCACAGAGCACTACAGTAGACTTACTAGCGAAAACTGCAACTCAAAGACCTACACCTGACCTGAACAAAATGACAGCAACTGACCTATGCAAACTAGCTGAATATAAGACAGTAAACGACTGGCAGACAGAATGGACTAACTCTCAAAGCAAACTGCGGGAAATAAAAAATACAATAATACCCTGGTCAAGAGAAAACCTAACAAGACGAGACCAAGTTATTATTACAAGACTTCGCTTAGGACACAGTTTACTAACGCACTCCTATCTAATGGAACGACAAGACAGACCTGTATGCGCATGTTGTAACGAGACATTAACAGTTAAACACATACTTACTGACTGCAGATTACGAGACTACCTAACAATTCCTCATGACTTACACGACTTACTTGCCGAAAATAGTCCACATATTAACACCATACTAACTCACTTAAAGACAATTAACCTATATTCAAAAATCTAGCCTTATCTCCAATTTACCTCCTAATGTTAATTTAAAATAATGAACGAAATAGCCTTTATAAAATCATTTACATTTTTAAGAAATTAATTAATTAACCTACATTTAAATATAAAGCCCTATCTCCAATATAATCTTACCTCTTCTACCCTCCCCCCCACTTTTTTTTTTTTTTTTTTTTTTTTTTTTTTTTTTTTTTTTTTTTTTTTTTTTTTTTTTTTCCCCCTCTTCACACTCTATTTAATATCTATCATATTGCCGTATTGTTATTGTGAAATATATTATATAAAACATGTTATTGTTATTATTAATTAGCTCACTAATGTACTAGCTATCCTCATAAAATGTACTGACTTGTTATATATACAATGTGCAAAAAGTATTTTGTAATATCTTGATGTATGTTAAAGAGCAAGTCGCCAAAAGTTGCGAAACTCTTAATAAATAAATATCAAATATCTCTACTCTCATGACAGTTCATACTTATACTCTCTCTCTCTCTCTCTCTCTCTCTCTCTCTCTCTCTCTCTCTCTCTCTTTCTCTCTCTCTCTCTCTCTCTCTCTCTCTCTCTCTCTCTCTCTCTCTCTCTCTCTCTCTCTCTCTCTCTCTCTCTCTCTATAATAGTACGTGCACCACATACAACTCCAACTTATTTTCTACGAACCTCGATGTTATGAGAATTTTGCTGCAGGGATAAAGGTCTGCTATCTTGAGAGTTCTGCTTGACTTTTATGAATTTCCTTGTTAAGAATTCTTTACGAGCGATGAATTTCTATAAGCAGTAGTATTACTACTAGTAGTAAAGTAAATTGTGTTATATACAGATGCAAATAATAGATACTTGAGGTATTTACAATACATTTACCTACTAGCTTGGATACAATCCGTCAGCTAAGCTACATCACATAATTTGATAAACATTAAAATAAAATAATAGCATAAGATATTTGATATTATATAGTAAAGAAAAATAATAAAGTAAAACAAAAATTGATCTTCATTATTATTTACATTACAAGGTCCAGTTTTTAAAGGAAAAATGCCAACTTCATAAGAAAAAAGTAAGGCCTAATAGAAACGTAATGAATCTACAAGTGAGATAATGGATATTTACTTGAAAAAAAAAAACTTTTTATTTTTATATTAAATAGCTGTTACACTGTGTGCCATTTTACACCTACAATATATTATATTGCTGTTACCCATAGTTCCATACTACAACTACATTGAATTAAATAGCTGTTACCCATAGTTCCATGCTACACCTACTTTGTATTAAATAAAAAAAAAATTAATGATTATGTGATATTTGTACAAATTCTAAGAACATTAGGCTATAAAGGGGTCTCCCGTAGTCTAGTGGCTAGCGCGCTGGATTCATAAGCGGGAGATGGTGGGTTCGATTCCCACCTCCGGCAGGAATTTTCTCATCTCAAGGCTCGCTGGGAAAATTCCTCGCTGCACCCTGGATGTCGGCGCTAATGATGCGCCGTAAAAAAAAAAAAAAAAAAAAAAAAAAAAAAAATTAGGCTATAAGTTGAGAGAACCACACCTAGCTTAAAACTGTTAAAAGTTTTATTGGAGGAAATGAAAAATGGCTTCTAGGACAACAGAAATTAATAAAATTGATCCTAACCAACATGTAGTTTATATATATATATATATATATATATATATATATATATATATATATATATATATATATATATATATATATAATTATAGGTAATATATATATACAGAATACAAAAGCTGTTTTATTAAACAGTTAAATAATAAATGTGAAATTAGAAACAAGATAAGTAATATTAAAATCTGATCTGACGCAAATAAAGTTAAGAATAGGAAAAAAAAATATTCCTACATGGCGACTCGAACTTGGAACCTTGCAGTAATCGGCAACCAGACGTGAGAAATCAGCAGTAGATGGGATTGCATATATAGCTTTGGAATTGACTTCTCAAAAAACTGACAATAAACCACAGATGATAGAATGATGTTCCGTTTCGGTCCATGTTAGTGAATATCTCATTTTTCTAAAGTGACGATTTCTGACAATTCTCTTTTCTGTAACTGTTCGGATTCACAGTTTCAAACCCGTGACGTCCAAACTGTCGTAGACGATTTTGACCTAGCCTATGACACTCCCCGGATCAAGACCTACCTGTGTGCAAAGTTTCGTCAAGATCAGTCAAACGGTGTGGATCCATAAATCGAACAAACAGCTGAATAAAGCTTCCTGCATAAAGCTGCTTCTTCTCCAATGACTCAACCGTTGCAAAATGTTGCAACATTTGGCGCTATCGTATTCTTCAAGAGATATTTGTGAATCTTCGAAATGTCCATCCTTTATGCATTGAATTGCATTAAGAATGCATGTTAGGGTTATCTACGCCCCGGAGTAGAGGTGGAGGCAGTCGATTTTCCTCCTATGGCTCGAATATTTCCCCAGAGGAAAACCCGAAATAAATAATATATCAGCTACTTTCCTAATATTTTCCGGTCTCGATTTTGTTCCTTTCCTCCAAAGAATTCTTGTCATTTAAATGCAATTATTACAAATTCCGTTATCTTGCACGTTTACATACTGCTCCTATAATATTTCAGGTTTCCAGATTTCGTTTGACCGAAAACGACCAACTTGAGTGCCTAAATTGGTCCCGACCCAATCCGATTCTATCTCGTCAGTAATGAATTCTTAGTGAAGTGAAAATTAGTAATTAATTTAAGAAATTCCACCTAATAAGCACAGAAACCTTCGATTACCTCGTTGGAGGTATGAAGGAGGAGTTGAGAGGCCAATCAATCTTCCGGAAGTATATCAGTTCCGAAAAATTGTGCGAAAGGTTATAAGAATTAGAAGGTTAAGAACATTGGAGGGTTATAAACATTGGAAGGTTATAAACATTGGATGGTAATAAACATCTTTCCACACAATAATTTAATAAAACAATAATGTGAAGTGACAAAGCTGTACTAAATTTTATTAGATGTAGAGGCTGTAGACCTTTTTGAAACACAATATGTCGTCTGGAGCCATTTAGTGAAACAAACAAGTTTGAACGGCCGAGAATCGGTGGCCATCGGATCGGACCGGGTCGGGACAAATGTAGGCACCTCCATTGAGATGCATGTTTTTCTTTTTCTTTCGTCAGTCGGGGGCTATCGGATCGGATCGGATAGGGTCCAATGTAGGTACCCCCCTTAGAAAAAACGTCAGATTTCCAGAACAATCTATATTTCAAACAGTTCAGCGTGGCCTCTGGCAGCCTTAAACAATAAATGTTCACAACTACAAAAGAGAATAATCAAAACAGTAAACAAAATGATAAATCATAGCAATAGGTTATAGGTTATATTAATCAACAAAAGGTTTTTATGAACAAATTTAACATTAGCACCAACACCCTTCCATAGTGACCTAAAAGTTATCGTGGTTTTCTTCCATCACCTAGACATATACTAGTATGGATTACCGCATCTATTATTAAAAGTACTAAAAAAATATTGCTATTTCTCTGCTTATGTATATCTTCGCCATTGTTCTTCTTTGCACCTCTGTTAATTTTGTTTTACTTACTCTTGACTAAATTCTGTATCAAATACTAGGGTTCAATTTGTTTATGAAAATCTTTTCCTTAGTAAGCACGTACAAACATCTCAACGCTAACTATCTGTAACTCTATAATTATTCAGTTCTTATTAGATAATTCAATGTGACCTAGTTCGGTTTGAAAGATGATTCACTTAGGATATTTCTTGTATATGGGACACCCATTGACAACATAAGTGACAGCTATGAAAGTGTATCGTGGAATATCAAGTATCAGAGATATTTGGCCTATATGTCAGTGGCTATAAGATACCATACAGTTACAACTGGATATGTATGAATCATAGTCTAGCGGTATTCTACAATTCTATCATATACAGATATTGTTTGGTGGAATTGCGTCATCTTAACGCGGTTCGGTACATATCCCTAAAAGTCCAGTCAACGAATGCTTAAAAACAGCTATAGGTGGAAATTTTTGGAACACAATTTTTGACTTCGTAACTTTGTTTGGGCTGGATAGGAGGTGAACATATCAAAAGTCCTCACCCCTAGCCTTTGTGCCGGGGGGGGGGGGAGGGGGGTTTAGAAGGTCACATTTTTCGGGTTTTCACTTCTATCTCGGAAACCCTGCGTCCTAGCGACATGACTATTCCATAACAAATGAAAGCTAATTAAATTACCTACAAGTTCTATTCTATAAAGTTTTTCGAGATACCTTTAGAATTCGAAATATCCGCTCTTCAAAGTCGGTCATTTTGGGGAAAACCACTTTCGCCGCATATTTTTTCATCTTTTTGACAGGATAACTCTTCAACGATGAACCCAAAAAATAAATGCCGTTTATAGAGTTGTAGAGCATTCCATTCGCTTCAATAATATATATTACTTTACAATTTTATGTACTTTCCTTCAAACGTGAAAACAGTTTTAATGTTTATCGTGATATCTGGCGACAACTGACCAATGAACCTTTCAATTTCTCACCATTTCCAGTCAATGTATAGTCCAAAATATGCTCCATTATGGAAATATAGTGAGTACATACGTCTAGTACTCACTACATATAATATAGCACAAAATATATAATTTTGGGCCCATTGACCAGTTATTCAAACTCAATTAGATAAGATCTTGTCCATGGTTTTGCTAAGACCATGTGAGTGCTTATATAACGTTTGAAGGAAAATACATAAAATAGTAAAGTAATATGAACTACTTATGGATGTGTGTTGTTGAGGCAACATGAATTTATAATTTAATTTCTTATATAATTATTTGCCTCCGTATTTCGACTAAGTTCCGCTCGGGTTGGTTCGGCTACCCTCGGCACCGTATCAGTAGTTAGCCGACAGGACAATATGGCCAGGCCACATGTTTTTAAAATGCTCCTGCATTTTACCTATTTTCGCCACATAAAAAATTAAATTGGCGCATCTTGGAGCTCAATGTTCATCATCAAGTCATCGTAGCCTCGACTGTCATATGATTTGTCTCAAGTTGATTGTGATTTCTGCACCAAATTGTGATTCTGGATCTCAGAGGATTTTCGTTGATGCTCTTAAGTGGTGAGTCGTTGGTTGCTGCTATCACATTTTGCATATCTGTTATGTTTCTAGGAATTGAAACATAGCAATTGCCCCATGTGGGACGATTCCAATAGACCAGGTATGCCAAACATACAGTATCTGGACAACTGACTCCGTGGAGTAGTTGCTATAGTTACAGCGCAACACTCCATCAAAACGTCACCGGATCGAATCCGGGTTAAGAAACTTATTTTTTTTAATGTTTTTTATTATTTCCTCTGATGTAAATAATTTTATTATTATGAGTACATAATTCTCTTTTTTATATATAATTAAATGAAAATTAATTTAATGTGTAACAATTATTACAGACCATAGTCTGCATCTTTTAAGTAATTCATTATTTTTAACTAAGAATTTCTTCTAAATGTTTAATTATTTTCCTTATATATATTAAATTTAAACAAACAAGATAAAAGTGTTCTAAATGTAAAATTAATTTTCTTTATATTTATTAAATTTAAAGATAAGATAAATCTCATTTAATTGATAAATTATTTTTCCTTATATATGTATTAAATTTAAACAAAGGATAAATTTATTTTAAATGTTTATAATTTTGTCAAAATTAAATTTAAGGAATATCTATTATTTATGTTTATTTATATATATTGTACAAGGAGTTCAATATTTCAGTTAATCTATGTTGCCCAATAAATCATATACAGGTCATTGCAACCGGTGTTTTAATTTCTTTCAGCCCCTGTTCTCTGGAACCATTTAGGGGATGTAGTAGGGATAGGAACGGCTCACTTTGAACCACTACCCGCTACAACATGTGTATTGAAGCGAATGGAAGCGGGTTTATCGTTGAAGAGATATCCGGTCGAGAATATCAAAATGTGTGTTTTTTTTCCCAAAAAGACAGACTTTCACCAGCGGATATTTCGAAGACTAAAGATATCTCGAAAAACTTTTTTGAATAGAACTTGTAGGAAATTGAATCAGCTTTCATTTGTTATAGAATGGGCATGTCGCTAGGACGCAGGGTTTCCGAGATAGAAGTGAAAACCCGAAAAATGGGACCTTCTAAACCCCCCCTCCCCCCCGGCACTAAGGCTACGGGCGAGGACTTTTGATACGTTGACCTCCTAACTTGCCAAAACGAAGTTATGAAGTTAAAAATTGTGTTCCAAACATTTCCATCTATAACTGTTCGTTGACTGGACTGTAATGCCATTAGTAAAGGAATAGAAGCAGTCGTTGGTAGGTTTTGATCTTTCATTAAATATATTAAATAAAATATCAAAGGGAAGGAAGATTTAATCCGCCACATCAGAAATGACTCCCGTCGCCTTCTCAACGTTCATACAGGAAAACGCTATTACCAATAAGTTTCCCATTTTCCCACATGGTTTTGCTAAAATAATCATTTTACTGTAAGCAACCAAAGAAAAAGAGTTTATAAGATTTATATCTCTGATTGACCTCATCCCATCGAAAATTGCTTCAGAAATGTTTTGTAGAACATTCAGTAAGATTTAAAATGGTTTTTATACTTACATATTCTAACAGTTTTCGAGATATTTAAGAAAATATACGAAGATCCTAAAACTTTTCCATGTCTATTAATAAAATATTTTTTCCGAATACTTCCTTAACCCCAAACGTAACCAAAATTTGAACATCTTAGCTCAGATGAATTTTAAACATGGAAAAAATATTTTAACTGAATCCTATGATTCTAGGTACCCAAACCAAAAATTAGATGTAAACATTTTTTTTTTTCACTAATCTCGAAAACGGTTACAGATATGTTCTTAAAATATTTTCCATTAATTTCCTAGGCTAGAGAACCAATAAAAAGTACCTGGAGGCCTACAAACAAAAACCCTTAGGCGATACGATTTTTGTCGCACGATTTTCATCCATAAAACAATGTTTCGCCTGGCGGATTCTGCTGGTTAACGAACTTGACCATTTAAATTTTAAATCTATGGGTTCTGAGACGTGAAATTTCCTAGTTGGCATTTCTGGGATGTGTCATGAGGTCAACCCCAACAACACGTTAAAATGTGTAATATATTTGCTGACGGGTCGGTTTGTGATTCAAGCTTTAATCAGTTTTCGCTCATCTTATTGCCCTACAATCTTACACCTAAAAGTTGGAAAACATATTACTTTTATTCTACATATGTTGAAAATTTAGTACTATTAGGCACACGAACGAATCCACATCTTCTCTCAAGGAATTAGAAAAAAAAAATATTGAGACCTACCAGATGAAAAAGGGAATTTGTTTTTGACGAAAAAGAAAGAAAATAAAATTTTGATGGAACCTCTCTCCAGACAAAGACCGAAATGAATGTACTCTCGGAAGTGTGTGTTCTGAAGCTCCCTCACTGTTTGTTCTTCTTTCCCAAGGCAATATATTTCCAAAGGCGAGTCATTCCGACCGCTGGGAACACAGATTCTCTTTCAGGGCTCGATAGGACTCTACCATCAGTGACGTAAGTAGGACTGCTGTTTGGAGGCGGGTACGGGAACAGAAAGGCGGGGAATTCTGTTGACTAGGGGATGGAAGTGAGTTCTCGTCCCGGGAAAACCTCAGGATCACTGAATGCTATGGAAGGGTTTCGTGAGTCACTGGAAAACCGTCTCAGTAATAACCAATTGATTTATAGGTTAGGTTAGGTTGGTGGTTTAAGGGCAGAAGACTGCTTAGGCATCTCCGCCCTAAGAGTATAATTAAATAGTGCGAGTTTAATGTTAGGATGTGTTTTCAGTGTTTGAGACAGGGTTGTGTATCTAACATTGCATTTGTTAGAATCTTGCTTGGAAAATATTATTATTGCATAGATATAAGAATCAGATTCCGATGTCCTTAAAGAGAAAGGAAAACACACTAAAAAATGTATATATTCATTATATTATCTATTTATTTATTTATTTTTTATTTTTTTATTATTATTTTTATTTCTTATCTTTTTTTATTTATTTTATTATTATTTTTTTTTTACTTTTACATGTTAGTATTTTCATACTTTTCCCTTCTTTTTCTTATCTTTTCTTTCTTGTTTTTTCTTCTTCTTTTGTTTATTCTTTTTCTTTATATATATATATATATATATATATATATATATATATATATATATATTTATTTGTATTTATTATTATTATTATTTTTAATATATTCTATAGATTACGCTATAATTGATTAGGATCATCAACTTTACTTCAAACTAACACGAACAATGGTTTTCTTATATTGTGCAATACTAATACCAATCTAAAATGACGAAACTATTAAAAAAAAAAAATGATTTATAGTTGAATATTGAGGAGAATAACAAAACCACTAGTGCATGATTTTTATAGTATTCAATACACCTTTTATAATAAACACAGAATATCATTCAGTGAACTTTGTTGCATGAAAACAAAAATCACGCCCTCTATGGGGTTATCGGCAAGCATGTTTGTCGGAAGTACGGCAACTTTGTACGAAATAACAAAAAATGTTTCTAGTTTATATATATATATATATATATATATATATATATATATATATATATATATATATATATATATACAGGGTGGCACCGAAGGAAAAAGCCATACTTGAGGGGTGTGTACTCCAACTAAAGTATAGTTGAATGCCACCAAGGAGAACTTTTTACTTGCATTATTTCCTTACTTGCATTAAGTATTTTTTGTCTAAAAGCTAGTTTTTGACCATTTTCGCGCTATTTGTCGTTCACGCCAAGAGAAAATTTAATTCTGATAACATTTTCAAAATCTGCATTGAATTTCCTTAAAGAACCCACGTACTTTGTGGAAAATTTTCTCAAACCAAATTCACAGCAGCCACCCAAAAATAACTTATCACGAAATAAAAGTTTTTCATTTTTAGTGTTCCACGGACCGCACGAACGTTTTTTTTTGGTTGCGTAGCTGGGACCAAGCTCAGAAAAATTGCGTTTTTTCATTACCTTTCACAAGGTACAACCACATCTTATATAATTACATGACTGATTTGCTAGTAGGTTTCAACGGTCAATAAACGTAAATCTGCCAAAGAAATTATTTATTAGATATTGCAACGATACCTTTTAAAAGAGTATCATATCTATTATCATAAACCAAGCTGTATATAAAAACAATTAATAAATTATTAATTAATATAATTACCTAATTTCTATAATTACTGTGTCACTAATTCTAATTCTGTCACTAATTTCTATAATTCTAGTTACAAGTTAAAATAAAAGCATTCCTGTAAGAAATCAATTCCATTAATAAATATATATGTATATATTTATAATTATGTATATCCAGCACACACCCATTATACTTGAAACCTATCATATCGTCGATACAAAAGCAAACTAACGAATATGAAAATCACCACTTTTCAGAGTGGAAAAGTATTTATTCATAACTTTTTATTGGACAGTCAAATATTCGGCAGATTTGACCTTTAGATAGTGGAATACTTTCCCTTTAATAGTTAAGTCAGATTGAAGAATTTGCCGTAAATAAGTCCAGCAGAAATGATTAAAGATGGACAATGAAAGATGTATTTTTTCATATTCGTTAGTTTGCATTTGTATCGACGATATATATTTGGTGCCTATTATATTTTTATAAATACAATTACATTAAATTATCTATTATATAAAAGTCCGTCTCGCAGGACTGCATCATCTTAGCGCGGTTCCGTTCATATCCCTAGTCTAATTTGGAAAGATTAAAATAGAAGCAGTTATTATTTTGGTTCCACCAGTCTTTTTTTTTAAATTAATTATTATGATGGCGTGTCAACCCTTAAGGTCACTAACGCCATTCCTGTGAGTAGTAAAGTCTTGAAAGGTCATGATTTACAATCTTACCTGGAAGGGTCCGCTACACTAGAAACAGACCCGCTAGTGACAAGGTCTTGGAATCTTGGAAATCTATATTTCTAACAATAAATTGTTTTTGTTATTTTACTTAACCAGTTTTATTGTCAAATACATTATCCAACTATAAGCAATTAAAAAATAACAAGAAATAAAACAGACAAAAAGAACCATTGGAATAAACGAAATCAATTAATTTAAAGCTTTAAGCACTTTTTTCTCCGATTGACATCGCCTAATTAAAACTTTCTTAAGTACCAAAATCAAAGACAAAGAACCCTCCCTAGGAAGGACGCTAGGCAGTTGAAAAGCTATATATCTTGGAAATCCATATCTCTAACATTAAATTGTTTTTCTTTTTTTTCTTAACCAATGCCTAATCAAAACTTTCATTAGAACCTTTTTTTTAGAGCATTTAATAAGCTTTCTAATGGTATTCTTCCGTTTACCAAGATTCTCAACCTTTTTCGAGATATTAATGAAAGTAAACAAAGTTACTAAAACTTTTTATGTCTGTTAATAAAATATTTTATTCTAACCCTTCCTTAACTCCAAACGTAACCAAAATTTCAACATATTAGTTTTGATGAAAATGGAAAAAATGTTTCAACTGAATCCCATGATTCTAAGTACCCAAACCAAAAACGGTATTCAAAAAATATTTTTCCAATTTTCTCGAAAACGGTTAAAGCTATCGCCTTGAAAATGGTTTCATTCGTTTTCCTAGCCCAGGAATCATATAAAACGAGTACTTAGAAGCTTATGAACTCAAAAACGTAAGCGTTACGATTTTTTTTGCGCGAATTTCGTCCCAAACGCCATCTTCCAGTTTGCTGGTTAACGAACTTGACCTTTCAAATTGGACGAAGGATTTTTGTACCAAATTTCATCAAAATCGGACCATTCGTCTTCTATCTAGAGAGCGAACTGACAAATATATATATATATATATATATATATATATATATATATATATATACATATATATATATATATATATATATATATATATATATATATATATAAAAATTTGAACCACCGTTATTTTCGGTCTCTAGGGGTTCTGAAACGCGAAATTTTCTAGTCGGCACTTCCGGATTGTTTCATTGTATCAACCCTATAAGCGGGGTTCCTCCCTATGGGGGAGGGAGGAACCGCGCTAAAAATGAATCGCTAAATGTGTTGGTAAGCGCAAATCTCGAGAACAACTGAACCGATTTCGCTAATTCTTTTTTTTATAATATTCCTTGAAGTACGAGGATGGTTCTTACGGAGAGAAAATTTTTAAAAATTTCCTGAAAAAGTCTAAAAGCAACACTATTCGGGTCTTTTTCACTTCCTTAACGCAAATTCATTTTTAAATAAAAACATATGTCTCAATTATAATATTTATAACAGTTAAGGTATTAGGTTATTTGTATATAAGCAAAAATTCACTATAACTGTAATAATAAGGACATTTGGAGGCCCGGTGGCCGTGAGTGTTAAGGCTTAAGAACTTAACACTCCGTGCCAAGGGTCGTGGGTTCAATTCCCACTATGGGGTGGTGGCTTTTCTTTAGAAAAAAGGAAAGGCATCAGCCCTATCCTGGCTATAAAGGGTGGTAACCTATAGATAACCCGTCCTAAAATTCGTATTTAATAATAATGGACGTTAAAATTTAAATAAATAAGAACACCTAATCACTAGGTGACAATAGAATCACATGTTAATAATGCAATTTCAATTGATTTATATTTGTGTTAATGAAGTAAAAAATACCCTATTTTTCTATATTCCCAAACAAAAGATTCGTAATAATACTTATAGGTCAATTTGAACTTTAATATCATGCCATAAAGTTTAAGTGTTAGTGGAGGGGAAATATACCGTCATATATTTATGCGATGGTAACGTTACTCAAAAACTAATTGTCTATGGTAAAATGTAAATTGTCTGTGGTAATATGTCACTTGAAATGTAAACGTCTCTTTCCTGTGCATCTATAATATTACAAAAGTGTTGTGTGTATGTGACTTACTAAATATGCCTCCTACAAGACGGCGGACATATTTAGGCAGAAGAACCCGAAATGCAATGAATCAAATTAGTTATCAATCCAATCGTACTGCCCAGGAATGTGAAGATCTCAATGAACGTGAAAGAATTCGGTTAAGACAGATCCCTGAAGCCCGACATTCGACTAATAATGGTCCAAGTTTGAATCGAGCTGCTGTCAATTCAATACAGTGCCTGCAGCTGTGTTGCTATTGGACCTATGAACTCAGTTTAACTACAAACAAATCCCAGGGGCAGTCATTAAGTGTTTGTGGTATTAATCTAGAAACCCATGTTTCTCGCATTGTCAATTGTATGTTGCCTGTTACCGTGTGCGAAAACCATCTGCTCTGTTTATTTACTCGCCAGGTAATCAAACAAAACATATCGTGTACCATAAAGTAGTACAATAAAAATGAAACTTAATTTAGAATAAGTAAAATAAAATGAAATATAATAAGTAGGTATCATAATAACAAATCTGATATTGTAATTTTCATTGTGATTTGTTAGTGACTATTAAAAGAATTTTACGTGTTTTATAATTTTTATTTTTTGACATAATGTAATTGTTGACTTATTAAGTTTCTTTTTATTTTTTTTTATTTTACTAGCTGACCCGGTGTCCCAAATAGCAGAATAAGCATTAACAAAAAAAAAAAAATAATTAAAGAATCGACTGTTGGGCGGCACGAAGTTCGCCGGGTCAGCTAGTTAAAAATATCAATTGACTGAAATTTATTATCAATATATTTACTATATACCAGCTGAATACTCGTGCTTCGTCAAGGCAGATAAGTAGTTATTTTTTTGCGTTAAATAATGTATCATCAAGATTAACGCTACTACATAATTTTGTGCAGTTTATTATAACACGGTTTCCGTCATACTATAAGTTATTCATCGATTGATAAGTACCTAATCAAAGTATAATGTTTCTTGACATACAAAGTATAATGTTCTTGGGGCACTCCGGACCAGAGTCAAGAAACAGATAACGTAGAGATAACCCGTTATCTATAGGTTAGCACTAACAGAAGTTTAACCAGTACTAGTTAAAATTTGCATCAATAATTAATGCACGTTAAAATTTAAATATTTATGTTTCCAAGATGTCATTTGGAAACACCCATTATATTTGCTAGCATTACCAAGACGTGCTTTGACTGGGGATGCTGATGGGTGAGGAGGCGGTACAAGGGTTTGGGATATTATTACCTCGGATGGACCATCACCAGGTATAGCGTAAACTCTATGAGGAACAAAATCACAGTTTACTTCTAGGAATTCATGTACTCCCATCTTAGTTGAAATGAACCGCAAATAAAATTAATATTATGAAATAGATTCAGTACGGTAACAGCTGACCTGTTATCGTCCTAGGAACGCATGCTGCCTAGGCTTGCCTGCTCTAACAAACTAAAAGTTCAAGCCCCTATAAAAATACTTAAAAAATTGAATATAAAAAAACCCTTTCTCAGCGTGTGTTAACGTCCTAAGGGGAGTCTCCGTGCAAAATTTCAAATTTTTCTGCCAAGTGGTTTGGCTGGGCGATGATAAGTCAGCGTGTCAGTGAGTGAGTGAGTGGTATTTGACAAATATATAGTAGATATCAACATAATTTTGCCCTATTCCCTTATATATTATATTATATCTTTCATCTTTTCATAAAAAATGAACACCATTACTTTATTGATAATTTCAAATAATAATAAGTCAACCCATTCTATTGAAAAACAATAAATAACAAGAAAAATTAAAAGCCAGCATAGACTGAATTGTCTGTAGTTGAAAAAGTACATCCAGTATTGTAGTATCGAAGATCTGCAGAGGGAGGGGGGTGACGGTCCCCAGGCGCCGTCCCCATCGATTCCCGGAGCTTCTTAAATAGCACTCTACGCCCCCCCCCCCCTTTTGCACTGACGCATGATTAGCCAACAGTCTAGAACACACTAACCAATTTAAGGGACCAGCTGATGAATTGGTTATTATTGTTTACATCTTGGGAATAATGTAATTTTGAGGTAGACAAGAGTTTGGAATGATATTTTGAGCAATCTGTCAATTATCTCAAGGGAATAATAAGAAAAAAATGGATAGTCCACCCAAATAAAGGTGGTATAATTTAGGATGTAAAATGATAAAAAGAAAATGAGCTTACTGAGATTCAAACAAGATCAGCCCTTTTAAACTCAACTTTTAAATAATAAAAGTCCAACTTGTAGGAACCAAGGCATCTTATCCATCCGTTCTTATTCTTTGTGCCCTTTGGAAAGCTTATAGACGATAGTTAATGTTTCGTCAATATCTTTCGTGAAAAATGTAATCACATCTAAATCTGAAATTATATCTAAAAGCAAACCAAGATCATAGGCGCCACAACAGGAAACCGACAGTATCGTAAGTAAGCACTATTACACACTATTAATAAAATATTCATTCTGCTGATAAATCCAATAAAAAAAAAAAAAAAATTACTTGCTGAGGCAAGTGAGGTAAAAAAACTTTCCAAACGAAACCAACATTTTCAAATTGTAACTACCGATTTCTCTTAGTAAGATCGCTTTATCAAAGATTTCATCAACTGTTTTTGTAGAAAATGTATTAAGCTTTCGAATAGATGCATTAAAATTGCGACGATTTTCAGACTGGTGAAGAGGTATTTCAGAAAATATACGAAATCTACAAGAAAATTCAATTGTATTTTCGACTTTTCTCAAAAACAATTCATTCCCGACGTCAAATTACATAATTAAAATGATCTTGCGAGCATATTAACGAAGAAACCTATGCCCTGCAATTTAGTGAAAATTGCGCCAGGAAAAATATGTACCAGTAGACGGTTTTTTCGTACCAGACTTTATCAAAATCATTTCACGCCTGCTAGAGCGCGAACAGACACACACGCGTCATATTGCCTACGTCATAAGCGGGTTACCTCCCTTTAAAGGAAGGGAGTATACGAACTAAACTACACCCCTACCGAATAATAGGCAAATGGTCAAAGCTGTCCATCAAATTTATAATTAAAGGCAAGTCTAGAGATAATTAAAGGCTCTTTCTAATCAAGATCCGAAGCACCCTAACTGACATAGCTCCTGATCAATAAATCCCAGAGGACTCTGCATACGCATGTGTGTGTGTATATATATATATATATATATATATATATATATATATATATATATATATATGTATATATGTATATATATATACATACATATTTATTTATTATGAATTTTGCTGCAACGCAACGATGGGTGATTTGGAAATTTGAAGGTGTGTATGGAAACGCCAGCTGTTACATTTGTTGTAAAAAATAACGAATAAAATTTATATATATATATATATATATATATATATATATATATATATATATATATATATAAATATGTGTGTTTGTGTGTGTGTGTGTGTGTGTGTGTGTGTGTGTGTGTTATAACAACATACTGCAGTCAAACTTCGTTGTTTACGACGTAACTCGATACACAGCACTTTTATATAGAGAATTCGTTACCAAGTTTTATGCGTCCATCATAAGTAAAGGCTTTCACAAAATATATATGTCTCCAATTGACATCGCCTAATCAAGAATTCCTTCGAATGGTTACCGTCCACTTGCCACGATTTTACAACCGTTTTTGAGAAAATTGAAGAAATATACTAAGAAGTTACAAAATTACAAGTTACAAAAATATTTTTCCACTTTTCTAAAAAAAGGTTACAGAAATCTTCTTTGCACGTGTACCTGCAAGTTAATCAACTCGAAAACGTGTGCGTTAGGATTTTTTCGCGCAAATTTCGCCCCAAAAGCCCCGGTCTATGGATTCTGCTGGTTACCGAACTTGATCTTTCAAATTAGATGAACGATGTTCTTCAAAATTGCATCAAAATCGGGCCATTTCTGAGCCTGTGAGAGAGCGAACAGGGATATATATATATATATATATATATATATATATATATATATATATAAATATATATGTGTGTGTATACAAATTTGAACCACCGTTATTTTCTTGATCTTTAGGTTCTGAAACGTAAAATTTTCTAGTCTGCATTTCCGGATTGTGTCATGATGTCAACCTCTTAAGCGCGGTTTCTCCCTATGGAGGGAGGGAGAAACCGCGCTAAAAGCGGAGGGTAGAGAAGTTATTTGAATTATATAGACCTTTTTTAATACAAGTATTTGTTACATCTCAATTGTTAATTCCATTGCTTCAATACAAAAACAAGTAAACAAAATAATTCCGGAGATTTATGAGCGGTCTCATTTATTGACTTATGATAATAAATGAATTATGAAAAAGAAAAAAGCAAAAACCCAGAGCAAAATGGGATGCTGAATGTAATGGAACTATTTGGTTTACAAAATGAGAAAACATTTGTCTGATAACATTCATTGGTCAATCTAAAAAGACGAAGGCCCCTTGCTGGCGAAGGGAATTTATTGAGAGGGGAGAATAATTCATTGGGTGACGTCACCACGTCATATCTCTGACGTCAGAGCAAACAACCCTTCGGCTTGGGTTATATTTTGTCATTTCCATTGTCGTTGTCATTCATCAAACGTGTTGCTTTTCTTCACTCTCTTTCGTTGGTCTCTTTCTTTTTTTTTATTCAAACTCATCATCAATTTTCAAGAAGAACGGGTATCAACCAAAGAGCATACCACGTTGAATATACGGGTTCCCGTAAGAGCAACGTCGGGTGTGGCTAATACTGAATGGGTAACCGCCTAGGAAAATGACGTACCGTTGGAATTATAGAACGGAGCAGTCTATGAAAACTCCGGCACAAATTGCCAAGTACCTAATACACCGTAAAAAAAGTCCGATTCTCTGAAACTCCTTCATCTTGAGATAGAAGAAACCCCTTTCAAAAGAAGGAAAAATATATCGTCCTAGGAAAAATTACATGACAATAGTTTTTGCAGGAAATTTGTTAAGCTTTCGAATTTGTAATCGTGATCCGTGTGGAACGGTCGTCATGGAATTTTTATTGGGATGATCTCAGGAGATTGAAATTTTGAATGATTTGGTTTCGATCTTTTGTATCTGTTTTCGTCAGTTCAGATTGGTTCGTGTGGTTCGTGTTCCCTGACAATCACCCACAGAAGTAGTTACTAATGTCTTATTTTGCGTTGTCCGATACGGTTTCCTTAATATAATGGCTTATATGTCCTCTAAATGAGTTCATATACGAAAGTGTCATGAGGGCTCGTCTATGTTCTGGGGGAAGATGTCCTGATGCTATGAAGATGGTGTCCAATGGGCTGGTGCGGAAAGCACCAATCGCAACCCGCAGAACCACATTGTTGAGTGTGTCTACCTAGCGGTATGCAATGAGGAGTCCGGTCGTTTCATTTGTAGATGTTATAGATCGTTCGTTGTAGATGGGAATCTGATGTAGGTGACGAAGACCCCTAATCCTCGTAGCCAAGTCTGCTGGTGGTGCTGCCACCTTGGCCGACAGACCGGCGCTCTTTTCCTCTAATAAAGGAGGATCCGCTTAGTTGGGATGGTGGCCCAACATCCTCACAGACCCCCGCCTCTGCTGGTTTGCCGCACTTGAATACAAGAACCAGGGGGTATCACGTGGAGGTCAGCAGGAGGTGTTGACGGGAATCGGGAATGCGAGGTGATGCTAAGCAGTGCTATGGGGGATTGCCTAACCTCTATGATCAAAGGGAACACATTTCTTTTATAAGCTTTTTTTTTGTTCTAGATAACACATGCACATAAAATAAAAAAATGGTCTTTTCCAAAGACACCGTAAATATATTCTTTTGTACTTCGACACGCTGAATCCGTATTCAGATTCCGTTTCGCCCTAGCACGTAAGGTTTAACGGCATTCGAAGGTCAAATTTCATGTGAAGTCATTTAAGAAGATATAACTAGAGATTCCATGGTTTTGAGGGTCACTGAATTCGAATCCGATGCTTGTTTCACTCCATCAGCCAAATTCAAGGTCATTTAAAGAACAAATATGTTTATTTAGCAAAAAGTACATCTGCAGTCAAAAATTCAATTTTGTGAAATAGACCTCGGATTCGAATTGAGCAGCCATCGCCGACGGACGAATTTCGTCCTTCAAATGCCCTTAAACCCGACGTGATGTGGTGAAACGGAATCCGGATTCGACTTGTCTTTGGAAAATACCAGTTTTTTTTAATTTTGTTTGCCTTTGTAATCTATTAAGCCATCGAATGAGTGCTTAACACATACCACGAATACTCAAGCCATTTAAGAAAACATTTTTTTTTTTAATAATTATTTTTTATCCAAATAAAACCAATATTTTGAAATTCCCAGTGTTTCAGACCCAATCAAGTAGTTTCAATTTTTTCCGTTGTGTATGGCAGGGGTAATTTTTTTTAAAGGTAGTTCTTGTCATTTTTCACCATAATGTTTCAAATTTTTTCGACCCAGGGCCATCAGAAACCTGTTAATAAGGGAAAACGTGTTAATATCATTTACAAATCACGTGTTAGTTAAAATAGCTTTAGTTGCTGATCCTTAGCAGATCAATGTGTTACAAGGGACTGATATGTTGCAAACCTTACCTAAGGTAATTTTATTCACAGAACATAGTAATATTTTTGATATATAAAAAAAACCAGCATTTTATAAAACGTTGAATTTTCTTATCCTCGCAAAAAAACAATTTTCTTTCATTTGAAACACTTTGAGTCCTTATATTTCCATAAGTGAAGACAAACAAAGCTCGGCATTGAGAAGAGGCATATTCGCCCGGAGCCTGGAGACAGATAAAGCAGAGACTCCGAGACCGGCAATAAATTCCCGAAGGAAAATAGCCCGTCGGGTCTGGGAGTCTGGAGCTGAGGGGCAGACCATGGGGCGCCACGGGAGGTCTACACCCCAGGCCTAGTGCACTTCCAAAACATCCACACCCTTTTATAGTTAATTGGGAGCCGATCCTAAATCCCAAATATCTATTTAGGGATCTCGAACAAATTTATTTTCCTGCTCAATGCAAATGCGTTATTTTTTAATACACATATATTAAATCCCGTCCTCGGCGCAAATGGTAAAATTGCAGAAAAAACTAATTTTTTTAAAAGTATCGTTGGACATCTAGAAGTTAAGTATTTTCGTCCTAGCGGACCAAGACCAAGTTACGTTCAAGCTTTCATGATGTTAGAACGATTTGTGGGCCTGTGACAGACACGCAAATTCAAAATATTTGTACTTATAGTAGAAAGTTTTAGATTCAACCATTCACAATGAAACTTAGATTAAAAGAACCCACGTTTTATTTATCGAATACCGACATAAGGTTAACCATTTCTACATTATTACATGGATTGCCCATTTTTTAAATTTTTGTTATATTTTAAAAGCTACTTTTGAAGAACTGTTAAATTAAGTTAATGCTTTACATTTGTAGAAAATCCGATCGCCTTACCCCAACTCTCTGAAATTGTTTTATCATGCTTGTATAAGAGTTCTGAATGAAACCAAACATTGTTTATCTGCGACCTTAATATCCAGCCCTCTTTGATTGCTTTTATGAAAACCAAGAAATGACGGACCACAATTTTTTTTTATTTATCATGAACTTACAGTTTTATTTTTATACCTTCAAGACTTTTTGCTGGAATTCGCCGTAAACACCCGATTCCAGTATTTTCTCCATAGTTGTAATTAAACGAGATGCATTGACGAATGCCCTGGGGGAAAACCTTATATGATGTGTAACTTCAGAGCTCCATATGCAGTCATTTATTAATATTTATTTCTGCTCTCTTACAAATGCAACTTGTGAAAGAAATAGATTGAATGTTCTTATCTTTTTCTGGTTTTAGAACTGGAATTACCAACGGCTATAGCCACGTTAAATGCATCGGTTCAAGTCGATCACCGAAGTTAAACAACGTTGTGTACCTGAATGGGTGACCGACCACGTGCTGTTGGAATTATAAAAGGGTGGCAACCTCTAGATAGGTTGGCGTTGCAAAATTTTGATAAAACACACAAAACATAAAATAAATACAAGTTAAAACAAACAATTAAAAAGTGAGCTAAACAACTTCGAAAACCCGTTCAAAAGAACACATTCAAAGTTTTCATCACCGTTTTCTCTGATTGACATCGACTAATCGAAAATCTTCGCAGAATATTAATTATAAAGAATTTAGTAAGCTTTTGAATAGTTTTTATCCACTGATGACGATTTCCCAACTGTTTTCGAGATATTAAGGAAAATATGCGAAGTTCCCAAAACTTTTCATGTCTCTTAATAAAATATTTTATTCTAATTCTTACTTACCTCCAAACGTAACCAAAATTTACACATCTTTGTGTGTATGGAATTTAAACATGCAGAAAATATTTTAACCGAATCCCATGATTCTGAGTAACCAAACCAAAAACTTGATTTAATAACTAATTTTCCGATTTTCTCGAAAACGGTTAAAGCTATCGCCTTAAAAATGGTTTCATTCGTTTTACTAGCCCCAGAAGCCTATAAAACGAGTACTTACAAGCATATGAACTCAAAAACGTAAGCGTTACGATTTTTTTTGCGCGAATTGCGCCCCAAACGCCATCTTCCAGTGAGCGGATTTTGCTGGTTAACGAACTTGACCTTTCAAATTGGACGACGGATTTTTGTACAAAATTTCATCAAAATCGGACCATTAGGGGGCCGGAAAACCGCGAACAGACAAATATATATATATATATATATATATATATATATATATATATATATATATATATATATAAATTTGAACCACCGTTATTTTCAGTCTCTAGGGGTTCTGAAACGCGAAAGTTTCTAGTCGGCACTTCCGGATTGTTTCATGAGATCAAACTTATAAGCGGGGTTCCTCCTTATGGAGGGAGGGAGGAACCGCACTAAAACTATGGCCTCAGTCCAAGATTAAGGAATAATACCACTTGTATACGTACACCTTGTTGAATAGGTTAAGAAAAGTAAGTAGGCCGAGATCCCGTAGATTTTGTGAGTGATTTCGTAAGGTCCTTGGGCTGTCATGCGTTAAGCCCATAAAATTAGTTAAGTTCGTGTTGCCAGAAACTACAAGAAAAGCAAATTTTAATATCTTGAAAATATGATGAATGTTATTCATTTAAAAAGAGTTAATTCATACTGTTAGAGTTTGAAGGGGAATAAAGGTGGTTATACTTCTGCAAGTGCGGGGGAGCTGGAGCAAAAGTTGATATTAGCGCGGTCTGGTGTTGCGGCTCCAATACTCCCCTCCAAGGAGCCCGAGCAGTAAAATGTAAATGAAAAGCTGTATTTCAAACGAATTTTCTCTCCGGGGGGAGGTTCAAAACAGGGGCAAAAGTTTTCTCTGCAACAACCGGTGCCTCTGTCTGCCATTTCTTCTTTGGCTCCAGGAGACCTTTTCTTCTTTGGCCGCATGAAAAAGCGCACGGCTACAGATGTATATTTCAGCTAGAGAGTCGTGGAGGAGGAGGGGGCAATTTGGTCTGCAGCCAAACGTCGCCCTCCTTGTCACTCGTAGCCGTGGTCTCGACCGGACAGTTTATTGTGTTTTCTTCTTTCAAGCCAAACATTTTGAGGATTTAGTGTTTTTCTTTAACATTAATTTGCTCTTGAAGGTCTAAACAAGGAGAGCTATTTCATTAAATGTGTTTTGGTTCCACAAAATTGGAGGAGTATTTTATAAACAACAAGATTCCTTTAAAAACAGAATTCCCTTCCTTAGGACTTTGATTAGATCATACATTTCTAGCGAGACAATCTTTTATCCTTAAACAAAATGTGTGGTCACAAAAATTCAGACACATTGTACCTAGAAAAGAAAGACATAAATTTCATTACATTTTAACCCTTTAATGCACAGAGGGACATATATGTCCCACTTAAGATCCTCGGACTTTGAAGGGGCTCAGAAATTATTAAGATCTATCAGAGAGGCATATATGCCACAACTTTTTTTAAATATGCCAAAAATTCGACTTTTCAACTTAAGTCCCGATTCATTCTAAATTTCAAATTTTTTTTTTTTGTCTTAATCACAAGAAATTTAGAAATCAAATTAAAAAAGTCCGACTCGCAGGAACTGCCTCATCTTAGCGCGGTTCCGTTCTTATCCCTAGTCTAATTTCGAAAGATTAAAATAGAAGCAGTTATTATTTTGTTGAGAGGAGATCGTTGACCGTTGATGATGCAAGGTAGGGATTGTCCGGGTTAGGTCACTGCTACTTAATAATACATACCCCATATGTGTAGGTATGTGGGCATATATATGTACATATGTGTGCGTGTATATGTGTATGTGTATATGCATATATATAAATATATATATATTATATATGTATATATATATATATATATATATATATATATATTTACATAGATATGTGCATATATTAGTGTTAAATATGTCCTACTTGTATTTACAGCCCTGATGAAGGCTTGAAGTTCAAGCCGAAACGTCGGCACAATAAAACCATTTTTACGATAAAATGTAGTTTTATTAAGTAGCAGTGACCGAACCCTGACAGTTATATTTTGGTTCCACCAGTCTTGAAAGGTAGGATTTACAATCTGACCTGGAAGGGTCGGCAACACAAGAAACCGTCCCGCTAGTTGCAAGGTCTTGGAATCTTGGAAATCTATATTTCTAACAATAAATTGTTTTTGTTATTTTACTTAACCTGTTTTATTTTCGAATACATTATCCAACTATAAGCAATTAAAAAATAACAAGGAATAAAATACAGGCGAAAAGAACACTTTGAATAAGCGAAATCAATTACTTTAAAGCTTTAAGCTCTTATTTCTCCGATTGACATCGCCTAATCAAAACTTTCATTAGAACCTTTTATGTAGAGCATTTAATAAGCTTTCTAATGGTATTCTTCCGTTTACCAAAATTCTCAACAGTTTTCGAGATATTAAAGAAAGTTCCCAAAATTTATATTATTTCTAGCAACAGAAAATTGGCCTCATTTTTCATATCCTGTTTTACACACAAAATTTTCGCAACATAAGAAATTACAAAACTAAAAAGCAATAAAAAACGAAGGGAAAGAGACAAAAATTACAACAAGAACGACAAAAACCCGTTCATAAGAACAAAACAGACGTATTTGAAGTTTTAAGCACTTATTTCTCCGATTGACATAACCTAATCAAAAATAGTTTTAGAATCTTTTTTGTAGAGAATGTAGTAAGCTTTCAAATAGTTTCTATCCACTTACCACGATTTCCCAACCGTGTTCGAGATATTAATGAAAGTATACGAACTTCCCAAAACTTTTCATGTCTGTTCATAAAATATTTTATTCTAACCCTTCCTTAACTCCAAACGTAACAAAACTTTCAACATATTAGTTTTAATGAAAGTAGAACATGCAGATAAAGTTTCAACTGAATCCCATGATTCTAAGTACCCAAACCAAAAACGGTATTCAAAAAATATTTTTCCAATTTTCTCAAAAACGGTTAAAGCTATCGCCTTGAAAATGGTTTCATTCGTTTTCCTAGCCCAGGAATCATATAAAACGAGTACTTAGAAGCTTATGAACTCAAAAACGTAAGCGTTACGATTTTTTTTGCGCGAATTTCGCCCCAAACGCCATCTTCCGGTAGGCGGATTTCGCTGGTTAACGAACTTGACCTTTCAAATTGGACGACGGATTTTTGTACCAAATTTCATCAAAATCGGACCATTCGTCTTCGAGCTAGAGAGCGAACAGACAAATATATATATATATATATATAAATATATACATATATATATATATACAAATTTGAACCACCATCATTTTCGGTCTCTAGGGGTTCTGAAACGCAAAATTTTCTAGTCGGCACTTCCGGATTGTTTCATTGTATCAACCTTATAAGCGGGGTTCCTCCCTATGGGGGAGGGAGGAACCGCGCTAAAAGAAATGCTCTTTTCAGTGCATTAATGTTTAAAGTCGATATTCTCAAATCTATGTTTTTCAAATCGGGTGATACGGTAGCGCCTTCAATTTTCATTCGATAAACTTGCAATTATAACTGAAGCTTCCAAATGATATTTGTACGTAGTAATTTCTCGATGCATTGAATTATAACGATTTTATGACCGATTTCCGACGGATTATTTAATATAAAATGAAAAATTGTAGGTACACCATTTTTGGAAGAAATTTATATTTCTTAAAATTCCTATGTCCTTTACAAGATTTTACCTTCTTCTTTCAAAATAATTCTAGATTTAAAATTACTGCCTTCAGACTATCGCCCGTGAGAGGGTTGCCATTCTTCCAACACAGCGCCGTTATTTTGTTTTTGAAGAATTTGAGCCTATGTTTTTTTGGAAATTGCAACATCCCACATAAAATATATGACATAAAAAACTGAAAAATATTGATTCATTTTTTATTCATAAATTGGAATCAACGCATGCCTAGGGAATGAAAGATTATGTGGTCTCCTAAACGTCATCGCTGTATTCTTCCAACCCCTAGGCATTTGTCGAAGACAAAGAGCATGACAAAACTTTCAAAACCTAGATTTTTTGAATCCCCGACTGTTTTTCATTGCCAAATCCCAAATATTCTTTGACTTCTAAGGGAATATAGTGAGATTTTCTACCGGCCCATGCGGCCAAAGATAGAAGTAGAGAAGGAAGAAGGTTGATGGCTTTGTTTACAGAAGCGGTGTAGCAAACAACTAACGTAGAGCGGCAACAAAGGCTATAGGGCGGTAATTGTTTGTCCTAGAGGCAGATATACCAAGGTAAGGCCTCATCCATCACTAGCCAAGGTAAACATCTAGGCTACTACCTCGGCCTAACTCTTCCCTTCTACAATCTACCCTACTACCGGCAGGATATTTGCACATTTAATAAGCAGGAAGCCTTCCGAATGAGGATGTTAATCCCTATAAGCTTGCTTGAAACCATTTCCCGATGAAGTTTCATTAAAGGAAAGTCTGGTTTGAGCTCATCGTTGTCAGTAATTCAATCAAAGTGATTGGCTGTTGGCCTAATTTCTGGAAATAAGAAAGATTGCTATCCATTAAGAACTAGACACACTTACATAAGTTACATGAATTATTCTGATTGGAAAGTATTTGATTCCATATTTCACAAAATAGTTGCTGTACCTCTTCTATGCTTTTCAAATAGCACTATAGTCCTACCACAAACAAGAGAACAAGGTAGTGGTTTGGGAAGGCCTAGCTCCTCTCCGGCCACGCCCCTTCTGGTTCTTTTGTTGGCGGTTGGACTATAGGAATAAGAGCGTCAAGTAAACGCACTGATACAGCTTCTGCACGTTGCAAGAGCGTTTCCTCTCCCTCTCCTTAGAGAGGAAACTCGCTAATGAGGTTTACGTCATGATGCAATCCGGATGTACCGACTCAATTATTTCACCTTTCAGAACCCATAGATAACGAAAGCAACGGCGGTGTTGATTTATATATATATATATATATATATATATATATGTGTGTGTGTGTGTGTGTGTGTGTATACATTAAAACTATAGGTACTTACGTATTAGCGTCAAAGCAGGTTAAAGAGCCGGGTCTCAGAGAACTGGATCTACACCGTGTCAGAGATCTGGATCAAGGAGTCAAATCAGATTTCGCCAATATGGCGACGGGATTATCAACGATTTAGGTTAAGATATAATCTTTAGCTAGCGAAAACGCGTAGCACTTATATTAATAGCATAATTGCTATGCGTTTCCGCTCGCTACGCTCGCTCAAGATTATATCTAAACTCTAGTCAATCCAACTCGTTGATAATATAGATCAAGGATGGTTTTTCGCTGGATAATGGACTGATACACAATTTGGCATCGCTTCGAAAAAGTAGCTTTCATCCTAGCTATTCTGATGTCGCTATCTCGCACAGAAACTGAAATCGCGTAACAAAAAAAAACAACAACAATTGTGTGGGTAAATAAAGCACAAATGAATTGCGTTAAAAAGACAAAGGGAACAAGATGGCTACTATAAACACGATAGATGATATCTCTGATAGTGATTGACCAATAGAAATGCGTTATCCATGATCCAGATCTCTGAACGAGAACCGCCTCTTTAACCTGCTTTGACGCTAATACGTAAGTACCAAACTATATTTTATAATTAAAATTTATTTATTATAATTAAAGTACTAATGTCGTTATAATAAAGTGTGAGTTGGCGGTAGAAGGCTGAACATTTAGGGTTGTATGTATTTTTTAATGCTAAATCATAAAAAAATAAAAATTAAATGTTTTGTCGAAAAAATAAGAGAATATTTTTTGGGGTGGGTCCCCCTTATCACTTGGGGTCTAAAAATTAGTTATGAACCTATTCTCAGACCTACTTAATATGCATATTAAATTTCATCAAAATCGGTTAAGCCGTTTCGGAGGAGTATAAACACTGAAACTGTTATCCGGGGTGCCATGCTACACCTACTTTGTGCATCTAGAAAAGCAAAAATAAATTAGAAACCAAATAAGTAAGATTAAAACTAATAATGAAAATCTGTAACTGTTCGGGTTCACTGTTTCGAACACATGACCTCCGAACTGTGAGACCAATTTGACCTATCCTATGATGCTCCCCGTTACAAGACCTACCTGTGTGCCGAGTGTCATCAAAATCGGTCGAACGGTGAGGATTTGTATAAAGAACAAACATGCAGAAAGACAGCTGGTATACGTTTTTGACTTAGCCTACGAGACTCGCTGGAACAAGATCTGCCTGAGTGCCAAGTTTGGTCAAACTCGGTCAAACGGTGTGGATTTTTATAAGGAACAAACAGATAAACAGAAAAACAGACAGACACGTGGTTTATATATATATATATATATATATATATATATATATATATATATATATATATATATATATATATATATAGATCAAGATCGTTAACAAGCAGAATCCATCCAGCAAAACAGAACATAGTGAGGAAGAAAAATATTTCATTTTCCTTATGTTTATTAGATAAATTGTGCTATGGTTTAACTAAGAAATTCTACCTGAGTATATCTCATTTATATCCGAAGCTTGCAAACAGTCCAAAATTCTTCGGAAAACGCTAAAATATTGTAAGCTCTTCATATCTTATCGACGCATTTGTTCTATTATTGCGGGAGAGGAAGGCCAAATAAACGAGGGAAATAGCACTAATTTATTTTTTTTCTCCAAGAGTTTAATCAAATCAAAACTTTACAATCAGGTAGAGCCTCCACTAACAAGGCGTTCTCCCTTTTATCTTCCTAATATAACGAAGCAAACAGAAAGGTTAAGTGAATAAAAGGAAAAGATCCCGGGGTCTGTGAAGGGGAAGGAAGCGAGGAACTGTAGGATATCCCAGACCATTTCCCCTGGAAGAGGGGTGGAGGGTCTGGAGAGTTCACACCGTCTGGAGAATGTAAGTTTAAAAGTTTACTGATGCCTTCCAGGATCGGAGAGAGGCCTGCTGGGGAATGATAAGGTGTGCATATTGCATATCCTTATCCTCCAGCAGTCCGGGTGATAGTATAAATTAGCTGATGGCAATCTTCCGTAGACCCTTCTTCGCTGTATAATAAGTTCTAAATATGCGCTGACGCTACAACTTTAATAAGCTCTCTTATTTCTTCCTTTTACACCCGCTTTCTTAATTAATAAATAACTACACACCTCTTTCTCTAATTCGCCACTTATTATGCATTCAAATCAGGGGAACTATCTTCTTATTGTGCTTAGGTATGTTGACTTTTAGCGCGATTACGCCCACCCTCCATTGTGAGGAAACCCGCTTATAACGTTGACCTCATGACGCAATACGGACGAGCCTAACGTAATTTGAGCTGTTCAAATTTATATTTATTTATTTGGTACAAAGATATTTTGTGTAATTTCATAGGTCAAGTTCGTTAGCCAGCAGAAACCGTCTACAGCAGCGTGGCTTTTTTGGCGGCATTTGCACCAACACAATCATAACACTTAGTACGTTTTTGGGTTACTAGTAGAGATGGGGTTAAATTAGAAGATCAGTTATTTTTGAGCAGTTAATCGCCATTAGCGTTAGCAGATTATGCTAAAGACTAGAAATAACAGATAAGCGTAGCAAACAGCTGTTACCAGTTAGCTCTATCGATTCTCATTCTCTACGTAGACAATCTTGTTCTCCGAACTGCTAACTTGCTAATTTATTGTAAGAAATGTAGAGCGTATATTCGACAGTAAGGAACGGCTCTTACCAACGGCCATAGCCGGTGAATGCACTGGTTACTGTTGATCATGAAGTTAAGCAACGTCGGGCTTGGCCAGTACCTGAATAGGTGCCGACCACCTGCTGTTGGCATTGTAAAAGCATGGCATCCTGTAGACCTGCGCTAATTAGCACGCCGTAAAAAAAAAGAAAAAAAAAAAAAAGAAGAAAGAAAGTGTCTTCAACATGTTTCAGAGAACGCAATAAGACTCTGTGTTCCATAAACAATGCCAATAAGTTATTTACTCAATTTATTTAGTAATAATTTATTAATAATAACAAACATATTCACTAGAAAGTATTCTCTCTTGCGTCCGATATGAAGTAATGTCGACACCTCTTAGCCCAAAAATCTTACGAAATATTCGTTTGTAATTTTGAAGAGTTTCTTCACAGTGTTGGTTTTACAAAAAAATTACCATTGAGTCAGATCTTTACAGAAGCTTCAAAATCCAAATATGGACAATTTCTTATAAGGAAAGTTCATTTATATTTAAAATATGTTTAATTGTAATTTGTTTTGAAATTATCAAATAAGAATATATCTTATCAAGAAAGGAATGTAATACTAATTCATATTTTCAAATAACGTTGAAACATTTATAACTAGATATCAGAAAAGGAAAACAAATCATAAAGGATTTGCAAGGGTCTCCATTGGAAACGCGCCAAGAAATAAATACTTGTAGAAACAGAACTTGGCAAGGAGTTTGCCAAGAAGTCTCGACCATTTTCCTGTATGTTCATGTTGAACAACACATACGTTGCATTAGGGTACATTGTTTACAGGAACGGAAACGTTGTTTACTCTTTGACTGTAACCTTAGGCCAGATAGGTTTGGTTTTTGTGTGCTAAACATTATAACAGAAAATCACTTTGACTTTTTGGGGAAATTGTTGTTTTCCCCATGCTTTGATAGTGTTCTTATCCCTGGATTGACACTGCCATTGACCTCTACGGTAACGACACCGCGGGGAAAAAGTTAAAGAAAAAAAATACCAACAATTTTTCTTTGAGGGGGGGGGGGGGTTATACAACTACAATGTACAGAACAGGAACATTAAGAAATAAGTTCAAACAGTAATATATCTGTAAAATATCTATTAAAATTCACAAAGTAGCTTGGAAATCCTAAAACTCAATATTGTTCATACAGCAAACAATTATACAAAACAACATATTACTAAACTGAAAATATTTTTCAAGAACAATAAACTAGAATGATCAAAAGCCGTAGTAAATAGGAACTTTATGAAAATACAATGTTCTGTCCTATTGAGGCTCGTTAACATTCACACACATTTCAGTGATCGGTAATGGTGGACATCGCCCTTCAACACACAGGGCATAGCATTTTACTCTTCCTGTCACAAAATGAACATCTCACGGGATTGTCCAAGATATCGAAAGATATTGAAGGACCATCAGGAGTTGATTCATCTCCAAAAACAACAAGCATCAGTGTCTTCACTGGTTTTGGTTTGTTCTCCAGTTAGGCACTTACTGCTAAATGAGCTTTCACTAGATAGTAGCCCAAATTATAGAAAACATCTTTTCTGGGCACTTTTCAGGTATTTTTGTCACTTGAAAAGCCGTAACATAAAAGTGATCGACCAGTGAAGATTTATCAGATGACCGTGAAAGTTATCAGTTAACTAAACCGCGGGGTAAAAACTACCCCAAGTTATACCAGATAATGCACATTAGAGTATTTAGGAAGAAGCAGGGAGCCTCTCTGATTTACAGAAATTACGAAACACACCATAGAACAATGTGCGGGGTATTTTTCATACCACGGTGTCATTCCAGGATTAAGTACCCTTAGTTTGTATGTACCCTTGAACATGTATTTGCATTCAATTAGCGTATATTACACCATCAATAGAACCGAAATGTATATCTAAATCCAGCCATTGGCAGAAGAAAATCTTGTAACGAAAAGCGTAACAGGTTTCCACGAACCGTCATGAATAAAGTTCTCGGAATATTACATTCTAGAAGAGAATACAAAATGAGGGAGATAAGAAGAAAATCTAGAAGCAAAAAAGTACTTAGGCTATTAGAGGGTTAGTAATCCTATTTTTTCCCTAGTATTCTGTTTGTCGTCATCCCGGATCTGGGAGATGAAGGCATTGGGCTGTTCCTAAATCCTTCTTAGCCACCACCCCTCAACTCCTCGCCATCATATTCCCAGTCTGCTTTGGGTATCAACATAATACTCCTATTGTCATATCGAAGAGAGGTTTTAGCACTTAGGAGCTTTATCATCCAATCATGTGTTATTGGTGAAACAATGAATCTTGGATAGAGCTTGGATGGCTCCTGCGATCCCCATGAAGGTAGATTTCAGTTTTATTAGTCTCTGTGCTACACATCCAGAGGTGCCGAAGGTTCAGACCCTGATGGTTACTAAAATACCGAACGTCCAAATTCCACAAAAAAACTTGACAGGCAAAAATAATTTGTCACAAAAAAAAATACCAGTTTCGTTAGCCAGCGGAATCCGCCTGCCGCACATTGGGGCCAAACGACATATCGTGTTTCAAAAAAGGCTACAGGCTCTAAATCACAACCGATTTTTATGGATTTGTTTTTTTTTTCTAAATAAAAGCTAATAAATTTTAGAACAACGTTTTCTAGTCAGATTTTTGTTTTTGTTTACCTTATTTATTAAATTATGAGTGAAGAAGTTGTATTCACGAAGTTTTACAATTGAACATAAAATTGAAAGATTTCCTTATAAAAAATGTAGTATTATAAAATAACAGTGGCTAGCGCGCTGGATTCATAAGCGGGAGATGGTGGGTTCGATCCCCACCGGAGGCAGAAATTTTCTCATCTCAGGGCTCGCTGAGAAAATTTCTGGCTGCCCTCTGGAGGCCGGCGCTAATGGCCAAGATTTGGCGATGCGCCGTAAAAAAAAAAAAAAATAAAAAAAAAATAAAAAAAAAAATAAAAAAAAAAAAATAAATAAAAAAAAAATAAAATAAATAAATAAATTATAAAATAACGACCGAACCCTGACGAATTGTACTATCGCATCACCAATGGTCAACGATCTCCTCCCAATGAAAACGAAAATTCTAGTTGTATCAACGTTTCACCAAAACGGCTAAAGATATAGGCTATAAATGTTTGATTCCCCCGATAAAATTACTTCAGAGAGTGTATCTGGAAGCCTGTATGCGCAAGACATGAACAAGCAGTATTTCAGTGATTTCTGCTCGTTAACGAATTGAGATGGAAGAAAACCATAGGTCCATAGTTCACCTATGGTTTTCTTCCATCTGTTAGAAAACATATTTAATACCTAATGTTTCCTTTGGATAAAGGAAAAGTCCGTCACGCAGGAGCTGCATAACTAAGCACTTTCCTCAGAATTGGGTAGTGTCGAGTGGATTCCTGAATAATTTGCTTAAAATAACCTATGTAGATAAATAAAATAAAAACATAAATAACACCTGTTTCCATTCAATTGAAACATAGTACAAAGTAAATCCCCCCCCTCTTCCGATAGACCGATTTAGTTCATTTTTACAACACTCCTTCCTTATTAGATACCCAGGGCGTATACCGCGTTTCGTTATAATACAGCAGTAATTACGACCGGTATGAGCAAATTAGTAATTTGGGTCCGGAGTAAACCCCCCCCCCCCTCCTAATAAACCTATTTAGTTTATTTTTACAACACATTTTTCTCTTTAGTTGACCAGAACGAATACCGAGTTTCGTTCAAATATAACAAAAATTACGACTGGTATTGGCAAATAACTACTTTGGCTCCGGAGTAAACCCCCTCTCCGGATGGACTGATTTTGTTGGTTAACGAACTCGTTCAATCGTTTGATTGGGGAATACTACATACCAAGTTTCGTGGGGAAGAAACAAAAACTCTGGCCGGTATCGTATTAACGGACACATATATATATATATATATATATATATATATATATATATATATATATATATATATAGATATATATAAATTTTAACTGCGGTCATTTTCGGTATCTACTAGGTAGGATCGATAAAGATTCGAAGAAATTTTTCAAAAATTCCGTCATGAGTGCAACCTCAATAGCTACTTTCCTTCGGAGGAAAGTGCTAAAAGATTTGAGTAAGATTTCTAATCGGCTAAGCGCATTCAAATAATAAAAGCCATCTATGAAAATGAAGCGACCACTGCAATAAAACCAAGTGGAGGTTATAAATATATAACAGCAATGTTGTAGTGGCATAACCTTTTAATAATGGCCGCATAAAAGGGAGGGTGTAAAAGTTGTAACAGCCCTCGGAGAAGAGACGAACCCTTAGTAATTCACTTAGTAGATGATTTATTGGGGATATTGAGGGTCGAGATATGCTAAGTGGATGTAATAACCTGGATCGTTATTCGAGCACTAAAGTGCCGCTGGAATCACTCACTCTAGAGTTCGGCCGCTGAGTGAGTCATCAGTGAACCGATAGGGCGCACCCGTTCTTTTCTTATCTCTCTTATCACTGATACACTGTGTCAAACTCTTTTCAGGGGGTGGGGTTTCCCCCAAGAATAGGTGCAATTTAAAAAAAAAAAAAATAATATTATGCCTCGTATTTTTTTTTAATAAGTTGTGTTATTATTTAGCTTTGCGCCAACGGCCGTCGCCACTTTGAATGCACCGTTTCCCATAGATCACCGAAGTTAAGCAACGTGGGGCGTGGCCAGTACCTGAATAGGTGACCGACCACGTGCTGTTGGCATTATAGAAGGGTGGCAACCTGTAGACAGCCCGGCGCTAATAGCCAAATAGTTGATGTGCCGTTAAAAAAAAAAAAAAAAAAAAAAAAAAAAAAAAAAAAAAAAAAAAAAACTTAGCTTTGCTTGACTAATTTATTAGTCAGTCGGTCACCAATTTTCCTAAACATCAGACGTATGCTCAATACAAACATGCTGTGTTATACTTCTATTTTCGAAGTCAAGGAATTGGCGGGATTTGGCTAAGAGAAAGCGTCAGATTTTCAGAAAAATCTTTATTTTGAACGTTTTGGAATATGGAAAATAAATGTATGTAAAATTATACGTCACCTGTGGGACGTTAAAGAGCTCTTGATAAGCTTCGAGAATAACCTCATGAACCATTTCTGTCAATTGTTATCTTTCTTCAATTATTGCCACCGAGAGACTCGTTTTCAATATATTTATACTTTTTTATACTGGAAGATGCTGTTTTTTTTAAAAAAAAAAAAAATCAAACGAGGTATTTTTGCGTAAGGCAGTGTTAGGAGAACATGTGAAAAAAACATGATGTAAATCGGGCACAATTTGTCGATTGGAATGGAATAGCCCACGTATTCGCTGTTAATGGTCATTTTGACTATTAGGAGTCATTTCTGACCTATGGAGCCTTTGGCTTTTTTCTTCCTCATGGCTCGTAGATTCGAAATATGCAATAAAAAAATTTGACCTTGAATATAATTTTAAGGTCAATTTTGTGGGGGTTAATATGGGGGTTATTGCTTCCGATCTCGCATTGGAGAATCATCTGGCCAACGGATTACCATTATTTTTGTGACTCCCTGTACACAATTACAAAAGAGAATAATCAAACAGAGAACTTATGTACTTAACCTCTTATCAACTATATACACCTCAATTTTAGTTTCGGGATGCAAATTTGCCAGATAAGCAGCAATAAAAGTTAATAATGTACATAGTTAACATACTGACATCATAAGGACTCCAAGAATTTTAAAAAAAATTGAAATTAGTGAAAGCAGCATTTATAATGGGCCCCATTTATTCCAGTTAATTTGATAAACGAAGTTCTTAAAAATCTTGTGGAGTAACAATTATCAGTGAATCAGATGGCAGGCAGGATAGATTCAACTCATGGATTTAAACCGGGTAAATGACAACTAACTTGTTTTTCAAGATATGCTAGATCACTTACATATACAAGCACATATTAAATGGGTATAACCTGGTGTTTTGAGCGAAATTCGCGCAAAAAAATAAATAAATCATAATGCTTACGTTTTTGAGTTCATATGCTTGCAGGTAGTCGTTTTATAGGTTTATAGGTTTTTGAGAAAAGTTGAACAAATGTATTAATAACTAATTTCTTTTGATGAGTACTTAGAATCGTGGGATTCTATTGAAACATTTTCTGCATCTTTGAAATTCATCTAAACTAAGATGTTTAAATACGAAGACAGGTATAGTTGGGATTCGGCTAGGAGAAAAACGTCAGACTTTCAAAAAGAGATCTGTATTTTGGACGTTTCGACTGCAACAATGGCAGCCTTCTTCAGCTAAAAAATATATACAACTTATAAGTAAAGAAAATGTACAAGTAGTAAGTAAAAGACAGGCAGAAATGAGCGGAGTATATATATCAATACAATAAATTTTAACCAATCTTAGTTTTAAAAACAATGAAAATACGGTAGTTGGAAAGAAAACAGCATGTAGAACTTGTTAGTAAAAACAGTACAAAAAAAATTTAAACAGTAAAAACAACGCACATTTTTTATGTAGTGAAAAACAAAATCTATTTTATAAGTGAATACAATTTATAACAATTAATATATAGAGAATGCCTAGGGGGGAGGGAGGAAGACCTCGAGGACAACTTAGGTAACCATGGTAGAAGTATGAACGACAGCAACTACATAGTCTTTATAGTTATGAAAAAGGGGTGGGGGCGGCAAATCGGTGCAGATGAAAGAGGTACAATTGCTGGGTTGTAAAAGCGGGTTGTAAAGGTGTTAAGAGCTTTGGGACACACAAGTAGAGAAATTGTCTGGAGCCTGGGAACAAAGCTAAAAAAGGAGGTCAGGACAATTTATGGAAGAGGAGTAAGCAGGGGAGATGTTTTGTTTGTCGGTTTTGTAATTAATGTTATTGGGGTTTAAGTTAATGTGGACGCATTCGGAAATCTGTCGCTTTTTCTTAAGATGTTTAAATTTTGGTTACTTTTGGAGTTAAGAAAGTATTAACAAAAAATGTTTTATTAGTGGACATGAAAGGTTTCTAGAGATATCTTCGTATTTTTTTGTAAATATCTCAAAAACGGTTGGGAAATCGTGGTAAGTGGAAGGTGACCATTGGAATGTTTACTAAATTCTCTACAATAATAGTTCTGAAGTAATTTTTGATGAGGCAATGTCAATGAGAGAAATATGTGCAATAACGGCTTCTACTCCTATTGATATTAATAAGAGTTATTTTTAATACATGTTATTCAAGATCGATTAACGAATTGACCAAGTTTTTGGTGAACTTCTAAGGATTATTTTGTATTTTTGTCCGGGAATGCCTGCCAACAAATGGACCTAATAGGTTATTAAGCACATTTGCCTCCGTGGATTTGCTAATGGCTCGCCATAAATTCCCATTCCATCTGGATGTTTGGAGTCTGTTCTGGAACGTAATCCCAGTTTTTGCCCATCTCTGGAACTCCTCCACTACAGCTCTCTCTCCCTCTTTCTCTCTCTCTCCTACTACTTGTGCCCATACTTAGCTGCAGGCATACAATTTCACTTAGCTAAGTCCTACATAAAAAAAAATGAATAAAACTACCCTAATTTTTATGTTATAAACCTTCACTAACATTCAGCATATAACGGAAACATGTTATAGACTTTGAACACAAAATAAAAAATCTGTTTTTTTTTCTAAAGACGCCATACATATGTTCTTATGTATTTCAACACGCTGAATCCGGAGTCCGTTTCACTCCAACATGTCAGGTTTAAGGGCATTTGAAGGTCAAATTTCGTATGAAGTCGTTTGGGAAAAAATAACTAGAGCTTCCATGGTTTTAGGGTCGCTGAATTCAAATCCGAGGTCATCATCCCATTAAACGCAAAATCGAGGTCATTTCAAGGACGAATATGTTTATTTTGCAAAAAAATAATCTATAGTCAAAAATTCATTTTTGCAAAATAAAGATAATTGTCCTTAAAATGATCTTTATTTTTAGCCGATCGGGTGAAACATACCTCGGATTCGAATTCAGCAACCCTCAAAACCATGGAAGCTTTAGTTATTTCTTCTTAAACGACTTCATACGAAATTTAGCCGTCAAATGGCCCTAAACCTAACGTGCTGGTGTAAAACGGACTCCGGATTCGGATTCAGCTTGTCGAAATACATAATCCTTAAACTAGTTTTCCTATTTAATTTTCAGTTAGGGTATTCAATAACGGATGATTCAGTTGAAAATTGTTTCAGATATTTGTGATTCATCCAAACTAAGGTATTTAAATTTAGGTTACGTTTACAGTTGAGGGAGTATTAGACAAAGAAATATTAACAGCCAATAGATGTTTTGGGACATCCATGTATTTTCTTAAATATCGGTTGTGAAATCGTGGTAAGTGGAAGATAGCCATTCGAATGATAACTGAAGTTAGATAAAAAAATTATTAGAATTTCGAAAGTATTGGAGTCGTTGCTTTGTGTTTTTTTCTCAGTTTTCATTGATTTTTTTTTTTATTTATTTATTTTTTTTTTAATTTTTTTTACGGCGCAGATAGTGTGGTGAGTACAGTCCTCCGGCCACCTGATTTTCCCCTTTGCCGGAACCCATTAATTAATTAATTAAAGGCTGGGTGAGCCTTAGGACGATCTGAGGCCCCGAATTCAACCCTCGAACGACGACACCAGAAGATAAAATCTTGAGTGCGATCTCGGGGTTTGAACTCGGCTCTTCCAGTTCATTATTCGAGTGCCCTACACAGGGCCGCCACATGGGGCGATTGCCGTGTACTGATGTCCCTTTGGCCTGGCTAATTGGAAAAACATGTATAGGTTATGAGCGAAAATATACATCGAATGTAGATAAACGAAAAACAAGTGCGGTCCAAGAATAGTATATTTCATTAGGAATAAAACTACAAGTACTGGAAGTGACATTTGCTGCACTGATTGTCGGCTTTTATTCTCATTTCGATCAAAACTCAAGATGAAAATAATTTTAAAATGTCCAAACTCCTATAGCAAAGTACTGAGATACCCGGCTCTGAGATGTGGCGGCCCTACCACTGAGCTAACATAATCATGAAATATTAACAATATCTGGTGCTAATGACCTTAGCAGTAGATGCACCAAACAAATAAATAAAAAAAAAAAAATAAAATAAATTGACAATACCTATTTCTGGAACATAAAGTTAAAAATGGTCCATGTTTAACAAAAAAACATGAAAAATTTAAAGAATGTATAGAATATATAAGACAGATTTATACAGTTGATTACAAATAAAACTCTGCCTCCACCGCCCATTTTGCGGAGTTCTAAGTGCAGTGCATTACCTTTCTCATCACCGCTCGTTGAGCCACAAAAAAAGAAAAAAAACCATGAAAAATGTAAAGAATGTATAGAATATATAAGACAGATTTATACAGTTGATTACAAATAAAACTCTGCCTCCACCGCCCATTTTGCGGAGTTCTAAGTGCAGTGCATTACCTTTCTCATCACCGCTCGTTGAGCCACAAAAAAAGAAAAAAAAAACTCCTTGGTTTTCCGTAGGGCTCCCCAGTAATTTTTTCTACATTAACCATTTGCAAATGAAGGGCACAGGAGGGCGGACATAAATTAGATAAAATTAAAGCTAACCTTGAAGGGCCCCCGGGGAGAAGCAGAAAAGAGCTTCGCCTTGAAAGAAAAAGGCTACTAGTTGAGTATGCAGATTTTTATCGAGTAATTTCATTAGAGAGCGGTTGCTTTATTGTCTTCTCCTGGAGGCTCCAGTTCCAGCTATTCCACGGGCCCCGAGCCAGCCGAATCTAATGCTAATACTCTATCACTTCCTTCTTGGAGAATTTAAATAAAAGTTAAAAAGGCCGTCCTACCGTAAATGGCCTAAGGCTGTTTTGGGCCTAATCTTATTTCTATCTGTGTTTTTGCTGCAGGAACAACGTCTCTGATGGGAAGGCAAGGAGGGGTTATTTCTTTTTCTTCTTTTACTTGCTTCTTTTTTTTTCTTTCTTTTTCTTCTTCTGAGGAGTTTTCTTCGTCTTTTAATCAAGAAGGTGCTTGTTAGAGCCTGTTCAACTTTTGAGCTCGCCAGACTAGAATCCTTAAGAGTAGCTAGGACGGGGAGCTGGCTATGAAGTCTTTAAGGAACAAATAAACTTAATATTGCTACTCTTTTATTCTTGCTTCCTAATTATTTAATTTATAATTTTAATGAATTTTTATTTTCCTAATTTATGGATTGTTTTAGAAATCCAAATTAGAGCAGAGAGAACAAGATAAAAGAGCATAGACATTTCTTTCTAAGGTCTTGTAATACTGGGTTGGTGTAAAAATAATGCAGGTTTTGAATACACTGATCACCAAAATGAAACTTCGGTCTGTTGAAAGGAAAACAAAAGGTGATTCTAAGCACCGAATCATAGCGACTCCGTAATGCATACGACGAATATCCTTAACGGTAATATTAGAACGATTTTTTTTATTGTTTTTTTTTTCTTTTTAAATTTTGAAAAATCGATTTTACTTTATTAAAAAATGGTTGAAATTATTATTATTTTCCAAAATAAATCAAGTCATATATTATCCGATGGTAAAATATATGAGGAATATGATCTCTATAGTATACATATCAACTAGTAAAACACAAATATGGCGCTTAATGAATAGACGGATCAGGACTAGGTAAAATGACTGAGCAGCAAAGGAAAACCTCTATTTAATAGGCTAAAATTGGATTTCTATGACCTCTAGCAGATACTAAAGTGACCAGAGATTAAAAAACTAACCGTTATTATAAATAAATAATTTACTCCACCCTAAATAGAAGAAATACTATAATCTAAATTAATCATTAACCATACTTTAAATAGATCATAAACCTTCCAGACCCCAAAAAATCATACACTACAATAACTAGAGCCCGGAAGATAGGCATTTATTTTTGGTTAAAATAGGCAGACAAAAAGGCACTTGAAATACTGAAAATAGGCAGTATAGTAATTAAAATAGACATTTATTAGGAGGGAAGGCAAAGAGGAATCTCACTCATTATTAATGAAAATATGTATTTTAAATACTCATTCATTTCTTTATTATCAATTTATCACAGAATTAGTGTACTTACTCTTACTTTCCCTTCTTACAAGCAACAACAAGATGCTTTTTCAAAGTATCAACTCTCATAGACCTTCTAAGAAAAATGTTTTTCATTATGAAAAAACTTCCTCTGCATTATCTTATCATTTCTAAATCCGGAATACCAGGTAACTACACCATAGTCACAGCAAAAGGGGTGAGTATTCCACCTAGGCTCCCTCTCATCCTCTCTCTTTCCTGCTATTCATTATGCCTGTGCATTCCTTCTACCAAGGAAGGCTCTGTTATTTACAGAGGGTCAATCCACGGGTTGGGAAAATAAGCTTTCGAATTGATATTTGTGACGGCAAAATGCAATTTAATTTGTGAAACCTTTTTTGTTTTCGACGAACTGAAATTCGAAATTCGTTATGTGCTTTTTAAAATGTTTAAATCGCAGAAAAAAATTGCATAACGAGCAAAAAAGGCAAAAAAAAAGGCTTTAAATCTTAAAATAGCCAAAATAGGCAATAAAGGCAAAATAAAAATTGTCTCTACACTTCCTAAATGCACGGAAACATATTTATTTCTATCTGATTCTTCAATATATCCATTAAGATAAAAAAGGCATTTTGCCTAACTTCCGGGCTCTAATAATAACATAATACATTACCTATAAGAAGATAATATATCCCATCCTAAAGAGATTAAGTACCAAAGAGTAAATATACCAAATACAATGTTCTAAATAGATCTGAACTCAAATTCTAAACATATCACAAAATATATGATAAATCTTTTCCCAAATGAATAATAAACCATATCCTATCATGATCATGAAAAATGTTTAAGATAAATGTATAAAGTAATTTATAAGAATGAAAAGATTTGAAATATTTTCTGATTTGTTAGCTGAATGTGTTTTAAAGAGATAGGCGAAAATGAGAGGAAAAAGTTTTCCATTCTGAGGGGGGTTCTAATACTTAAATAACATCTTCCGTTAGAAAGGCCATAACGTAAATAAATTTAGGAGGGCTTAAGCCTCTGAAAAGTATAAAGCCTCCGAGAGAATATCCCCAAGGTTTTGCCGGAAAATATTCCCCTCCCAAAGCCCGACAACTTCCCAAGTTCCTTCTCTGCAACATAACTCCCCACTCCTTCAGAATTCTAGGATGAGCTATTCAGGAACTAGGCATCCAAGAATAATCAATATTTGTCTTGTAGATCAAACAGAAGGGCCTCGGCGGCTCTTTGATCCCTATTTCTCCGGACTACGTGCGCGGCCTCACAACATTCCCCCCCCCTCAGTTTGGAATTACGATTCCGACAGTGCCCCTTACTTATTTGCCCCCTTTCTCATCGTCGAATTTCCACGTGGATCCGAGAACCTAACCTGATATTAGCACCCTACATGAATGATTCAGGGAAAGGCAGAGGTCCGGACCATCCAGAGAATATGGGCTTATGTCTGTAAGGACGTGGCGGATTATTTGCAGCACGCCATCACATTCATGACCACTTCATAAGTCAGCACTTCAGGCGCCTACAATCTTTCGTTAAAGCTGATCGACACCTGTCAAAATAATCTATAAAACACGCAATATGTTTTTATGTGTCAGAAGGTCAACTCAATACAATTCAATACTCCTTATTCCTTAATCTTTTGCGCAATAGAGGCCTGACTAGGAGTGATTATGCCAGAAATTACAAAACAAGAAAGGATTTAGGGGTGAATTTAACCTAGATCCTAGAGAAGAAGCAGCTAAAGTGTTTCGCATGCAGAATGAGTGAAGATCGTGGGCCGCACAAATTTGCCAACAGGCAAAAGACAAAAAGGCAGTCCAAGGTTAACATGAATGGTCCGAAGCACCATGACACAAATGTCTAACATTATTTTCATTATCGAGCATTTTCAGGGATTTAATCCGATTTTCAAGAACGAGCAAGACTCCAACAACAAATAAAAAACGTATCTAACAAAAATATCAGCGGAAATTTGTAGACTCTTATATATCATTGTATAGTTAAAGGTCCACCTCACAATATAAACTGAAACACACATTTACAAGGGGGCGAGGTTAGCTCAGTAGTAGAGCACTGGACTAATAAGTTTGGAGGACCTGATTTCAAATCCCGAGAAAGCACTAAAGATTTTTAATTAATTAAATAATGGGTACCTTGGGTTCTAATGCCTCTAGTAGTCGAAGCAGCCAAGGGAAAAATCAGGCGGCCGGAACATAGTACTGACCACACTATTTCCCTAGTGTGCCGTATGGTCATGAATCAGATACCTCTATAGTATCTGCCCCTCGTGGCCTGTTACGGGACTGATTTTTTTTTCTTTTTTTATAACATATTTACAAATCACAATATATAAACAAAACAAATAATAATTTCAATCAAAGAAATCCTTATGTGAGCTTGAATAAATTTATATGAATTAATTACTGTTAAATTTGTTTATATTTTTATAAGGTAAAGTGTTATATTGAACACAATCTTCCTCATTATATTTATTAAACTGATAAAGGACGAAAACAAAATTTCCAAATTATACCACCTAATGAAAACTAAGTGTTTTTAGAATTTAAATAACGACAACTGAATCTGAGCAAGGGGCTGAGCATCCCCCCTTCCTTGAATTTCATTATCTTCCTTAATCCTGCTCCGAGATTTCAGGGAACGCTTTACTTAAATCTTGAAGAAGAAATACTTTTATCAGAAAGAAGGGTGACTTTAAATAATTCCAATTAATTAGGATCTTACTTTACTTTCCTTCATTCTCTTTTCTTCCCCTGTTAGCAATCTTAAGGCAACTAACTGGTTAGGTATTAGATTGTATACAGATTTGTAAGGGAAGGGGGTTGAAATAGGGTGGATTTTTTGTAGTTAGATTGATGATGCTTGAAGAAATTAGGAATCAAACTCCTATTTCTTTTATTTTTTAAAGGTTTATATTATTGTGGAAAATTAATTTTCGTAGGAATTGCTGGATGGTGGAAATTGATGTTCAGAATAATGAAACTCCAAAATTTCCACAGGTATTTTATTTTTTTTTAGAACGTTTTCAGGGGCTTAGCTCTGTTTTCTATACTCGTTATATATTTGTCTGTTCACGCATCTACAGAAGGGGACCGGTTTTTCTGAGGCGTGAAAAATTCTGCCAAGACGTCGCACAGTGGGGCCAAACGACATATTGTGTTTCAAAAAAGGTTACAGCCTCTAAATCTTAACCGATATCAATGCATTCCCTTAAAAATGAAAGCTAATAAAATTTAGAACAACTTTATCTAGTGAGATTTTTTTGGTTAATTACGTGTAAAGAAGTTAAATTAAAGAAATTTTACAATTGAAAATAAAATATCATTTCATTTTTCATCTAACATAATAGCAGCACTGATATAGTTGATATTAAAAATTTAAATCCTAATTAGACTTGGAAAAAATGAGAATGACACATCTTCATAAACCGTAAATTTATCTTAATTCAACAATGAGATTAATTGAAATAATATTTAGTAGGTATATATAATAATTGTAATGAATTAAATAAGATGCTGAAATAATATCACTGTTATTAATTTGTATAAAAACTATTTTATAAATTATTATTTAAGTAAATTTTGTTTTTACAGGCCTGTTCAAACCAAGTTAAAATAGGGACATTAGAAGAAAAATGTCTAGAATTGTTACAAACATAGGCATTTTGCATAATCTTCTCAACTCAACGAATCCAGTCATTATCAGCTTACAACATTTTTTCGTTTACGAAAATCGAAGAAAATTTTGATGATAATGAAATTTCATATTTTCAATATTAATTTTAATTAACTATTTAATTACCTAATTAGTAGATTTATAAAATTTATATTTTCAAGATTTTCTCCTGATTAAATTCCGACGGCAGATTGACACTTCTAATTCACATTAACTGGCTATATCTTCATTCATCGTTGTGTGACAAAGTCCTACAACATGAGCGATAGAAACACAACTTCTGCTAAATGTGTCCACCAACTTCTGCTATAGCTCGGAGTGCAAAGAGAAGTTGTTAAAGGAAGGGGTTATATGGAACACACAGAACAGCTCGGGGCTAAAATCCTCACTCGTTTTGTTCCATTTTGGGTATTGTCTACATTTATGCGACATTTACACTGGGGTTGGCCTTGGTACATTGTATTATAAAGTAGAGATAGATAGCTGTCAGGGATGGTGGATTGAAAAATATTTTCGATTTAAGAATCTCAACTCAAAGTGCACCAGAGACTTTCTAAGCGGGCTCATAGATGGAAACATTCAACATTCTCCAATATATATATATACTCGAGAGTTGGTTTTCCCCTCGAAACTTGGTATATAGCCTTCCCCTCTAAAAAATTGTAATTGTTTTTTAATCAGCAAAATAGGTCCACCTGGTGGAGGGAGGTAGCCGAAGAAACACTCCGGGCCCAAATTACTAATTTGTGCATAACGGCCGTATTTTTTGTTATATTGTAACGAAACTCTGAAACTGTCATTGCCATCTAATGAAAAATATGTCTTGTACAAATAGTCTGACTATTTTATTAAGTATTAGGTCATCCTATAAGTAATGTCGGTTTTTAATATTCTGTTTATGTTCCCTCCTTTTCTATTTACTTTTGTTTGCATTTTTTGTTTAATGTGGCATTAAATACACCTTTATTAATCATGTTTTGGTTGGTGAAACTTAATCATTACTAGCTGTTACCCAGTGTGCCATGCTACACCTACTTTCTGTCTTTGACCCTCCCCGTATCAAGATCTACTTGATACCTACCTAGTTGTCTATACCCAGTTACAAAAATCGGTCAAACGATGTGAATTTGTTTTAGTTCATAATGTTACCGGCAGAGGCCAGCACAACAGCACTTCATCTAACAGCCGACAGAGGCCAGTAGTAGTCGATTCAAAATGGCCGTAACAATCTGAATGGTTCACTGTAGCCAATTTTTCTTGAATACAACTAACACTGACCTAATTTTGAAATTTGACTATTTTGACCTAGCCTAGGAGATTTCTCGTATGGTCAATATCGGTCAAACGGTGTAGATTTGTATAAGGAACAAACAAATAAATAAATAAACAGAAAAACAGATAAACAGACACTCGATTCATATATATATATATATATATATATATATATATATATATATAGATGAGCTTAAATTTCATTTTAAATGGATCTCCCAAGACACAACCTACGCCATGTTATGTTTTGGGAATTCGATAAATGAGAAAATGCTGTTTTAACTTATTTTAAATTGGCGCAATCTTGAAGCCGAGCTCGACCATCAGAGCTTGACGACGAACTCCTGGAGGCTAATGTAGAAGAAAATCTTGTTGTAACAGTAGAAGAGCAAGTAGACCGAGAGCTGGCAACGCACTTTTCATGGAGTGTTTTATGCACCCTGAAATTTTGCTATGATGTACCTCTTAGGTAGATAAGAAGGCAAATGTGTGTTTCCTGGTCATACCTTGGAACACCAGATACTGCGCATAGGGGAAAGGTGCAAAACAAGATTTCCAAAAAATAGAGTTTTAATCAGAAGCCAACTATTATTAATGAAAAAAAATGGCAAATTAAGGCAATTTTCAAATTAATAATAAATAAGACAGGCACTTTTAAGGGGGTTAAAATGATAATAATAATAAAAAAAAACTAAGTACGTAGTTTTTATTTTTAATATTAAATGAAGTGCTTTATTCACGCTGCGATTTAAACAGCGTCTTCAATAAACATATTTGAAAATAATTACAAAAGGGCAGACACTTTTGTGGGGTATAATTATCAGGAAACATAAAAATAAATCTTGAATATGATAGACTGTAATATACTGCGCGTAACTGTAAGAGTAAATGACAGCATCGCGCAGTGTTGGTTATTCTCTGCGCTCTCCTTGGTTCTTGCTCATATGATCTTGTATAGCTGTTCCGGTTTAAATGACAGCGCGAATAAAACTCTCATTTAATCTGAGAATAAAAACAATTAAGTTGTTTTTTTTTTTACATGTTTTACCCCTTAAAAGCGCCTGCCATATTTATTAATAATTTCAAAATTGTCTTAATTTTACTTTAAAGATAGTTGGCTTCTGATTAAAACTCTATTTTTTGGAAATATTGTTTTGCACCTTTCCCCTATGTGCAGTACCTGGTGTTCCAAGGTATGTCCAGGAAACACATAAATACCTTCTTATCTACCTAAGAGGTATATTATAGCAAAATTTCAAGGTGCATAAAACACTTCATGAAAAGTGCGTTGCCAGTTCTCGGACTATAGCAGAAAAACTTGGATCGACACATTCTACAGTCCACCGACATTACTTATGGGGTGACCTGATAAAACAAGTGTTATTCCACAGAAGAATTATGCCTCTAAAAGCACTACATATGGAGCCTCCAATACTTGAGATACTGAAAGAGAAGCGACGCTGGCTGAAAGAAGCCCAGCGAGGTAGATAAGTAAGAGAGTAAGCCAACGAGGTCAGAGCTACTACTAGATTTACGAGGTATAAATCTACACTCCGCCACACAACTACCTTCTCATTACATAGATAGCAGCACTCTCTGGCGCTCTTTCAGTTCCACAGATGTTAATCAATTTACACTTTACAACCTCTTAGAATGGATGAAGTCATTGGATATAAAAGCGATTTAGGGACCGCATTTTGCATGTTTGGAAAATAAGAAGCTTCATGTAGAAAAATTAAAGTTTTGTTTGTGTCTTTAATAGAAGAAAATAAAAGTACGTCACGCAGGACTTACTTAACTAAGCACATTCCAGTGCAATTTACAATAATTTTTCAATTATGTATTGACTTGTGTTGCTCTTGAAAAAGCAAGAATTAGCTGCCAGAATCTGCATAATGATAACTGATTTTCTGAAAAAAAATGCTCACATCGAAAAGGGAACTTTTTGAAGTCTGGATCTTACTAAGTCCAAACAAAAAAAACCAGGAAGGTTTAAGAAATGTACACCAACAATTTCATTTACCAGAAGAGAAGGAAAAAAAATTGGATTTATTCTTAAGACATTCACGTGATAAGTGGCAAACAGCACACCGAACAAAATGTTTTATTGAGAAAGGTTTTGGTGAATGGCTTGATCCAAGTTTAGATTACGATATACAAACAGACGTAGAAGAAGATTTAAGTATATCTGCCAGTAGTGGGGGACTATCGAATATTGAAGATGTATTTCAGTGTTTACTATACTCGAGCGATCCGTATATTTCTCTAGTATGAGTGCAGAAATTCAACGACGAAAGGAAAAGTTTCATTCCTTCACAGGTGAAATAATTAATTTGTTGAATGAAACGTTACTTGACCAAGAATGATTTTTTATTGAGAGGAGATCGTTGACCGTAGATGATGCAAGGTAGGGATTGTCGGGGTTCGGTCACTGCTACTTAATAAAACTACATTTTATCATAAAAATGGTTTTATTGTGCCGACGTTTCAGAACCCCCCCCCCCCCCCCCCCTCACCAACTCCTTTCTTCCTATGTTTCCCTGTATTAACTGTCAGAAATGATCCCGCATTTGTGAGGAATAGTTCTCTATCTTCCCATCGGTAAACCCATATTGTTATTCTTATATCTAATCTAATATGTAATCTGTTATTCTTATATCTGTTTTCCTAATAATCCAAACACTTCTAGAGCACATTGTTCTTCTATATATTATGTTCTAGTATTTTATGTTTTGTCTTTTTCCATATATGTTTGTGTATTTGTGTATGTAGGCATATATATATATATATATATATATATATATATATATATATATATATATATGTATATTTCAGTATTACATCCGTCCTACTTGTTTTTTACAGCCCTGATGAAGGCTTGAAGTTCAAGCCGAAACGTCGGCACAATAAAACCATTTTTATGATAAAATGTAGTTTTATTAAGTAGCAGTGACCGAACCCCGACAATCCCTACCTTGAATGATTTTTTAGTTTTGATAACGTAATTTTGATTATATTTTTTGTTGTTTTTTCAATTATTATATTCGATGTATTTTTTTTTCAATTATTATTATTTTAATAATAATACCTAGTCTTGAAGCTTTTTGCTGTTGTTGCCTTTAAAAAAATTTATAAAATAAGTATAATAATAAAAAAAAATGAATAAAGTTTAATTTAGGTTAACACTTAAAACGTAATAAAAAAAGGCCTTTTCGGCTGAAAAAGTTAGAAAATAACGGTAAGACTACATTTCCGACCCCCTAAGATAGGGTATATTCGTGATCAGCAAGTCATTTCCTGTAAGAATCCGTGATAAAATAATTTTGTCCAGCTAGATCAAGTAAAAATACCACTGTGGGTCGGGGTAAAATAGTGCCAAACAAGATGTTAAACAAAACTTAACTGTAGCTGCTATCTGTTGGATATTATCAGGGACTATCAGTTGAAATGGTTAGGAGCAACAAGATTAAGTAGCATACAGAGCTAGTAGTGATATTTTAGTAGCTGATAATCCCACATAATATCTAACATATAACAGCGGCAGTTATGTTTTGTTTAAAATGAAAAACTGTTTTCATAAAGTTATTAGCAAACTTTTATTGAGTAAACCTTTTCTTAATAAGTTTGTTAAATACTTTCAAAAAAGTTAATGACTTTTTCGACCCCTGATGAATAGTCTTAACATTTTATCTTCGCAATGAACAGCTGACACAAATAATTTTTTTTTTCAACTGGCAATAATGCCTGTGCGCATAGATAAAATTATTATTCATAATGTACAGATTTATATTATTTCTAGAATACACCTTTCTCTTTACATTCCCACGATTTTTTCCAAAGTTTTGCTGCCGGTAGTGGCAAGTTATTAATTTTGGTCCAGTGTGGCTCCTCGATTTTGCTAGTTATCAAATTTCAACAATAGTGTGTAATGTTATAGTATGCTAGAGACCAAATTTTGTGGGAAAGAAAAAAAAAAAAAACTGTGAACACTATCCTGTTAACTGCCAAACTCACACACACAAGTTGGGTGTATGTGGCCTAAGTAATTAAAAGGTAGTGCCTCTTTTTCTTGTACCAATTTATTTACTAAATGCCTTACACGTTTTGTGTTTTTTTTACGCACCCCTGAAATGTGCATTACTGCAGATTAAACATTTTTATTGAGTCAAATATTGCCAAATTAAGTTAGAGGAAATCGATCGAATGAATAAACTTTGCATTAGAGGTAAGTACATTTTTTTTTTTTTGTTAAAGAAAGCGAAGATGTACTGAAGGAACAGCAAAATAACTCAAAACGGCCAGGATGAAATAATGGATTTCAAATGGGTTTAAAAGATGTCTACAAACGTTATACGGATGGAATTTATTGCCAGCGTAAATCCGGAAACACATAAAGCAGACACAAGTAGGAATTTTATCCGAATTACAAATCATTTGCTCGTGCCCGAACACGGCGCAGCAATAAGACGATGAGAAAAGCTGTAAATATTTATTAAAGTAGAAGGTAGAACATGCAAGCAATGTCGGGGGTAGGGCATTTACCATAGAAACAGCGCATATATGTAAATGCGCGGAAGAGTTGGGGCGCATTGGCCGCAATAACCCAGCGCGTCGGGCCTGGGAGCTGATTCATATCGGAAAGGGACGTCAGCGTTTATGTTGATAGGATGGGAAATGAAGAGGAAGGGGGGAACCCCGAGGAGATCTGCGGAATGAAAAATTCCTTTTCCGTCTCCGGAAAATGAAGGAGAACAAAAAGACAAAAAAAAAAAAAAAAAAATAAAAAAGACAACACATCATACTAACCGAACCTCTAGGCCCAGCATATTTTCTATCCCATCTGCGGTAATCTGTGGAAGGGATCGCCCGCAATGGTTCAATCTAATCAGCCGGAAGATAAGGAAATAGAGGCTGAAGATTGTCTTCTTCTACTCAGTCATATGTGAGATTCAAGTCTTCTGACTTTGCATATATCAATAGAAACAATGCTTTCTTCTCTCTCCCATTCTTCTGAGTACAAATTGTTTCTCGAATGGGGCAGTTTGTCACCAAATCAGTAAGCCATTCTCACAAATCATTTTTTGTTTGCTTAAGAAAATAATGAAAAATCAATCTGCGTTTGCCAACTTCCCTCTTTGGGAATAATACATATTTCTGGCGCAAACTAGCGGTCTTCAAAAGAGAGCCAAAATCTCTATGATTTTTTGTTATAAAGGTAAAAATCAATAATATCAAGCAATTACTATAATAAATACATTATAATTATACAGTAAGACACTATTATAAATGTGGTAAAAAATTGGGTAAGGGATACTTCTACCTTGTGTCATTTTTACCATTTTTAATGGGTTTAAATTCATCCTTATGTAATCAAAAATGATATCCAAGAGCTTTTATAGACAGAATAGCTTTTAAATATGCCGTACATTCGATTTTTCAACTAAAGGTCCAGTACATTTTAAAATTAAAACTGTTTTTTTTTTAATCTTTATTACACGAACTAAATAAAATTAAAAATAAAAATAAACATTTCAATACATTACACTTTAAAGGCAATTTTATCAAAACTATGTTTTTCAAATCCAGCAATACGCTAGCTCCTTCAATTTCCACCCGATCAAATTCAAATTTTATCTGCAGCTTCTTAATGATATTTGCTGCTAAAATACGTAGGCCGATGGATTCTGCTGGTTATCCAACTTGACGTGTCATTAAAATCGGGCCATTTTAGCACTTTCCTCCGAAGGAAAGTAGCTATTGAGGTTGGACTCATGACGGAATTTTTGAAAAATTTCTTCAAATCTTTATCGATCCTACCTAGTAGACACCGAAAATGACCCCCGTTAAAATTTATATATATATATATATATATATATATATATGCATATATATATATATATATATATATATATATATATATATATATATATATATATATGTGTGTCTGTTAACACGATAGCGGCCAGAGTTTTTGTTTTTTCGTCACGAAACTTGGTATATAGCATTCAATTAGCAAACGATTGAACGAGTTCGTTAACCACCAAAGTCGGTCCACCGGAAGGGGGGGTTTACCCCGAACCCAAAACACTAATTTGACTATGTCAGCCGTAATATTTGCTATATTGCAACGAAACTTGGTATTCGTAGTGGTAATATAGAGAAAAAAGTGAGATATAAAAATGAACTAAATCGGTTCATTAGAAGGGGGGGGGGGTTTACTCCGGACCCACAATACCAATTCGCCACTACCAGCCGTGATTTTTGGTATATTTCAATGAAACTCGGTATTCGTAGTGGTAATCCACAGGTAAATAACTGTTGTAAAAATAAACTAAATCGGTTCATTAGGAGGGGGGTTTACTCCGGACCCACAATACCAATTCGCCACTACCAGCCGTGATTTTTGGTATATTTCGACGAAACTCGGTATTCGTAGTGGTAATCTACAGGTAAATATGTGTTGTAAAAATAAACTAAATCGGTTAATTAGAAGGGGGGGGGTTTACTCCTGACCCAAATTCTTAATATACTCATACCGGTCGTAATTTCTGCTGTATTGTAACGAAACGCGGTATACGTCGTGGGTAACTCATGAGAAAGAAGTGTTGTAAAAATAAGCTGAATCGGTCAATCGGAAAGCGGGGGTTTAATTTGTAATATATTTCAATAGAAAAGCCCGTCAGACGTAGGTTCACAAAGCCGCCGCAAGGAGCGCTTTCTACCACTAGAGTGACTGTATCCTGTTCCTGCGTTATATCAAAATACGATAATATGAGGTTTTTTTGTATTTATTACGTAGTGTAATAGGTACCATGTGTAAACATAACTCTGGAAGCAAATTATTAATTGATCAGTTACTCATTACAAATTTAAAACAGAACTATTCATGTTTTTATTTTATTTATGTAGGATATTTTAAGCAAATTGTTCTGGAAAGAAATCTACACTACCCAAATTCTGAGGAAAGTGCTTAGTTATGCAGCTCCTGCGTGACGGACTTTTTGAGTTTTGAGCCAGCCAGAACAGACAAATACTAGAAGTTATATATATAGAACCACTCTTATTTCCATGATCAATGAGTTTCGTCATCAGGTCAAAGCCATAAGCGTGTTTCCTCCCCAAGGAGGGTGGGAGGAAACACGCTAATAACTTGCGTCTATGTTTGCTATCCACAGTTATACGTGCTATATAGCAAGAGAAAACGAAAAACTCTCTGATATAATTATTTTTTGCCGAGATATATCGAATCGTCGTTGCGGGTGTAGTTAAAGACTCGAGACATGAAGTAGAGCGATACAGGAGACACGAGACACGAGATACGAGCATGCCCTTGGGTGTAATAAAACATGACATAAGATCTCAGCTCGTTATCGAAGCCACCTTGTAAGCTAACTAACTCATACATAGAAACCTCTCTCCCAGAGAAACATATTTTAACAAGTTCTTTGACACTTCATTATAAAATGACCCTATTCGATCCACATTTAATAAGTATTACAAGATTGTTAGAGCCGGTCTATCTATAGGTTACAACCCTTCCTAAATATCCATGGTGAATCTTTTAAGCGGGCTCATGGATGGAAGAACTCAACCTGTAGCAGGTGGGACTCGAACCCTTCATCTCCCGCATGAGATTCCTTGGCGTTAGCAACTAGACCACGGGAAGACCCACTAGTTAATTATTATTGTTTATTTGAAGAGCTGGTGGTGATCTTTCTTAAAATAAGACATCAAAAATAATGAAACAAAGTTTAAAAAATAAAGAAAAAATCAGGATAAGGAAAGGAATTAGAAACTAAAGTAAACCGAAAATTATAAGAAATAAAATAAACGTATAATTTTACCACAAAGGCCCAGAGAAGCAGATACTAAAGAGATATAAGACTTTTCAACATCCTGCACACTAGGATGTTAGTGTGGCCATTACTTTATGCTCCGGCTGCCAAATTTTCCCCTTTTCAGTTACCCGTTAATTAATTAATTGAAGTCTTGATGGACCTAGGGACGTTCTGGGACCCCGAATCCAAACCTGGAGCGACGAAACAAGAATATAAAATCTTCCCGCTCGCCCGAGTTTTAAACTCTGGTTCACGAGAACATTAGTCGAGAACATTAAGCTCTACCACTGAGCTTCGGCTAAGAATTAAAATGTTAACAGAGTCTTACTTAGTCTTAAACAAGACTTAATCAATTTTTATAGTGGCTTACGTGTCGTGTTCTTCCTTGAAATGGAAATCTGCAAATTGCAAACTGTTGGGAGTTTTTACCTCTCAATTCAACGGGAATTTGCCGTTATCTGAACAGGCTATAGTAGAGTGTGGGTGTATGAATCAATTTATTGTGTATATATATATATATATATATATATATATATATATGGGGGCAAGGTTAGCTCAGTGCTAGAGCACTGGATTAATAAATTGGAGGACCTGAGTTCAAATCCCGAGCAAGTACTAGTGTCTTCGCTCATGGGTTGAATTCGGCCTCCCTGACCGTCCCTAGGCCAACCCAGCCTTTAATTAATTTAATAATGGGCACTGGGGTCTCCCGTGGTCTAATGGCTAGCGCCTTGGATTCATAAGCGGGAGATGGTGGGTTCGATTCCCAACCTCCGGCAGGAATTTTATCATCCCACGGCTCGCTGGTGAAATTCCTCGCTACACCCTGGATGTCGGCGCTAATGACCTAGATGTAGATGTGCCGTAAAAAAAAAAAAAAAAAAAAAAAAAAAAAAAAAAAAAAAAAAAAAAAAAAAAAAATAATGGGCACCTTGGTGCTAATGACTCAAGCAGTCGAAGCACCAGGGGGAAAATCAGGCGGTCGGAGCATAGTACTGACCACACTAACTCCCTAGTGTGCCGAGTGATCATGAATCATGTACCTCTACAGTATCTGCCCCTCAGGGCCCTCGTGGCCTGTTACGGGACTGATTTATATATATATATATATATATATATATATATATATATATATATATATATATATATAAATATACATGTACGTGTCCAAAAATTTTATTCCAAAAATATTATTCTAAAGACAATCACAACAGTTTCAAACACAACATTTAAAACATTACGATAGTTTCACTATAGTCTTCCGGGACTGACATCCTATCAGTTTTCTATTCTTGAATTCTTACCCTCCCTTCCGCTAAGCCAATGGGCATACTTGACGTTCGTTTCGTAACCCTTTATGAACATTTCGTACAGCTGTCTACTAACAGTTATGTACTCTCCTCGTTGCTGCGGAAATCTGAAAACACCATTAAGTGCTTCTAACCAACCAAGGAGGTCCAATCTAATCGGCGGAGCAATCAGCCATTACGGTTTAATTATGGATTTACGACTCGCTATATGTCCAATAGAGGCTTAGCGTGTTTGTTTGCAGTCCTTGTTTACTGTTGGTGATGAGTGTACTGCCCTGTCGTCGATGATCGTCAAACTCGTAAACCATCCCGACCCTATCCTGCATTATAGGGTTGACATCGGATCAAACACACTCCCCTCGTTAATAACATCGCCCTCAAAATGGGTGATGGGTGTTATGAATCTCGGGATAAATAGTAAAATTATGATTATGACGCCATTTATAAGCATTACAATAATTGTAATATATATATATATATATATATATATATATATATATATATATATATATATATTTTGGATCTGAGTATAATTATTATACTCAGATCCAAAATATATTCGGCAATTTCTTGTTGTCGATAGCGAACAAGAAATCCCCTACGTTTAAAATCCGTCTGCGATCCGATAACTTAACTGGCATTTTAGCTTGCGCGATCTACTTATTAGAAACACATCACCGTCAACTGGCAGATCCATTGCCAAGAGACCTAACATAAACCTGTCAAGTAAAAAGCCGAAGACTTTTTCGAAGTCATCGAGGAACTTGGTCAACCGATATTTTTCCTGAATGTAACTTTTGCCAGTTTACCACGAACGTAGCCATTTTTTGCGTTCTACGTTTCCTAAACTATCAAAAGCTTGGAATACCCTTCGAATCCAAGGCAAAATTCTATACCAAAACTTCCTCAAGCTTTTATCAATAGCTTTTAATCTGTCTACATTCCTTAAAAGCCTCAAAATGGGTTGGTGGAGGGGGGTGACTCCGGGGGTCAAAGTATTAATTGAATGGCCGTATTTTTTACTTCCTCGCAAAGAAACGTCATGTCTAACTAATTAGGAACACGTATTGGAAAAAACAAAAACAAAAACAATTTTCTTATTTAGGCAGAAGGTCATAGAATAAAATTGGAAACTAACGTAGGTAATAGTCAATTTACATGTTTCGCATATGATACCTCTTTAGGTGTCTAAATACTAAATCCAGCGTAAAAGAAAGTAGGCAAACCTACCGCTACTATGGTCCAGCCTCAACTGAAGACCATCTACGTAGCAAGAATCAGCTGTTTGGAGTCAGCTGTTTATAAAATTACAATAAAAAAATAGTGATTCTCAAAAATTAGAGGTCAAAAAAGAAAGGAACAGTTTTTTGGATCCTGGAAATGAATTTAGACAAATGACTTCTTACCTATTTTTTAAATATCATTGGCCAGGCCATTAGAAATTATTAGTCCAGGTAGCTATATATTGGCTCCCGGGACATTTTGACATAAACGAGAGCACCACAGTAGACAGTTTAGCGAAAAACGCCACTAAACGACAACACTTCGACAAACAGGATATCACGTACCATGACATGCAACTAGAAGCCAAGAAATATATCATGCAACAATGGCAACGGTCTTGGTACAACACGACAGAAAACAAACTACGAGAAATCAAAAACACAGTAAGGGTGCGTTTACACCTGATAGTTATTTCAGGAAATTTATGTCAGACAGAAATTGCGACTAGTGTAAACCATGAGCAATTTATGTCTGAGATATATATTTCTATCCCGAGCAATAAGTGTCGACACTTCTATACCGTCAGGTGAATACGCTGATTATAAAGAGAGAAATAAATGTCAGACAGAAATATCTTGGTTTCTAGCTATATTGCCGAAACTTCTACAACCAAGCAGAATGGACTAGACAGGACATATATGTCTGAGTGTAAACAGGCCGGACATTTATTGCAAAGCGAGAACCGTCCTATACATATCCATGACATAAATGTCTAGCTATTTCTGTCCGTATGTAAACTTGCAAGAGAATATCTATCCGACACTTATATCGAGACATATATTTCCTGCCAGAAATATCAAGTGTAAACGCACCCTAAGTGAATGGACCTCAAGCAAAAGAGGCAACAGAAGAGACGAAGTAGTCCTTTGCCGTTTAAGAATGGGCCACTCACGTCTCACTCATTCATACCTCATGACCAAACAGACCATACCAAAGTACCAATACTGCAACACGACTTTAACTATAAAACACTTACTAACTGAATGTAGACTTAGACAAAACTTTGACCTACCGGACAGCTTGACTACTTTACTCTGTGACGGGAGCCAATATATAGAAAGAACACTCCAATACTTAAAACAAATTAAACTCTATGACAACATTTAAATAAATATTAAAACTTAAAATTAACCCAAATCATAATTTAATACTGTAAGACTTTAAAAAACCGATATGTATACCATTCAGTGAACGTTAAATTTAATATCTTTATATTTGTAGCATACACAAGGACAGAAAAACTTAGTGACCAAATTACAGTTAAAAGAATGACAACTACTAGACAAACGACTATATGTACTAACTATCCAAATAAATAAGAGTTAGCTCTACTTGACATCTGACTATTTGACATACAGCAATGAAACCAACTTGACGTAACCAACTCTACTGGACGTATTACCACAAAGATATCAATCTTCATTGTTCTCTATATGTTTTGTCGCCTATATTGCGAAAACATTAATAAATAAATAAATAATAGTCCAGGTAGCTATTCATTACGAATATAAAAGAACAAAATTAGTGTTTTTTTTTTGTATTTATAAAGGTTAAGCTAATAATAAAAAAAAAAAAAAAAATCAGTCCCGTAACAGGCCACAAGGGCCCAGAGGGGCAGATACTGTAGAGGTATCTGATTCTTGACCATACGGCACTCTAGGGAGATAGTGTGGTCAATACTATGCTCCGGCCGCCTGATTTTCCCCTTGGCTGCTTCGACTGCTAGAGTCATTAGCACCCAAGGTACCCATTATTAATTAAATTAATTAAAGGCTGGGTGAGCCTAGGGACGATCTGGGACCCAAATCCAACCCTCGAACGGCAGCACTAGAAGAAAAAATCTTTAGTGCGCGCTCGGGTTTTGAACCTGGTCCTCCAGTTCATTAGTCGAGTGCTCTACCACTGAGCTAACCTCGCCCCCAAGCTAATAATAATAATAAGCTAATTCTTCAGGGATTCTGCTTACTCTGCCTGCTTTGATGAGGAATGTGCTTAGTTATGCAGTTCCTGCGTGACAGGCGTGACTTTTTTTCTCCTTTTAAAAATAAAACTCTTCTACTAGGAGCTTATGATACTGAGTGCAGCAGTTAAGCCTGAAATCTTTAGGCACTAATAAGGTGTATTGGGTTTTCCGGCAAGTTCGTAAAGATGAGGGGCAGGTATATAAGCCTGCTCTCAGCAGCTAGAAGCGAGCCTTCCATTGCAGGATCCTTCAGCAAGCAGGATGAATCCAGCAAAGGTAGACTTGAAAAAGTGTACTCTACCATCAAACACTGACAATTATTTGTGGAATAGAACTCGCACAAGCCAGCAATTTTGATTTGTAAATTTTCATTGGGTGTAGGAGAAAAAAAAAAAAAAAAAGGCAGAGGTCTCCAAGCAGCTGTGTAAGTTGCTCCTCTCTCTCCTCTCTCCGCTACAACTCTCTCTACCTCATTCCAATAATTCTTCTTTCTCTCTCCACCTGTTTACTTATTTACCTGACCTTCTCCAGTCTCACCGCTGTGTTAAGCGGCCTCCTTCTCCTAGCTCCCCTCGCTGTGCTAAGTGAGGTTTCCCCCCGCTGTGTTAAGAGGTGTCCTTCTTCTCCTTGCTCCCCTCGCTGTGTTAAGTGAGGTTTACCCCGCTGTGTTAAGAGGTGTCCTTCTCCTTGCTCCCCTCGCTGTGTTAAGTGAGGTTTCCCCCCGCTGTGTTAAGAGGTGTCCTTCTTCTCCTTGCTCCCCTCGCTGTGTTAAGTGAGGTTTACCCCGCTGTGTTAAGCTAATTCTTCAGGGATTCTGCTTACTCTGCCTGCTTTGATGAGGAATGTGCTTAGTTATGCAGTTCCTGCGTGACAGGAATTTTATTGTGTACTTGCAAATACAATTTATTTGCTTTGACATTTTATTTAACTTCATAATTATACCGAGACGGAAATATTAGTGAAATTCGTTACTGTTTTGTACAATTAGTAGAAGGTTTTTATATCTAGAACCGGCTTTGGTTTAATATCTGTTTTATGCTAACGCGATTGCAGGCTTGAGAAGTCTAAGCTTATTAGCCCGGAGGGAAAGAAAGACAAATGGCTAGTCCTTGAGTTTATCATCATTTAGTCAGACTAACTCTAGGAGTTCAGCCGATTTGCAAACTAGATCTTTCACTACAGTTTTAGGACAGACTTTTTTCTCCTTTTAAAAATAAAACTCTTCTACTAGGAGCTCATGATACTGAGTGCAGCAGTTAAGCCTGAAATCTTTAGGCACTAATAAGGTGTATTGGGTTTTCCGGCAAGTTCGTAAAGATTTTGAAAATAATGTTTTATCTTAATTATTTTTTATTTATTTTATTTACGTACTTCCTTTTGAAAGCAATGCCCTAAAAATGGGGGTTTGCGCTTACGATTTATAACTGTAATACCACTACAAGTTACTGTAAATTAATAACAAAATGAAAAATGAAAAAAGATAGAAATTATAATCGATTGCATAAATAAATAAAAACCGACATGGAGCAATAAGAAGGCAGCTCCTTCTTTCACATTTTTAGTCAATTAGAAAAAAAAAACGTTTTAAAATTCAGTTTCTTGATATTTTTTTTTCATTTTGTTTTACTTATTATAATGGTCCATAACGACCACACTCTATCTTTTTTAGAGTGGCAGTGTCAGGTTTAATGATTTGGAGCTGCACTCCTTATTGCACCACGCTCATAAAAAAACAAAAACAAATTTACGACTTTATATACTAAAATTAAGAAAATTTTGTTTTGATCACATTTTTAATTTAGGACAGTCTTATGATAATACAAAAAAAAAAAAAAAAAAAAAAAAAAAAAAAAAAAAAAAAAAAATTGATTAATGCAAAATTCAGTCGTCTTCTGGCATTGGTTCTGTCAAATCATCATCGTGAGTGTAAATAAAGAAGCTACACATTCTAATGCATTATTGAACGGGATATCATTTTCGCCAACATATTAGTCTGTGAGACACATTAAGTCATTGTATTTATCAGTTTTTAATAGCAGGAGTTGGCTGTACGGAGATGGAAAGTCAATATATGGGATAATTTTTGAATCAATGATAATGTTCTAACCTGAAAATCTCCAAAAATGGACCTGCCTCCTTATTGCTATACTCCCGTCAATAATAATAATACTTGCATAAGCAATAGTTTGTATCTTCTAGTTATAGTTTATATCTTCAGGATTCCATAGCAAATGTTCTCATGTTTAAGGATGCTATGGTAAAATAGTGGAAGTTTTGGGTTTGAGATTCATTCTGATCCTCGAGAAAATTATAAGGTTTTCGAGAGGGATGTTTATAACGTCTGGAAGATATGATTATCTATACGGATTGGTATTAGGCATGGAGCTAATATCTTATGAGGATGGAAGAACAGCATTTCCCGATGAAGCTTCTGGAAGGTGGAGTACGAGGATGAGGGCGTCCTAGATTCGGAGGACGGGAGACGTGGAAGATGACCTCAAGACTCTTGGCGTACGAAGGTGGAGAAGAGCGGACATGGACAGGGACGAAGGCCAAGGTTCTTCAAGGATCATAGAGCCAGCGAAAGTAAAAGTAAGTAATGTCGTCGTGGACTTTCCGAGTGGAAAAGCGTTTATTCATAACTTTTTTTTTTGGACAGTCAAATATTCGGCAGATTTGACCTTTTGACAGTGGAATACTGTCCCTTTTATAGAGTGAACTAAGATTCAAGATTTGGCTCTACCAGCAGAAATTAGTAAAGATTGAAAATGAAAGATGCACTTTTTCACCTTCGGTACTTTGCATTTGTATCAACAATATCTTGTAAATATACTCTAGCTGATTGATATTAGAGATGAGAAAGATTTTCTTGGGTTTTATGGGTATTAAGCTTCTACTAGGGAAACCCGCTTTTGTCGGCGGTCTTCTTAAGCTACGTATATTTTCTTAAATATTTCGAAAGAGACAGCGCAATCGTCTTGATTTTGGGGGGAGGACTGGACGCTCCGGGTGATTTGGGAGGTATGAAATACTAACAATCTACAACTTGGAATAGTTAGCGAACTAAAACGCTATTGCGCCAAAATACAATATTTTTTTCTGATTTACGGAATTTAATCTATTATTAAGGTTTTAAGGTGCTACCTACTTTCTGCCTATGACGCTCCCAGTATCGAGATCTACTTGTGTACTAAGTTACGTCAAAATCGGGCAGACGGTGTGAATTTGTATACACCTGTAAAGTACTTCATGAAGCAGCCTACAGAGGCCAGCACCAGAGCCTGCGAGTAGATGGCTCTTATCAAAGAAAGGCCAGCGCTCCTTAGTTAGACAGTGACTGTTGATATAAATTGAAATAAACTGCATTACATGATTATACAATGATGTAAAAATGAGTTCGAGTTATTCTAAATATCAAGAACATCAAAAAATAATTTTTATATGTTATTCAAAATGGCAGTCAGAATCTCAATGGTTCAGTGTAGCCAAGTTTCCTTCTACAAATATTTTGACCAAATTTTAAAATTTGACTATTTAGACTTAGCCTAGGAGATTTTTCGTATCGAGACCTACCTGTGTGCTAAAATCATCAAAATCGGTTAAACGGTGTGGATTTGCATAAGGATCAAACAGATGGACAAACAAACAGGTGATTTATATATATGTTGCGGATCAAGCAGAGAGATAGAGGAAAAATTGAATAGACAGTCTGACTACCTTCTGGGTCATTCCATGTCAAATCAACACACTTTTTTACCTCACCCTTTCAGATATTAATGAAAATTTGTACACCCAAGGTGGGTGTTGGGAAAAATAAAAATACCAAATTTCAAATTTTTATCTAAAACGCTTTTGAAAATAGGGCCATGTAAAGTTTTCAAAAAGCGGTCAAAATCTCGCTTTTTCATAACATTTAAATAGTCATAACTCCTCTCTAGTTTACGTTACAAACATAGGGAAGGTGGCAATGTTTAGCTCTTTATATGCCCTTACAAATGACATGCAACAACATTGACGCCTTCCCCATGTTTGTAACGTAAACAGGAGAGGAGTTATGACTATTTAAATGTTATGAAAAAAGCGAGATTTTAACCGCCTTTTGAAAACTTTACATGGCCGTATTTTCAAAACCGTTTTAGATAAAAATTTGAAATTTGGTATTTTTATTTTATTTTACGAGCCAGCAATTTTGATTTGTAAATTTTCATTCGGTGTAGGAGAAAAAAAAAAAAGGCAGAGGTCTCCAAGCAGCTGTGTAAGTTGCTCCTCTCTCTCCTCTCTCCGCTACAACTCTCTCTACCTCATTCCAATAATTCTTCTTTCTCTCTCCACCTGTTTACTTATTTACCTGACCTTCTCCAGTCTCACAGCTGTGTTAAGCGGCCTCCTTCTCCTAGCTCCCCTCGCTGTGCTAAGTGAGGTTTTCCCCCACTGTGTTAAGAGGTGTCCTTCTTCTCCTTGCTCCCCTCGCTGTGTTAAGTGAGGTTTACCCCGCTGTGTTAAGCGGTGTCCTTCTTCTCGTAGCTCCCCTCGCTTTGTTAAGTGAGGTTCTCCCTCGCTGTGTTAAACGGCATCCTTCTCCTAGCTCCCCTCGCTGTGCTAAGTGAGGTTCTTCCCCGCTGTGTTAAGCAGTGTACTTCTTCTCCTAGCACCCCTCGCTGTGCTAAGTGAGGTTCTCCCCCGCTGTGTTAAGCGGTGTCCTTCTTCTCCTAGCTTCCCTCGCTGTGCTAAGTGAGGTTCTCCCCCCCACGTGTTAAGCGATGTCCTTCTTCTATTCCTAGCTCCCCTCGCTGTGCTAAGCGAGGTTCTCCCCCGCTGTGCTAAGCGGTTATCCTACACCTACCTTCCTCACTGTGCTAAGTGAGATATCCTCGCCCGCTGTGTTAAGCGGCCGTCCTACTCTCACCTTTCTTGTCTCCCCTTTCTTGTCTCCAATATAATCTTACCTCTTCTACCCTCCCCCCCACTTTTTTTTTTTTTTTTTTTTTTTTCCCCCTCTTCACACTCTATTTAATATCTATCATATTACCGTATTGTTATTGTGAAATATATTATATAAAACATGTTATTGTTATTATTAATTAGCTCACTAATGTACTAGCTATCCTCATAAAATGTACTGACTTGTTATATATACAATGTGCAAAAAGTATTTTGTAATATCTTGATGTATGTTAAAGAGCAAGTCGCCAAAAGTTGCGAAACTCTTAATAAATAAATATCAAAAAATATCTTGTCTCCCTCTTTCCTTCAGTAACCCTATTCACACTCGCTGTGATAAGTGAGGTGAATCCTAATACAAGAAAACACAATCTATCCCGACCTTCTGATACTACGCACACGCACGCAACTAACTAAAACTCACTCATGAACAAACAAACAAGAAAAAACGCGTTATATATAGATTTAGCCCACTCAGCCCCCCCCCTTATTTACACTCATGGCTTCGTGGCTTATAAGGTGTGGAATTAATTCAAAATGAATCTTAATCAAGAGGTTAAGAGGTGTCCTTCTTCTCCTTGCTCCCCTCGCTGTGTTAAGTGAGGTTTACCCCGCTGTGTTAAGAGGTGTCCTTCTCCTTGCTCCCCTCGCTGTGTTAAGTGAGGTTTCCCCCCGCTGTGTTAAGAGGTGTCCTTCTTCTCCTTGCTCCCCTCGCTGTGTTAAGTGAGGTTTACCCCGCTGTGTTAAGCTAATTCTTCAGGGATTCTGCTTACTCTGCCTGCTTTGATGAGGAATGTGCTTAGTTATGCAGTTCCTGCGTGACAGGAATTTTATTGTGTACTTGCAAATACAATTTATTTGCTTTGACATTTTATTTAACTTCATAATTATACCGAGACGGAAATATTAGTGAAATTCGTTACTGTTTTGTACAATTAGTAGAAGGTTTTTATATCTAGAACCGGCTTTGGTTTAATATCTGTTTTATGCTAACGCGATTGCAGGCTTGAGAAGTCTAAGCTTATTAGCCCGGAGGGAAAGAAAGACAAATGGCTAGTCCTTGAGTTTATCATCATTTAGTCAGACTAACTCTAGGAGTTCAGCCGATTTGCAAACTAGATCTTTCACTACAGTTTTAGGACAGACTTTTTTCTCCTTTTAAAAATAAAACTCTTCTACTAGGAGCTCATGATACTGAGTGCAGCAGTTAAGCCTGAAATCTTTAGGCACTAATAAGGTGTATTGGGTTTTCCGGCAAGTTCGTAAAGATTTTGAAAATAATGTTTTATCTTAATTATTTTTTATTTATTTTATTTACGTACTTCCTTTTGAAAGCAATGCCCTAAAAATGGGGGTTTGCGCTTACGATTTATAACTGTAATACCACTACAAGTTACTGTAAATTAATAACAAAATGAAAAATGAAAAAAGATAGAAATTATAATCGATTGCATAAATAAATAAAAACCGACATGGAGCAATAAGAAGGCAGCTCCTTCTTTCACATTTTTAGTCAATTAGAAAAAAAAAACGTTTTAAAATTCAGTTTCTTGATATTTTTTTTTCATTTTGTTTTACTTATTATAATGGTCCATAACGACCACACTCTATCTTTTTTAGAGTGGCAGTGTCAGGTTTAATGATTTGGAGCTGCACTCCTTATTGCACCACGCTCATAAAAAAACAAAAACAAATTTACGACTTTATATACTAAAATTAAGAAAATTTTGTTTTGATCACATTTTTAATTTAGGACAGTCTTATGATAATACAAAAAAAAAAAAAAAAAAAAAAAAAAAAAAAAAAAAAAAAAAAATTGATTAATGCAAAATTCAGTCGTCTTCTGGCATTGGTTCTGTCAAATCATCATCGTGAGTGTAAATAAAGAAGCTACACATTCTAATGCATTATTGAACGGGATATCATTTTCGCCAACATATTAGTCTGTGAGACACATTAAGTCATTGTATTTATCAGTTTTTAATAGCAGGAGTTGGCTGTACGGAGATGGAAAGTCAATATATGGGATAATTTTTGAATCAATGATAATGTTCTAACCTGAAAATCTCCAAAAATGGACCTGCCTCCTTATTGCTATACTCCCGTCAATAATAATAATACTTGCATAAGCAATAGTTTGTATCTTCTAGTTATAGTTTATATCTTCAGGATTCCATAGCAAATGTTCTCATGTTTAAGGATGCTATGGTAAAATAGTGGAAGTTTTGGGTTTGAGATTCATTCTGATCCTCGAGAAAATTATAAGGTTTTCGAGAGGGATGTTTATAACGTCTGGAAGATATGATTATCTATACGGATTGGTATTAGGCATGGAGCTAATATCTTATGAGGATGGAAGAACAGCATTTCCCGATGAAGCTTCTGGAAGGTGGAGTACGAGGATGAGGGCGTCCTAGATTCGGAGGACGGGAGACGTGGAAGATGACCTCAAGACTCTTGGCGTACGAAGGTGGAGAAGAGCGGACATGGACAGGGACGAAGGCCAAGGTTCTTCAAGGATCATAGAGCCAGCGAAAGTAAAAGTAAGTAATGTCGTCGTGGACTTTCCGAGTGGAAAAGCGTTTATTCATAACTTTTTTTTTTGGACAGTCAAATATTCGGCAGATTTGACCTTTTGACAGTGGAATACTGTCCCTTTTATAGAGTGAACTAAGATTCAAGATTTGGCTCTACCAGCAGAAATTAGTAAAGATTGAAAATGAAAGATGCACTTTTTCACATTCGGTACTTTGCATTTGTATCAACAATATCTTGTAAATATACTCTAGCTGATTGATATTAGAGATGAGAAAGATTTTCTTGGGTTTTATGGGTATTAAGCTTCTACTAGGGAAACCCGCTTTTGTCGGCGGTCTTCTTAAGCTACGTATATTTTCTTAAATATTTCGAAAGAGACAGCGCAATCGTCTTGATTTTGGGGGGAGGACTGGACGCTCCGGGTGATTTGGGAGGTATGAAATACTAACAATCTACAACTTGGAATAGTTAGCGAACTAAAACGCTATTGCGCCAAAATACAATATTTTTTTCTGATTTACGGAATTTAATCTATTATTAAGGTTTTAAGGTGCTACCTACTTTCTGCCTATGACGCTCCCAGTATCGAGATCTACTTGTGTACTAAGTTACGTCAAAATCGGGCAGACGGTGTGAATTTGTATACACCTGTAAAGTACTTCATGAAGCAGCCTACAGAGGCCAGCACCAGAGCCTGCGAGTAGATGGCTCTTATCAAAGAAAGGCCAGCGCTCCTTAGTTAGACAGTGACTGTTGATATAAATTGAAATAAACTGCATTACATGATTATACAATGATGTAAAAATGAGTTCGAGTTATTCTAAATATCAAGAACATCAAAAAATAATTTTTATATGTTATTCAAAATGGCAGTCAGAATCTCAATGGTTCAGTGTAGCCAAGTTTCCTTCTACAAATATTTTGACCAAATTTTAAAATTTGACTATTTAGACTTAGCCTAGGAGATTTTTCGTATCGAGACCTACCTGTGTGCTAAAATCATCAAAATCGGTTAAACGGTGTGGATTTGCATAAGGATCAAACAGATGGACAAACAAACAGGTGATTTATATATATGTTGCGGATCAAGCAGAGAGATAGAGGAAAAATTGAATAGACAGTCTGACTACCTTCTGGGTCATTCCATGTCAAATCAACACACTTTTTTACCTCACCCTTTCAGATATTAATGAAAATTTGTACACCCAAGGTGGGTGTTGGGAAAAATAAAAATACCAAATTTCAAATTTTTATCTAAAACGCTTTTGAAAATAGGGCCATGTAAAGTTTTCAAAAAGCGGTCAAAATCTCGCTTTTTCATAACATTTAAATAGTCATAACTCCTCTCTAGTTTACGTTACAAACATAGGGAAGGTGGCAATGTTTAGCTCTTTATATGCCCTTACAAATGACATGCAACAACATTGACGCCTTCCCCATGTTTGTAACGTAAACAGGAGAGGAGTTATGACTATTTAAATGTTATGAAAAAAGCGAGATTTTAACCGCCTTTTGAAAACTTTACATGGCCGTATTTTCAAAACCGTTTTAGATAAAAATTTGAAATTTGGTATTTTTATTTGTCCCAACGCCTACATTGGGTGTACCAATTTTCGTTAATATCTGAAAGGGTGAGGTAAAAAAGTGTGTTGATTTGACATGGAAGACTCTCTCCAAGACTCGTAAGGGAGTGGCGAGAGCGCATGCTCCCCACTACCTACGACAGACTGGAAGGGATGAGGGGCAGGTATATAAGCCTGCTCTCAGCAGCTAGAAGCGAGCCTTCCATTGCAGGATCCTTCAGCAAGCAGGATGAATCCAGCAAAGGTAGACTTGAAAAAGTGTACTCTACCATCAAACACTGACAATTATTTGTGGAATAGAACTCGCACGAGCCAGCAATTTTGATTTGTAAATTTTCATTCGGTGTAGGAGAAAAAAAAAAAAGGCAGAGGTCTCCAAGCAGCTGTGTAAGTTGCTCCTCTCTCTCCTCTCTCCGCTACAACTCTCTCTACCTCATTCCAATAATTCTTCTTTCTCTCTCCACCTGTTTACTTATTTACCTGACCTTCTCCAGTCTCACAGCTGTGTTAAGCGGCCTCCTTCTCCTAGCTCCCCTCGCTGTGCTAAGTGAGGTTTTCCCCCACTGTGTTAAGAGGTGTCCTTCTTCTCCTTGCTCCCCTCGCTGTGTTAAGTGAGGTTTACCCCGCTGTGTTAAGCGGTGTCCTTCTTCTCGTAGCTCCCCTCGCTTTGTTAAGTGAGGTTCTCCCTCGCTGTGTTAAACGGCATCCTTCTCCTAGCTCCCCTCGCTGTGCTAAGTGAGGTTCTTCCCCGCTGTGTTAAGCAGTGTACTTCTTCTCCTAGCACCCCTCGCTGTGCTAAGTGAGGTTCTCCCCCGCTGTGTTAAGCGGTGTCCTTCTTCTCCTAGCTTCCCTCGCTGTGCTAAGTGAGGTTCTCCCCCCCACGTGTTAAGCGATGTCCTTCTTCTATTCCTAGCTCCCCTCGCTGTGCTAAGCGAGGTTCTCCCCCGCTGTGCTAAGCGGTTATCCTACACCTACCTTCCTCACTGTGCTAAGTGAGATATCCTCGCCCGCTGTGTTAAGCGGCCGTCCTACTCTCACCTTTCTTGTCTCCCCTTTCTTGTCTCCAATATAATCTTACCTCTTCTACCCTCCCCCCCACTTTTTTTTTTTTTTTTTTTTTTTTTTCCCCCTCTTCACACTCTATTTAATATCTATCATATTACCGTATTGTTATTGTGAAATATATTATATAAAACATGTTATTGTTATTATTAATTAGCTCACTAATGTACTAGCTATCCTCATAAAATGTACTGACTTGTTATATATACAATGTGCAAAAAGTATTTTGTAATATCTTGATGTATGTTAAAGAGCAAGTCGCCAAAAGTTGCGAAACTCTTAATAAATAAATATCAAAAAATATCTTGTCTCCCTCTTTCCTTCAGTAACCCTATTCACACTCGCTGTGATAAGTGAGGTGAATCCTAATACAAGAAAACACAATCTATCCCGACCTTCTGATACTACGCACACGCACGCAACTAACTAAAACTCACTCATGAACAAACAAACAAGAAAAAACGCGTTATATATAGATTTAGCCCACTCAGCCCCCCCCCCTTATTTACACTCATGGCTTCGTGGCTTATAAGGTGTGGAATTAATTCAAAATGAATCTTAATCACGCATAAAGTGAATTTCGTTTAATTCGCAAAATAAATGTAAAAGCAGTTTTTTTTCTGAACTAACCTCGAAAGAAAGTTCCTGTTTCCTCTAACGCAATTTTTTATTCTTTCTACTTAATAATTTAATGGGTACAGGAAAATTCCCCGACAAATTCCAAAGTTGCTTTAATAACGAACCAGACATTAATGTTTAATATTACATCTAGTAAAGACTAGATGGGGTCTGAGGGAGCTATCCATCGAATGGAATTGCTGAGTATGATGGTGTAGCCAGCGGTAGGGGATTTTCTGATGGCAAAACTCGCCAAGTGTAACGGTCACACCCCCTGATTCGACCCTTCCGACCAACCCTCTACATTATCCAGCCCTTGGCATTTCTTGCATCATTTACCCCCTACACAATTCTTATTTAATTATACTCGTTTTTTATTTCTGAGTTATTATTTTTCTTATCATAAATTGATAATAAAGAAAGTTACTTTCACGATGAAAACTACACGAAAAATCCTCACTAAATCCTTGAGCGCATTGATTGATCTGATGGCACAATCCGATTGCTCTATCGAAATTCGCATAAGAAACATATTCGTAGAGAATTTAATAAGCGTCAGAATGGATATTGTATTTTTACAAACGGCTGTTAGATATATTTTTTATTTATTTGTTTATTTATTGACTTAAGAGCTTCACAGCAATATTAATATGTCCTAACATAATTAAAAAAAATAATAACAAATTCATTTATATTTAAAAACCCAAGATTAGTATCATAGTTAGAAAATTAAGAGAAAGGCGTGTAAAATAAGAAGAGAAATAATAATAATAATAAAAAAAAGAAAAAAATCAGTACCTAACCATAATGATTATTTATTTATTTATGAGCGTCCGTAACTAAGGCGACTCGCTCTGAACAAAAATTGCATATATAATATACATACAAAAATTAAATATATACATCTAATCTCATTTTGCACATTTTTATCCAAATATACAAATGGAAATTTATATAAACATTAGTTAGCAATTCATTATACATCTAGTTATAAGTGAGTACAATATTACAATATACCTGAATATATGAAAAATCAATATTACAATAATGCATAAAGTTTATACAGATAATCATTTATGTTTACAGCATTTTACAAGGTTGCAAGATAAGGGGTTTCACACTCCTTTAGTTTTATATTGTCAAATGTTTTATATGAAATCTGTAATGATTAATACTACATACATTGTGCGTTCAAAATCAAATACGTTTTCTTAAATTTATACCTAAGAAATAAATTAATATTTTTCAATTCTTTATATAAAACGTTTTAAAAGGGATGTTAAATTATCAAGAAAAAAGAAATGGTGGCTCTGTGTCTGACGAACGGAAGACCTCTTTTTACGGGCGATAGTCCGCAGTCGGCAATTTTTATTCTACAACAAAAAACTAAAATTATTTCGGAAGAATAAGGAGAATTCTAGTAAAGTACGTACAATTTTTAAGAAATCTACTATATATTTGTCAAATACCACTCAGTCACTCACTGACTCACTCACTCACTGGCTCACTCACTCACTGACTCACTCACTCACTGACCTATCATCGCCCAGCCCAAACCGCTCGACAATATATAGCGCAGGCACTCGATAAGAAAGGATTTTTTGATATTCGAATTTTTAAGTATTTTTAGAGGGGTGTAAAGTTTTAGTTGGTTAGAGCAGGCAAGCCTTGGTAACATGCGTTGCTAGGAAGATAAAGAACAGCTGTTACCGTACAATATCTATTTCATAGTATTATTTTTAATTGAGGTTAATTTCAACTATTATGGAAGACCTTGAATTAAAAGAAATAAACTATGATTTTGTCCCTCATAGTGTTTACGCCCTGGTGATGGCCCATCCGAGGTAATTATATTCAGAACCACTTGACACAAAAATTTGAAATTTTGCACGGACAATCCTTTTAGAATGTAAACACTCACTAAGAAAGGTTTTTTTTTTTTTTTATATTCAAATGTTTAAGTACTTTTAGGGGGGTTTGAATTATTAAGAAGTTCCTCATCGGCTCAAAAATGGTTGGATTTTGATAACATTTATTACAAAAATCGTTCTTCTCATTTAAAAGGTCAAGTTCATTAACCGGTTGAATCCGTTTACTGGAACGTGGTTTTTGGAGCGAAATTTTTGCGAACGATTTCTTAACGTAGGAAAACGAATGAAACCATTTTATAAGCGAGTTCTGTAGCCATTTACCAGAAAAATTTATAGAAATACTTTTCCAAACTAATTTTCTGTTTGGGTATTAAGAAACGAAGTATATGAAAAAAAATTGTATGCATGGTGATACAAAGTTTTCGGATCTCAGTATTTTCGGAGCTCGTAGTAAGTGGAAGGCGGCTACTCGAAAGATTACTAAATTCTCTACAATAAGATTCTGTTGAGAGGTTCGGTGGGGCGATGTCTATCGAAGAGATAAGTGCTTAAATCTTCAAATTTGTTAGTTTTATGCTTTTCTACGTGTATTTGTCTCTGTTTACCTAATTTTTTACCTCCACATGGTGTTTCCTGGGTAACTTTAAAGTCCGTGCAATAATAAGCCGTACAAAATTATGTAGTAGCGTTAATTTTGGTCATATCTTATTTAACATAATATAAGAAATACTTATCGGCCGTGGTGAAGCACGGGTATTCAGCTAGTATTAATTATTTTCGAAAATGGTGAAAATTATTTATTTTTTATTAAAAAATCCGCCGGCAATCGGTCATAAAATCGTTACATTTGAATGAATAAAAAAATCTCTACGTATTTTTCTAGCAAATATCATTATTAACCTGCAGTTTAAAGGTAAAGTTTATCCGGCAAAAATTAAAGACGACAGAGTATCGTCCGATTTGAAAAAAAAAAAAAACAGTTTGGAGGAAATGACTTTAAAATTTAATGTTCTGAAATTTTAGTTTTTTTCCTATTTAATTTTTTTCAAAATGTAATAAAGATAGAAAAAAATTGGTTTTAATTTTGAAATGTATTAAAGAAGGACCAAAAGAAAACTTAACAATTAAAAAGGGACCAATCGAACCTCGCTTAAAAAATTATCTTCAACAATTACCCCTTAATAAGAGTACAATGATCAAGTTTGTTGATACAGATATTTGTTATGTACAAAATGACTAACACGGTAAAAGTAAAATAAAAACGAAAAAAAAATTGTAAGAAGCCAACCATTGTTGGCACTTTGAGAGCTGTCTAAATAAATATTTGTGAGTGAATCGTTATTGTCTGGATAGGATTGGATTATATGGATACACCTTAATGAGATGATAAGACAGCATTTGGAAACGGGTTTTAGCAAGGTCAAGGAAAATTGGGATGTTTAGGTCATTGTGGAGGGTTTCGTTGGATAAATAGAAAGGGGCATTTGCAATTTTTCGGAGGACTTTTGACTGGAATGCCGTATTCTGTTGATGTTGGATGGTTTTGCTCATTGTCGGATTGCCTTAGAAAATTTTCTAATTAGTACAATCGTAGCGTTATGAGGTCATCCTCATAAGAGAGTTTTCACCCATTCGAAAATAATTTGTTTTGGATATAAGTACACTTATTTGTTTATAAAAAATGTCCCCCTCGGAACCCAGGAGTAGAAGAACCTACCTTCCTAGATCTTAATGGAACGAAAGTCCAAAATATGGTACTGGTGGATGGGTTGGTGGCTGGTGCCACTTTGTGGCTCAGTGTTTACAGAAGTATTGGCCTGTGTTGGATTGCCTTTAAAAATGAATATTGTTTAGTAATAAATAAAGTCATACAAAAATAATGATGGTTTGTCTATTTGAACTTATTATGATAAAGTTTCTAAAGATTTAAGAGACCGAAATAAAAACGGTCGGGCTATCACATTGAATCAGACAGTGCTGTAAGAATAATACTAAACAAGACCGAAAGAGAAGGATCATTGCCTCTGGAAAATAAAGCCACCCCTCCCTCCCTTATAAAAGATATTCTTTTATGCTTTGTAATTAGCCGGAATCATTTTTAGAAAGCATTTAAGAAAAATATACTTGTTTTTCTCTCTAGAGAGTTTTTATGGCCGAATTTCATTAAGGGAATAAAACGCTTATGAGCGTCGGGCCTGTTTATCAGCCGCTGGAGGAATGAGTCCCACTCCCCGAGTGATGACTTATAAACAGATCGACAGCATTAAAGTGCAACCCCAAGCATTTTCAGCTCGATGTGGTTAATGGCTTAGATATGATGGGTATTTTCTCGCCGGATCGTAAAGTCCCTTTAATGTCATGAATAAGTTTTCAAGTATGGCGCGTCGTCCGAACAGCTCTTCGCGGGATTAATGATACAAAAGGGCGTAAAATGAGATACAATTGCTCCTTACACTTACAGCTGTAAATACCGTAATCAAAAAGTCCGACTCGCCGACTCCTTGCGGGTCTCCTTCTGACAATTTTCCTTGCGCGGTGCAGACTGGAGAGACTGGTTTCGTGAAACTGATTTCATGAAGTGGGTTTCAAGAAACCGGTTTTACAAATCAGCGAAATTAAAGTATCATGAAACGCCGTCTGGACGAACCTATATAATCCTTTCTATTAGTTGCAAGCAACTTGAGTTTTACGTTTCACGAAACCAGTTTCCTCAGTGTGCACCGGGCTTAACGCGTCTTTTGAAACTGAGGTAACACGAAATAAGGAAAACTATGGAGCCAACCTCCTCAATTCACCAAATGTTCAATTCAGTGGACAAAAGTTAGAGGTAAAAAATTCCGATAGTACCTGTGATTAGAAGACAAGTGCCTTGTATGAGTTTCTGGTAAAAGTTTCTTTTTAAATAATTCTATTTTATATTCATTTTGTCTTCTTACACATTAGTTTTACTATTTATTTTATTATTTTTATACACACTATTTTTCAAGAAATGAAAAACTGCAAAGGTCACGGTACCTCTAGGGCGCGTGAAGAGGTTTACCTCGCGGCCCTCCAGGAGGTCTCGCCCGACTGCTTTTGAAGACAAAATTGTTTGTCTTGTCGAGAGGTGTATCACGTGGCTTCTCCGTGATTGGTCCGTTTAAGGGTCATCCTCTACTACCCCATTTCACCCTCTTTGGTGAAACTTTGTTGCAAATGCATGAATATGTTTCATGAGTCACCTTCGTTTTTTTCTGAAATTTGTTTGGATATTCCATAAGTTGCTACAGTTATTCTGTCAGTTCTTGTCGCACTTGATTTATGGGATGAGCACTAAACTTACGATTACTTAAAGTGCCGATTAGCCACCATTTACATGCTGTCGACATGTCATTACTATCTTCACTACTGTCACTTAACATTGTAAAAAAATAAACAATTCTAAAAACCTCCCTCCTTGCAACACAGATGAAGACTGACCCCTCAAATCATCTGTAACTGAGAAAGCAGCGCGGTAACTCTCTTCACTATGTGTCACTCCCTCTACCTAGACCAGATACATAAGTAGAACCAGATACAGCTTCACAGAACCTACAATACCATTCAACTCAAATTGAACACTAGTGCAAAAGGTAGCGCATCGAGATATACTCTCGAAAAATATCACCAAATAACCTTCACCCTTCGACGTAAAACATGTTGTCTCGCCTCCTTTCACAACAATCTGTTACCCATAACCAACACCATCCGATACCTTGGGTTTTTCCTTGACTCGCGATTAACTTGGATTGTACACACTAAACTCAAATGACAAGAAGATTCGGACAACTGTACAGACTACCAAGCCGATCATCATACTTAACTATACATAATAAACTAACTGTCTACAACTCACTAATAAAACCTATATGGACTTGCGGAATAGAACTCTGGGGGACAGCAAAGCATTCCAAAATCCACCGAATCCAAAACTTTCTTACGTACCATAATCACATAAGTATCGTGAAGTGATAAAAAATCAGTTTAATTATAATATTGAGAGTGGTATAACTCTGACTAAGATAATTTGAAGAAATATATATAATAATATAAATCACACCAATAATTAAGTTCGTGTATTAAAATTTGTCTGTATTTAAAAATGGCACCGAGGTACTTGCAGATGCATTCCCAGTTTCTCTTCTATAGTAATAAATGTATTGCCATAATACTTGGTGACCCTTTGTATGTATACAAAAAATCCCTACATAATGGCCCTAACATCGCATTTGTCCTTGACCTCGCCTAAACCCGTTTCCAAACGTTCCACTCGAAAATGTCTTACCATCCTAATCCTGAAGGTCAATCCTTATCTTCCCAATTCCATCCAGACAATCCTCCCAAGCGGCTTAAGAGACAGTGGCCCCGAGACAATTTATTTGCCTGATCTTTTCATGATCAATAAAATATTTATTGAGACACCTCTGGAAGTGCCAACAATGGTTGGCTTCTTCCAAATTTTGTATTTTTTTTTTATTTCATTTTACTTTTGCCAGTTTTGTCAACTTGTACATAAAATAATCTGCATCAACATACTTGGTCATTGTACTGTTAACCTGCACAGATTTCCAATAAATAAAAAAATAAAATAAATAAATAATACTTGAGCCTAAACTCTTTCAAAACTGGACATACTGCAAGGAAATGGATGGTGTTTTTCTTCTTCTTTTAGCTTGTACATAGAGCAACGGGACCTCTCTCCTATTCGCCAAGGCTTTTTTAAATTTCTTATTTAATCACAAAAAGGTCCCTCTCCCTTAGGAAGGGAGGAAACGTGCCAATTTTGAAAACAAATAAGTAAATTATAGAAAGAAAAAAAGTAAGAATTGAACTCTTTAGACATGTTGTTTTGATTCGACAATTGAAGGGAAATTAATAAATCAAATAATTTTTATGACGACCTGAAGAGGGGGGGGGGGTTATGAATCGGAAATAATATCTTTTCAAGGGGGGAGTATAAAACTGGACTTTACAACCGATTATTTATATCAGCCATGTTTCACCGAGGGTAGTTACTCCTTTAACTACTGTTATAGTTGTCTGTCATCGGGGTTTTATGGTTAGGGGTTGGTGGTCCTTCGAAGGAGTGGGGGATGGTTCCCTCTTTAAGAGAATCCCTCCCTTCGGGTGGCTGTCTCGTATAATTTATTATATTGGAAGAATATTCATCGTCACGGAGCATCTATTGGATAAATGGGTTTCATTCCGACTCCGTAGTCATCGCTTAAAAACCCAATACCCATTAAAGGGTGGTTTTTATGTCCGACAGATTTATGCCTATTGTAAAGGAGATATACGCTGGGTGTTTTTATATTAAATATTCACAAGTTTTGGGAATGGGTAGAAAACCATGACAAACAATGTCAAAAAGGTTTTTTTTTTTTTTTCTTTTTTTTCTTCGATGAATCGTTTTTGTAAAAGAATTTCTTTTTAAAAGAAATAGGATGAAAGTTGTTTTAAGGAAATTTCCTAGCGCCTAGTGTCGTGGTTTCCCACATCGAGGGTGATGATTTTTTAATAATTCGTCCATGATCTAAAAATTAAATAGAATCCGATGTTATGTGATTAAATAGGGCTTTAATAATAATAATAATCGATCTAATTATGTAGTTTCCAACAATAAAAAAAAACTAATAATATTAATAAAAAAGGATAATTAATAATACAAAAATAAATAAATCGTTAAGAATGATGAGTTTTTAATAATTAGTTCCTATTCTAAGATTTTTTTATCAATCAGAGAAAAGTATTACATTGAAAAACGCTAAGATGAAAAAGCTCATTCCAGTTCGTTTTCTTATAATTTATAAAAATGTCGATTTAGTAATTTAATACTAGAGAAGGCGGATTAACTAGGGAGTAAATATAGTTGGACAAAATAATTGTATGGATTATGCAATGATAATTTCTTCGATAACGATAGTATAATTACCAGGATAACGCATTAAAATCGGAGAATAATGTCTTAGATAACGTACAATAACGGTAGGATACTTTCATTGATAACACATGGTAATGAAAGGATAATTTCGTGGATAACGCACGATAGCGGTGAGATAATTTCTTGGATAACGGATGATAGAGGTAGGCTAATTATTTGGATAACGCATTACATCGGAGGATAACATCTTGGATAACAAGTGACAATGGTAGGATAATATTATGGAACGCACGATAATGTGAGAGTAATATCTCGAATAAAGGATGCTAATGGTAGGATATTTTCTTGGATAACGAATGATAGTGGTAGGATAATATCTTGAACAACGGATAATAATGGCTGGATAATTTCTTGGGTAGCGCTTGTTAATGGGAGAATAATTTTCTTGGATAACGAATTATAATGGGAGATGAATTTCTTGGATAACTCATAAGAATGTTGTGATAATTTCTTGGATAACGCATGATAATCTAACACTAATGTCTTAGAAAATGCTTAATTATGGGAGGAGAATTTCTTGGATAACACATGATTATGGGTGGATAATTTGTTGAATGACGTATGATTATGGAAGGATAATTTCTTTGAAAACGCTTGATAACGAGAGGATAATTTCTTGGATAACGCATGATAATGGTAGGATAGTTTTTGGGTAGCGCTTGATATTTGGATAATAATTTCTTGGATAACGGATGATAATGTGCAGGATAATTTCTTCGATAACTCATAATAATGGTAGAATAATTTCTTGGATAACGCATGATTAAGAGAGAATCATTTTTTAGGTAACGCATAATAATCGGAAGATAATTTCTTGGATAACGGGTGATCATGGTAGGATAATTTCTTGGATAACGCCTAGTTGTAGTAGGAAACTTTTTCAGATTATCATGCTAATGGAATAACCATTTATTGAATACTACAAGAAAATATGAGGATTATTGAAGAAAATTAATAATATATTATAATAATTAGCATTGAAAATTGATTATTGAATATTTTTACTCCTGAGTTTTATAATATTGTTCAAGAGAATTGACCCGCTCCAGAAACCTACTTTCCATACAAGTAGTAGACAACCTCCCTATTTCTACCAGCCACGACATAAACATAACACCACATGTGTAGGCCTCGCTAGACACAAGCCCTACCGAGACACGCACAGCTGTAAATATGGACCCAAGGCTGTAGGCCAATAAAGATACGTGTTTGGACCTCTCTCTCTCCTGGAAGCTCGGCGGGGATTATGTTTACCCAAGGATATAGGGTCCAAGACCCTTCTACCTTAGGTCCAAGGATAAATCAACGGAGGGTCCTAAAGCTAAATCCTTTTACAGCCGTACTATACAACATTCTGGGATACTTCTAATAACGCAAGACTTCCTGAATGACACTAAAACTTATCATTTTATAGATATCGTAAAACCCCCGGTATAAATTGTGGGGTAACACCGACACTCCATCATTTCCTCGACAAATATCTCCGTTAGCAGAATTTTTCCCTTTTAGCAGATTCCGAATATTGTAGCTAGTGGTGTTGAACTCATAAAAGCATATTAGCAAAATTACTTTAAATCTAGGTTTCTTGGCATCTCGTAAAATAGCGTGTTATATCTGTTAATTCAACTTACAGAAATTCGTTCATGTGAACAACAATATAAGTCGAATTAACATAGTTTGTTTCAATGAATCTCTGTGGCATAATACTTAACACGTATTGATATTTTTATGTTAAATCAAGTATTTCATGTTCAGAGTGGCGCCATTGCTGCAGCCCCCCCCCGAAATCGGTAAAAATGTCTTATAAAAAAAACTTAAAAATAAATTAAATCACAATTGTGGCATGAACACATTTCCCAATGGTGACTTACTTCGGACCCAAATAATGGCAAGTGCGAAACGCAGATCATAATATGACTGATTTAGCTTCCAAAAGGAAAGACAAATAAAAAGCTCTAAACCATAATATTGGCTTTTTTGTTATGGTTTGCAGCAATGTCTTCCAACGCCATTTTTAACAACGTCGGTGTCATTTTAAAAATGCATTTATGAAGTTTTAACCTGACTGTTCAAGATTTGGCAGACATCATTTACCATCAGTTGGTGCCAATCACTCTGGCTGTCGGAGCACCATAATAAAAAATAAAAAATATATCAGTACGTGTTGGATGAAAGCGTATCGGGGGGAGGGGGCTAACCTCGGGGAGACCATTTATTTTGTTATTGTTCTCTGGGGAATTATATATATAAAAAAATAATCGTCATGAAAATATTCTCTGGAAACTATATTATTTGTGTATTCTCTGGTACCTAATTTTAATTTAGGTATCGAAAGGTCTTCGAAACAGATAAAATTCAAAGAAAATGGTAATTGGGCATTATAAAGAGCTTCATTAATAACTTCGAATGCGCTAATACTGCTAGCAAGTTTGGTGAATAACTTGGTAAGTTCTTTTGAGCTCATTATTATTTAAACCATTAAATTTTGAAAGTTATTTTACTACATTGGAGTCGAAAAGAAATTGTTATTGAAAAAATTGGATGTTAGAGAACCTGTCGAATGTTAAAAAGAGCTGCCCTGAAAAGTTGAGATTTTGAACTTACCAAGTTTATTCCCTGTGACCATCCATATAACTACAGTAATCCATCTCCAAAATACTCCCAAAGTTTGCATTAAACTTAGAAAGAATATTAACAATTTCCCTATCATAATTCAACGAATAATACCCTCTCCGTACGGGAGATAATTCTCGTACAAAGGCTTAGCTGTAAAAAAATGTCTTGGAATAAAGCAAACGTATACAATGCTCCTCTGTACAATCAAGGGCCTTATGCTAGTCACGTATCCCTTGCAAGTCTTTGTAGATGTGATATGCACGGTATGTATTGATCTTCAGGAGGGAATATACTTTCAACTTGTCCTTTATATATATATACAGCTGCTCTCGGGAAAACATTGCACGGAATTAAGTGTTTTTAACGGGGTTCCTCCTTCCCTCCATTGGAAGAAAACCTGCCTATGATGTTGATCAGATGTCACAATCCGGAAGTGCCGACTAGAAACTTTCAAGTTTCAGAATCATAAAAATAACGGTGGTTGACATTTTTACAGGGTGGCCCAGATAAGTGGGACACAAAAGAAATAACTCCTAATCTATTGGAGATATCAACATTTTTCAAAAGAGCAAATTTGTAGTTTTCGTCAAGATATATGAGATGTTGCCCTAGGAAATAATAAGATAACCCTTCTAATGGCTCAAATTGAACTTCGAAGGGAAGGGTTCCCTCTTTACCCATATGTTGCATTACATTTCCTAAAAGTACTCAAAAACAAGCAAGAACTGTGCAAAAAGATTTTCTATGCGTCAAGTTGTTCTCTGTAAAAACACTGAGTTTTGAAAAAAAGGGCTCTTTGATTTATTCAAGTACTATTTTTTGGGGGGGGAGGGGGATTCAGCTTTGGAGAGTGTGCTCAGCGTTGAACAAAACTATTCCGTTTAGTCTGAACTAAAAAAGAAAAAAAAAATATTGGGGCTTTAGGCAGAAGAGTTGACAACATTTCAGAACAAAAATAACGAAGGAGTTGTTGTTCCTTATGGCATGTTCACATGATTTCGCGGGGGAAGAATAGAATTAATAGGAAGTCGTTGATAACTTTAAGGATTAAGAAATAAAGACTGAATCAGATATTATGTCGCAGTACCTTACTGTCACCCTATTCATTCTTAACTGTACTCAGAAAAAATGCGTTGGTGCTTGGTGAGTGCGGGGAAAATTATCGCGGTGCAGCTGAGCGATATGCCCAGAAATATCCCAGGAGACGTCACTCAAGCAGGAAATTTAATATTATATATATATATATATATATATATATATATATATACATATATATATATATATATATATATATATATATATATATATATATACATATATATATATATATATATATATATACATATATATATATATATATATATATATATATATATATATATATATATATATAATACGTCGAAGAAGGCGAGAACACTTGCTCTTCCCACAAAATTTATTAATTTTGCACATAGCCTTTCAAGTTATATGTGCCACCATCAGGTGCACATCATGTTCGTTAATGTTGTTACAGAATAGTTGTGTTCCGGTAGAATCTCGAAAAGGTGAATTCATGTTTTACGTTCTTCCGGTGGTGGTGTTGTTTAATTTTAGATGTAGACATACGTGGTAATGGGAAGATGATGGTTTTTTTTTCATTTTCTGTTATTAATGAACCCTACTACCGGAAGAATGTTAAAATATATATGTGTGTGTGGAAAAGATATGAATATTTCTTTTAACAGTTAACAAAAAAATAAAAAAATAAAAATAAACATCCCAAAGCACGGATACAGATTATATGGAAGTACGCTATGTTGACGCGATTCCTGCGAGGCTGTTTCATATCTAATTCCTGAAAATAAAGAATCTACTTTAGGAGCATAAAGCAATAATAACATCCCTAAATTTCAGAAGGACTAGAAATCCATTTGAAAAGCAATTTCCTTGACAAATATGTAGGTACGAAGGGTTTCTGTATTATATTTTGTACTTAGCCCCCCCTCCCGTAGACCTTGAAGAAATACTGCTATTTCTCCTATAAAAATAGCGTGAATGTTTCTAGTCACGTTTGAATGGAGATGGTGGCCGCCATCTTTTATACCAGGCTCTATATGCTTTATCGATATCATCTTGTCCTTATCTAGGCATATATCGATACTAGTCTATATAGGCTCTATTACCTACACATACATTCTCTATTTTTATATGTATTCTACACCATTTATTATTTATTATAGAATTGTGTTCGATTTATTTATGTTCTACATTGTCTGTGCTTTTCAATATATTATAGTTTTTTCTTTTATTTATATAAAAGCATATATGTAGACATTTAATAAAATTCTCTACAAAATAATATGAACTACGATCTTTACAAACGAACTAACTGATAAACTCAACATTTATTCATGAATAAATATAGATAATTGTTGTGAAAGTAAATATATCAGAGGCCAAAAATAATTGTTATCTTTTATTTTAAAAAGAAAATTTAAACATTAATTTTTTTTAACGGTTATTTTTCAACTTAAAAATTAACGTTTTAAAATAATTGACATTAAAATACTTAATAGGAAAAAGTCTAAAGGAATAAATTAAAGCTACTAATGCTTATTTTTTTGTTTTGTATCAACAAATATATTCCAGTAAATAAACAGTTTTGAATTATTTATTACAAAAAAAAAAGCTATTTTAATAATTTCTCAACGAAAACTGAACAATTCGTGAATTTTATTTTCATCAGAGAATGTTTTCCATTAATTATTTATAAATGGACATATATAACCCACAAAAACGTTTATTGCAATAATAAATGTAGCAAAATACCAGAATATTCAGGAGAAAGACTAAAAGATCAGGAGAAAGTAAATGAAATATTTAAACATTTTTGCTGTGTTGTATTCTGTGTTTGTTTGTAATATATACAGGGTGTTCCGCATTGAGATGTCATAACCTTAGGGGTTTATTCTGCATATCATTTGTAGTTCAGGCGCACAAAAATGAGCGTTCTATCTGAAAACTTAGAGGAGCTACGCAAACTTTTGTCTTTTTTAAAAACTACTGGCTTTTTTAAAGAAAAACTGAGTTTTCCGAATTTGCGATCAATGTATCGTAAATATAGACCACATTTTTAGAATCTACATTAAATTCCCAATAAAGTACAATGGTTATTGAAATATTACCATGTACTCGTAAATTAAGAGCTATATTAAAAGCCATAAAGGAGGGAATGTTTAATATTAGGCTTTTATTAAATTATTCAATATTTTCTTAACCGGCTATTTTTAGAGTTAGAGGTTTGCCTCCACCTCAAAAGTTGAATTATTTAATAAGCTTTAAAATGGTATCTCGTAGTTTTAGAAAAAAAATCTATTTCAATCTATTTTTATATCTAATTTCTAAGTCAAACCCAATAAATGTGCTTTAGTGTGAACGAGCCATTCTGAACAAATTATTTAATTTTACACGATGATGATGTTGTCCCATCCTTCCCACACTACATGAGGTTTATTAAACAAGCCCATCTACCAAATAACAACTCACTCTGGTTTCGAATGGATGGTTGACCAGCTGTTAACGGACGAGTTTTGACGGAATGGCTGAACACTGAATTCCCTAATCGTTGTATCGGCCACTATGGACCAGTTCGTTTGCCTCCTGATCTGAATCCTCTAGATTTCCATGTATTGGGAACATTGAAGAGCAGAGTGTACTCAGAGCCCTTGACGACGAAGGAGGAACTCATCAAGAGGATCCAGGAGCAGTGCCAGCTCAAAGACAAGACGTCCTCCGTAATGCCGTGGATTCAGTTAGACGTTAAGCTTATATTTGTAGATATTTTGAAAATCTACTGGACAAATAGTTATTAGTCCACAGTAATAAACATTTTTCTCTCACCAATAGATTTCTATAGAGTTTTCCTAGGAAAGCGGGATAACATTTTAAAGCAACTTTTGAGGGCTTTCATTTAAATGTTTTTTCTTTTTCGCTTTTGATCTGCAGGAGAGAGTTTTTTGTATACAATTTCAAATTATTTTAATGCATAACCCAGTTAACTTATAAGCAGAAATTTTATTAAATAGAATAGAATTAATATTACTAATTAAATGAAATAACATCCAAAGGCATAACCATATAATACATGTATTCATTGTATTTACAATAATGATAATTATTTCCAATATGTTCTTCTGAATTCTTTCACCCTTGATTTCGAAGTGTCCCCCTACCCTTATTAGAGCAAAAATTGTGTTTACGTAGTGTGGAAACAGGTAGGGAATTCACTGTTGAGCCATTCCGTCGCCACTCGTCCATTATCAGCTGGGCAACCAACCATTTGATACCAGAGTGAGTTGTTATTTGGTAGATGGGCTTGTGTAATAAACGCCATGTAATTGGGGAAGGATGGGACATCACCATCATCGTGTAAAATTAATGAATTTGTTCAGAATGGCTCGTTCACGCTAAAGCACATTTATTGGTTTTGACTTAGATATCAGAAAAAAATAGGTTGAAATAGATTTTTTCCTAAAACTACGAGATACCATTTTGAAGCTTATTAAATAATTTAACTTTTGAGATGGAGGCAAGCCTTTAAGTCTAAAAATAGCCGGTTTAGAAAATATTGAATAATTTAATAAAAAACTAATATTAAACGTTCTCACCTATATGGTTTTTAATATAGCTCTTAATTTACATGGTAATATTTCAATACCTAGTGTATCTTTTTGGAAATTTAATGTAGATTCTAAAAATGTGATCTATATTTACGATACATTGATCACAAATTCCGAAAACTCAGTTTTTCTTTAAAAAAGCCAGTAGTTTTTAAAAAAGAGAAACGTTTGCGTAGATCCTCTACATTTTTAGATAGAACGCTCATTTTTGCAATGATATGGAGAATAAACCCTTAAAGTTATGACATCTCAATGCGGGACACCCTGTATATATATATATATATATATATATATATATATATATATATATATATATATTTATATTCGTTCTACGCATGGCACTATGTCTTTACAATTAATTTAACCTAATCACTTGGGTTATAAAACATCAGCATAACTAACTACAAATAAATAAATAAAAAAAAAATATCTTTAACAAAACCGATTATTTATTTATTTAATTAATGCTCCACAACGTTGGCGATCAGAAGATACGACAGTGCTGTGTAGACACTAGAAGCAAAAATAATTTGTTTTTGCATCAAAACCGATTAAATACCAAATTACTATTATTTCAATAAGTAGAAACATTAAGAGTGCATTTTTTTTTCTTCTCTTCTTTTTATTCTTTCTATACTTCTTTGTTTTTTTTTCTTTTTTTATACCAGAAAATAACTATAATATAAATAAAGCTATTAACAACACAAATTAAAGAAATATTATTTTAAAATACAATTATTTTAATAAATATTTGCATACGAACTTATTCGTTACTTTTATAAAGTTGGTGCCTTCATATCTTGTTAAGAAGATTGATTTATTTAATAATTGGATATTTTTGTCTATAGACTCGGACTATGTTTTCCGTTACTCCAAACGATTCTATTGAACAGGTTAAACGAGTTGTTAATATAAAATATGTAATAATCTGAAATTTGCGTTTTTAATCACATCCATCTGTTACTGAAATGAAAATACATTAAAAGCGTGTTCCACGTTTTTCAATTTTTGCTGGTAAGCTGAGTTGTTAAAAGGTGTCGATCTGAAGAATTGTAGATGGTTCCTGAAGGGTTCGTGTTGCCCCCAAAGGGTTAATATCCTTCTCCAAGTTTTCCCCCCCGTCGAGATGGATGTGGAATGTCCTGTAATGGAAAGAAGAGCGAAGAGCCGGATGATGGGCTGGAGAGAAGTCATAAGTCAAGCACCTATATACGGTAAGTCAAGGAGGGTGTGTTTAGCTTCTCCAGAGAGGATTCTACCCTTCAGGCTTCTGCTACAAAACCGAAAAGACAAATGTACTTTGCCGTTTTTCGCCTGATTTCATGGAAGCTGCTATCTTGTTAGGTTGGGCGCAATCATTTATAACCGCTCGCAAGGGCGGAGGGTATGCATTTTTCATTTGCTCCCATACCGAAACCCACACGCACTCCCCGGCCCGTACGTACCAGCGGCTAATCGGATTTAGGGCTAACGCACATCCCCGCTTCGTTTAGAAATTAACTCAGGTCCATCCATTCCGCTCTTATTTCTTGTTTCGGGGTTCCTCTAAACTTTTTCTGTAGATTATAAAGTAAAGCATACGTTAAATGGACGCCTTTAAACGGGAAGGAACCAACTGTTCATTCTTTAGAAAATTGGGTTTAAAGTTTTTTGTGGGTCAAAAATTCCTTTACTATCTCAAATGATTCATTCATTTTCTCTCATTAAAATAAACTTTTGTTATAATTATTGATAAAAATTGTGCTTGATTCCTTTCTGTTTATTACAGCATACTGGATACACCATTTCCCTTTAGATAGGGAGGAAAGACGCTTCTCAGGTTGACCTCATGACGAAATATATATATATATATATATATATATATATATATATATATATATATATAAACAAACAATTTCAAACCGACATTATTTTCGTAATTTATAAATTCCGAATTTCGTCATGAGGTCAACCTGAGAAGCGTCTTTCCTCCCTATCTAGGGAGGGAGGAGCCGCGCTAAAATAATCAACAAATTAAGGGGTCGGGGCCAGCAACATTTTAAACAAAAGTCCGTCACGCAGGAGCTGCATAACTAAGCACTTTCCTCAGAATTTGGGTTGTGTAGACTGGTTTCCAGAACAATTTGCATAAAATATCCTACATAAATAAAATAAAAACATGAATAGTTCTCTTTTAATTTTGTAATGAGTAACTGTTCAATAATTAATTTTGTAATTCATTTGCAGAGTTATGCTTACACATGGTACCTACTACACTACTTAATAAATACAAAAATCTTCATATTTTCGTCTTTTGATCTGACGCAGGAACAGGATACAGTCCCTCTAGTGGTAGAAAGCGCTCTTTGCGGCGGCCTTGCGAACCTACGTCTGGCAAGCTAATTCTATATTGAAATATATTAAAATGTAAACCCCTCTTTCCGATTGACCGATTTAGCTAATTGTTACAACACTTCTTCGCCATGAGTTACCCACGACGTTTCGTTCCAATACAGCAGAAATTACGACCGGTATGAGTATATTAGTAATTTGCGTCCGGAGTAAACCCCCCCCCCTCCTAATGAACCGATTTAGTTTATTTTTACAACACATTTTTACCTGTAGATTACCACTGCGAATACCGAGTTTCGTCGAAATATAACAAAAATCACGACTGGTAGTGGCGAATTTGTATTGTGGGTCCAAAGTAACCCCCCCCCCCCTTCTAATGAACCGATTTAGTTTATTTTTACATCTCACTTTTCTCTCTAGATTACCACTACGAATACCAAGTTTCGTTGAAATATAACAAATATTACGGCTGGCATGGTCAAATTAGTGTTTTGGGTTCGGGGTAAACCCCCCTTCCGGTGGGCCGATTTTGGTGGTTAACGAACTCGTTCAATCGTATGCTAATTGAATGCTATATACCAAGTTTCGTGACGAAAAATCAAAAACTCTGGCCGCTATCGTGTTAACAGACACACACACACACACACACACACACATATATATATATATACATATATATATATATATATATATATATATATATATATATATATATATACATATATATATAATGTCGGTATGAAAATAATGTCGGTTTGAAATTGTTTGTTTATATATATATATATATATATATATATATATATATATATATATATATATGTATATATATATATATATATAGTCCCTTTAAGAACATTAGCGTATATAAGATAGCGTCATATGAATGGCCTCAATCAGCATTGGACTCAAGATTATTATTTCTTCTTCGAATCACAATTTCTCGCGTAACTGTACGGTCGCCAACCTCGATTCCAGCAACGTCATCAGCAACAGGTGCATTGAATGTATTGTGTATATTTTTCCCAAAAGAAATTTTTTGGAGTCGTCCACCCTTAACACTCAGGGGTATAAAAATTAGTTATAAATCTATTCTCAGACCTACTGAATATAAATATTGAATTTCATCAAAATCGGTTAAGCCGTTTCGCATGAGTATAAATACTAAAACTGTGTCAGGAGAATTTTATATATTAGATTAATTAATTATTCTGAAAGATGGCCCTATATAAATTATTCTTTATTATTTTCAATGGCAGGGGGTTGATAAAGTAGTACACCATACGCTCTTATCACCTATTTAATTTGACCTTTTTTCCACGTCGTGTTTCGTGCTTGTGTCGCACCTCTTCAGGGGCTTTCCTATACAAAAATATACTTTTTGTATATCTTCTTCCTAATCTGTTGCTGCCTTTGCGACAGCGCATTTCAGGTGGCAGCAAAAAGATTACGTGCACATCTGCACTAATGTTAACAAGCTAAAGGTTTGGTTTGCTCAAAGCCACAATGGCTCAGTAGAGAGATAAGAACGTTCAAATTGCTACGTTTAATACATAAATTATAGAATGTTTTCTTTAATAGCTTAATAGGGTCGTCTATGTCCTTTTTTATAACATACCCATTTTTCATTTTTTCTGAAGATCATTTTATTTCATGACAATTGGAACATAACCTTGTTCTATGTAATATTCTAAGAACTGAAATGCCTTATTTTTGTCAGAAATATCTCGAGCTGATTTTAAAAGACATTTTTTTTAATATCTTTGCATTCTCAAATAAAGGTTAATTCACAGTTTAATAAAAACCGTATGATAGAAAAACATTAATAAAAATCACTACAGATACTTTAAAGTAACTGGATGTGGTCTTCTCAAAAATAACCCCGTATCTAAATTTTCCGTGCTTCGTTATGCAACTTTTGCGTGAAGCACTGTTCATTTATTAACCTATTGCCCAGAAAAAAACAAATTATTTATTATTCGTCAATATAATAAAGCTGGAATTCTCCACCCCTTTCCCTCCTTTGAAAAGTGTCAGAATCCCCCGTAACCCCGAAAGAGCCTCCAACCCTTAAACAGGAGTGTTAATATTTCTAGCGGCGGCCCGGCTGCTGGGGCTCATGCATATTAACTGCCTCATATTTAACTTATAATTAGAGCCCAAGAGATCGGGATTATAATAACATTGTCTCGGGACTTAACCATTTCGCTACCCGCCCCCCTGGTTCCCTACTTAAGGGGCAACTCAAGTCCCTGGTTACACTTTACCCACACAGACTAAGTCCTTTGATTGATGATTCAGAAACAGGGGCTTTACTTATTCTCGAAGAGACTCGCTACCCATATTAAAATCTGTTTAATTAAGATTTTAGTTTCAAAAAGTAATTTCGATATAAAACGTTGTTAATGACAAATAAATAAGTAATTAATTGAATGAAATTCAATTAGAATGGAATACTCGCGAAGTAATATATTAAACTAAGAAAAAAGAAATTCGTTTAGAACCTCAGGAACATAAATATGCCTTAGGGCCACCCGACAAACCTATGTAATGTAATCTATAACATACAGTCTTCTTTTTCCTACATGGCCATTGCGCATGCACGAAAGCCACTGCGCAAGCGCGAACGCCAGTGGCCACTTTTTTGTGACACCTTTTTGGAACGCCTAGGTCCACTCAACAAACCTATGAAAAATGCTGTATAACATACCTCTTTTTCGTACATGGCCACCGGGCATGCGCGAACGCCAGCGGAAACCTTCTTGTGATACTTTTTTTTAACGCTTGGTCCACCCGATAAACCTATGTTATATACTCTATAACATAGTCATCTTTTTCGTACTTGGCGACTGCGCATGCGTGACGCCAGCGGCCACCTTCTTGTGATACATAGAGTCTTCTTTTTCGTACATGGCCACTGTGCAAGCGCGAAAACCACTGCGAATGTGCGAACGCCTCTTCGCAGGCGCGAACTCCAGCGGACACTAGTCAGTACAATGACTTTTTCCTTTAACTTTTTATTCTATTTTTGTTCATAATTTTCGTAGTTTAGCCTATGTATTTTTTTTATATGAATATATGTATTATTTTTATGTAAATAATAGATGCAAAAGCTTACTATTTCAATTTTCGATTTACGAAATGTTTTCTGAATTTTTATCCATTATGTCCAAATGTATGTGTCTAATACATTACATTGTTGGCTATAGTCAAAAATATAGGTCAAAGAATTTTTCAAAGATTTTTCCCGTACTCAGTCACCTCAAAAACATTGAAAAATACACAAAAAAATGTTGTCCACCTAAAAATAGATTTTGGTCCACTAAGCGGCGTAATTAGGGGTGGAGGCTTTTCTCACAAGGGGAAAGGGCATTACCCGTATACTATCTAGAAGACGGTGGTAACCAGTAGAAAACCCGTCCGAAAATATTGGAAAATATATGTATAAGTTGAGTTTAAATTGAAATAAATAATATGATGTTTATTTCGAATTTATATAGGTATATAGGAATTTTTGAGGAATGCGACGTTACTGAGAAATGTTCTTAGTTATGCAGCTCTTACGTGGCAGATATTTAATAATGTAATATCTTTGTCTCGTTAGTTTCAGGACAATTTGTATAATATTTCAACTAACATTTTCTGTATCTTGTACATTCTTACATAATGGATTCGAACACCGATTTCCGAAATGGATGCTTTCAAATTAATTAGCCCTAGTTATAATTATACAAAGTGATACTATAAAATTCATATCAAGGAGTACAATCGGTACAATGAAAATCCTCCATGGCCATAGAGATAAACACAATTCCCGGTTAATTATTGAACTACAGGGAGACGACTACAAGGAGAACGGACCTACAATCCTTTCCCGATTGGTTGAATGAATCTGTTTGAATTTGGGCCTGTTTGATTGGCTCCGGGCTAGGAATGGCATTAATACCCTATTTGATTCTCCACTCCCATTGGCCAAACCCGATGGAACTTCTACAAACTCAAACAGAGCTAAACCTAACCAAGGAGCGAACGTCTTAAAGTCAATTTGTTAGCTCAAAGAGAAGCCTACGTCTAATGTCGCTGTGGTTTTCTGTGCGATATTTCCACAATCGTAGGAAAACGCGTACTTCTATAAAATACAAGCGTGTTTTATCATTCCCTCCATCGGGAGGAAACCCACTTATGACGTAATCCGGAGGGTACGATCTAGAACCGATTGGTTACGAAAATACCGGTGGTTAAAATTTGTGTGTATATACAGAGTGATCCAGGTCTAAGTAGCCAAATTCTAGGAGGTGATTCAGAACATAATTTGTGTGTATATACAGGATGATCCAGGTCTAAGTAGCCAAATTCTAGGAGATGATTCTGAACATAATTTGTGTGTATATAAAGGGTGATCCAGGTCTAAGTAGCCAAATTCTAGGAGATGATTCTGAACATAATTTGTGTGTATATAAAGGGTGATCCAGGTCTAAGTAGCCAAATTCTAGGAGATGATTCTGAAAATAATTTGTGTGTATATACAGGGTGATCCAGGTCTAAGTAGCCAAATTCTAGGAGATGATTCTGAACATAATTTGTGTGTATATACAGGATGATCCAGGTCTAAGTAGCCAAATTCTAGGAGATGATTCTGAACATAATTTGTGTGTATATAAAGGGTGATCCAGGTCTAAGTAGCCAAATTCTAGGAGATGATTCTGAACATAATTTGTGTGTATATAAAGGGTGATCCAGGTCTAAGTAGCCAAATTCTAGGAGATGATTCTGAACATAATTTGTGTGTATATACAGGGTGATCCAGGTCTAAGTAGCCAAATTCTAGGAGATGATTCTGAACATAATTTGTGTGTATATACAGGGTGATCCAGGTCTAAGTAGCCAAATTCTAGGAGGCGATTCTGAACATAATTTGTGTGTATATACAGGATGATCCAGGTCTAAGTAGCCAAATTCTAGGAGGTGATTCTGAACATAATTTGTGTGTATATACAGGGTGATCCAAGTCTAAGTAGCCAAATTCTAGGAGGTGATTCTGAACATAATTCCCAACAAAATCATTTATTTGATGTATGATTCGATTAGGAACGGAAAAGGAGTAATGTCCAATTTTCTTTTTCTTTTTTTTTTTTTTAATGTGGGCATATTTTTTTATTGAAGAAGAAAGAATTTACCAAACTTTGTGCAAGATACTTCAATTCTGATTATGCCATCATAAAATAGACAACATTTCCTTTAAGAAAACAGTGATTTAATTCACCAATTTTCCCATATGTTACAGTGTCTTATCATTTGAAACTGAATAGCCTTTTGCAGGTTAGAAATATAATCCTTAATAATTAAGGATTATAATTCGTTAATTATTGGTCCTTACAAAAATAAACATATGTTTCAAGCTACTAGAAAACCATGTCATAATTACATATTAGTTAAATAATTTAATACTCTTTCTGTAGAGACCGAAAAACCTGGAAAATAAAGAAGCTGACTTCCACTGCTATCAACTCCCAGAAGATAAATCATACCGGGTGGTTATCCGCCACCTCCATCATTCAACTCCCCCGGCAGAAATCATCATCGAACTCACCAAGAAAGGCTACTCAGTCAAAAGAGCGCACAACGTAAGGCATCCTGTCACAAAGGCGCAGCTACCACTCTTTTTTGTAGATTTAGAAAAAAATGAAAAAAGTAAAGAGATATTTCGTGAACAATATTTACTCTACACAAAAATTAAAGTAGAGGAACCACGTCGTCGCGGTGACGTCATACAATGTCTAAACTGCCAGGAATTCAATCATACCCGCTCATACTGCCATCATAAATCCAAGTGTGTCAAATGTGGGGCTGAGCACTCCTCTAAGGACTGTCCCAAACCACTCGACGTACCTCCTTCCTGCGCCAACTGCGGCGAGAATCATACCGCCAGCTACAAAGGGTGCGAAGTCTATAAAGCGCTTAAAACGATCCGAGTGCAGAGGCAGAGAATCCAGCTCACCCATCAAAAAGATGTCAAGAAGTCTTCACCACCCAGCGGACCATCCCACTTCCCCAGCCTACCACCCGTTCCAGCAGCACAGGATACGTCTCACCGCAGGCCGAATGTGACCTACTCATCTCTACTGACTTCGCTGCAGAAAAAGAAGCCGCCTGTCCCAACACCAGCCCAGACCCCCGTACCAAAACCACAAGAACCATCTTCCCTTCCTACCTCATCAACTACTTCTTTGCAACCCCCAACCCTGCCTACATTCCCTACTACTCCAGCCCCACCTAAGCAAATCCCTCAGGTCCAGGCTCAAGATCCAATGATCCTTTTCTCCTCTTTTCTAAACAAACTCGAAACCCTTCTCACTCCACTTATAAACCTGATGACCACCCTTATAGCCCACTTCCTTCCTAAATCCCAAAATGCAACCCTTCCATAATCCCCATCTCTCCATCCTTTTGTGGAATGCCAACGGACTTACTACAAGAAGACATGAACTCACACTTTTACTAACTGACAAAAACATCGACATTGCTTTAATAACTGAAACACACTTAAAGAAATCCATGTCATTCGGTGTTAAGGGTTACTCCTGTTATCGAACCGATCATCCATCTCTGGCGCAGCACGGGACTCTAATTCTAATCAAGAGCAATATCAAGCATCACCAGGAGTCCAGTATCGCATCAGCAAGCCTGCAGGTAACTTCCATATCCCTTTCCCTTTCTCCCTTCGATATCATACTGTCCGCAGTGTATTGTTCTCCCAACCACACCATTTACCATCCTGAATTCCTGTCAATATTCCAATCCTTTGGTCCCCGCTTCCTCACCGGGGGTGATTTCAACGCGAAACACCCCATGTGGGGAAGCCGTTCAGCTAACTCCCGTGGCAGAATCCTTTACGATATCCTTAACTCCCAGAATTATCGTCCAATATCTCCCAACACTCCAACATACTGGCCAACCGACCCATCCCGCAATCCTGACCTAGTCGATTTCTTCATCTCGTCTGGCTTGGGAGGTATAGCGACTTCTATTGAATCGCTCCTCGACCTATCCTCGGACCATTCTGCGGTTCTCCTAACCATGTTCTCCTCCCCTGTACCCCGTTCTTTACAACCAACCCTTACACCCGGTCCTATCAACTGGCAAACATTTCAGCTTAACTTAGAACGTTCCATAGACCTGACTGTTCCCTTAAAAACCCCTACAGACTTAGACAAAGCCACTGAAAAATTTACTAGAGCTATTCAGGACTGTGCCCGCAATTCATGCCGACCAAGGACAAGTTTGCCTCCTCCGCCCAAACTGCAACTCCCAGCCCACATCCAAGAACTTCTTGCAGCCAAGCGTCGGGCCAGAGCTCTATGGCAAAGATCCCGTTATCCCTCGGACAGAAACGCATACAACAGACTGACACGACAGCTGAAATCTTCCCTATCCCAATTCCGCTCAGAATCCTTCAACGAGTACCTTTCATCCCTCTCCACTGAAGACTGTTCTCTGTGGACAGTCACTCGTAGAATCCTAAAGTTCCACCCAATCCCTTCCCCTCTCAAACGCAGCGATGGGACCTGGGCCAGAAGTGATGAAGAAAAGGCGCTCCTTCTCTCCACACACCTAACTACAGTATTTTCCCCTAATCCTCAAACCAGCCCCTCCCACGACGATAACATCGAAGATTACCTGAATTCTCCTCTAACTTTGTCCCTCCCTCCCAAAGCTTTTCTTCCGTCAGAAGTAAAACACATCATCAAACGCCTCCCTAAGAAATCTCCTGGTTATGACCTTATCACCTCCACGATTCTCAAAAAACTCCCCCAGAAGGCCATCACATTCCTCACATATCTGTTTAACTCAATCCTAAGAACAACCCATTTTCCCAATCCCTGGAAACTCTCAGTTGTTATTGTTTTTCCCAAACCCTATAAACCTCCCGATTGCCCATCTTCCTATCGACCTATCAGCCTTCTCCCATTAATGTCTAAAATATTCGAAAAACTCCTTTATAAAAGAATCCTCCCTATCATAGAATCCTCGAAGAAAATTCCCAACCATCAGTTCGGTTTCCGCTCCCGTCATTCCACTATACAACAGTGCTTACGAGTTGTAGACGCTATTTCCTCCTCGCTTGAACGTAAGAGTTTTTCCACGAGTGCCTTTCTCGACATTGCTCAAGCATTCGATCGGGTTTGGCACCCGGGATTACTTTACAAAGTAAAGCAAATACTTCCACACACCTACTTCCTTATCCTCAAATCCTACCTGTCAAACAGATCCTTCCAAGTCAAGCAAGGCACAACTCTTTCCCCGACCTGCCCCATAAATGCCGGAGTCCCTCAAGGAAGTATTATTGGTCCTCTCCTTTTCATTCTTTACACTGCGGATATTCCCACACATCCCCAAACCCTTCTAACAACCTACGCAGATGATACTGCCATCCTATCAACTTCCCCCGATCCCTCACTAGCATCCCAACACCTGCAGGAACATCTTACCGCTATTCAACACTGGTGTGAAATGTGGAGAGTAAAAATCAACCCGGAAAAATGTAAGCAGGTTACATTCACTCTCAACCGGAGATCATGCCCTTCTGTACATCTCAATAACACTCCACTACCAGTATCCAACGAGGTTCGATATCTAGGATTATACCTTGACAGCCGACTGACATGGAACCCTCACACGAGACTGAAAAGACAAGAACTGAACAAAAGATACGGACTACTTAGACGGCTACTTGGACCCTCATCTAAATTATCAATACAGAACAAATTAACGATATACAAAACAATCATTCGACCAATATGGACATACGGACTTGAACTCTGGGGATCTGCAAAACCATCCAACATCAACAGAATACAGGCATTCCAGTCAAAAGTACTCCGTAAAATTGTAAATGCCCCTTTCTACGTCTCAAACAAAACCCTTCACAATGACCTTAACATTCCATTTGTCCTTGACCTTGCTAAAACCCGTTTCCAAATGTTCCACTCCAAATTGTCCTACCATCCTAATCCTGAAGGTCTATCTTTATCGTCCCGATCCCAACCAGACAATCCTCCCAGGCGGCTCAAGAGACAGTGGCCACGAGACAATTTACTCACCTAACCGTATCATGATCATTGAAATAGATATTTAGACAGCCACGGAAGTGTCAACAATGGTTGGCTCCTTCCAAATTTGTATGGTTTTTATTTTTTTTACTTTAACCGTTTTGTTCAATTTATTACATTATGTATCTGTATCAACAAAATTGATAATTGTACATATAATAATTTGTACAGATTTCAAATAAAAAAGTTAATAAAAAAAAAAAAAAAAAAAAAAAAAAAAAAAAAAAGAGACCGAAAGAAAATGATTATTCCTTAAATACTACAATAATATATACTACAAATCTATTCTACATATTTCCTCAAGAATATCTATAAAATATATAAAATAAACTAGATTCGAAAGTTCAACTCTACCTTCGAAGGTTTCCAACCATCCCCTCGTCTACCCCATTCATACATACAAACCATCACGAAGACCATCAAAACTTATCAAACTCAATTTGATGATCTAAATGATTAACATTTAGATATAAAATAATATGCCTAATACTAACACTGAAACGAGTACAATTATCCTTTCTTTTCTTTTTCTCTCTTTTTTTTTCTTTTATTTCTCATCGCAGTTTATTTATTCCATTTTGTTCAGAAATGCTTTAAACTTTTACTTACATAAACAACGAATTCAGCGTAAGAAATTGTTATTTTGACACTATTTCTCGTTCAAACTCAGTCGATGTCACACACTTGGTTACCTGCTAATACCCATACTTGCGGAGCAGATGTATTTAATAAATAACTAATGTAATGCGTATGAGGGCTCATAGCTTCAGATGCGAAGCCCTTAAAATAAACTAATAAAAATAATCCATCAAACCCATTGATAGAAGATACTTTATGGACGTATTTTCTAGACGAATCAGAGGATTCTCGCAAATGTCTTCCTCAGCCCTCTCACGGACCTAAGATACATTCACAGCGGTGCTGCTGTGTGCCGGACAGCAATCCATCTGGAACCATGAATCTATCCTTTGTGCAAGGAACGTTTCGACATATGTCCTGAAGTAGCTCCTAGAATTTTGGCTACATAGACCTGCGTCTCCCTGTATATATATATATATATATATATATATATATATATATATATATATATATATATATATATATTACACATATACTATATGTAGCTCTGCTGTAGAGCATTCGAGTTACGTTCTGGAGACCCGAGTTTAAATCAACCGTGCGCACGTTAGAAAGTTGGATTCAGAGTCCTAGGACCGCCCGTAGGCCGATGCAACTTTTAAATTTTATGTATATCTGCTGAAAGGAAAATCAGTTGGCCGCAGCATAGACCACACTATTTTTCTAAAGTACCGTATGGTCAAAAATCAGACTCTATCTACGGTATCTGCCCTTCTACGCTCTCCTGGACTGTTAAGGGACTTATTTTATATATGTAGACATATGCCTGTTGACGCTGTTGCAGATCCCATTGTGATGAAATTTGGCACAAAAAACATCTGTCTGGTTTGAAGGTTCGTATCTCTAACCAGCCGTATTCGCGACGGGAAAAAATCGTAGATTTCAAGTTTTTGGCTTCATAGGCTTCTAGGTACACTTTTTATATGTAATTTTAAGCAAGAAATCAAATTTGAAGCAATATGTAATAATATTGCTCCTTTGTACAATGTTTGAAGTGCTTCTGCCTGTAGTACCCATGTATTTGGAGCTTCGATTAACAGTAAATTTATTAATTTTATTAGTTCAGCTTTTAATAAGTTTGTATGTTTAGTCCAGTTCAGTTTGTTGTCAAATTTTACGCCTAAATATCTAAGAGATTGTGTAACCTGCAATTTTACTCCTGTAATAAAAAGTACACAAGAAGAAGATATATATATATATCTGTCTTAGTGGCAATGATACGAAATTAAACTAACGCTTAAACTAAGTTTTACTTCCGAAAGTTGATGTTCTAAAACTTTTTCGTATTACTTTTTGTATCGTTTCATCTTAATAAAAAAAAAAAAAAAGTTACAAGTTATAAATGAATTAGGAAAACAGTGAAAATAAAAAAAAAACAATTTCCCAACTCACCTAGGAAAGTATATTGGACTTTATTTGAGCCGATGGAAGTTTTATTAGGGTAAAGTTTCAGCCCGACGCGAGTAATTCCTACATTACTTTGAGTTTATGTTCAAAACTCGTCGGGGGGAATGTATTATCCTCCTATATCTACATACCCTAGTGTGTGTGTGTGTGTGTGTGTGTGTGTGTGTTTTCAGTGTGTTCTGTTCCAGTGGAGGGGGTAGGTGTATACATACACTGAGGGAATAGGAACCACTGGTAAATTAATTGTGGTGCATTGCGAATGCGGAATTCCCTCGCGGCTAGCGGTGGAATTCAACGCAGTTCTTTCTTTATTCGGTTCGTGTGAATACGCTAAAACATACGCACATAAAGCCTGAGGGGACGATAATTATTTTATTGGAGTTTTTTTCCTTTTTTAAATAATAATTTCGAATTTATAAAAGTGTAAAAATACATAACAGGTAAATTGTTGAAATGTAGTATTTTATTGAGGGCTGGACAGTACCCACAACATAGTTTGACAACACAACAATAAGTTTGTATGTTTAGTCCAGTTCAGTTTGTTGTCAAATTTTACGCCTAAATATCTAAGAGATTGTGTAACCTGCAATTTTACTCCTGTAATAAAAAGTACACAAGAAGAAGATATATATATATATATATATATATATATATATATATATTTGTATTTGAATATATAAATATATATACACATATACGGGGATCATTTTTCTATGACGTACAACCTCAATAATTTTTATCTTTATCGCAACTAGACGATATGATCAGAAAAATTATATACATTCATTTCGAGTTGTAATTGAAGAAATAAATTGTAAAGTTAATGGAAAATCAAAAGATGTAACAAGAAAAAAGTCTGTCACGCAGGAGCTGCATAACGAAGCACTTTCCTCAAAATTACTACAGAATTAGACAACATTACTGAATAATTTGCTATAAATAAGCTATATAAATAAAATAAAAACGTGAATAGTTCTGCTCATTTACATTTCTTATGAGGACTGTTCAATTATTAATTTTGTAAATACTTTGCTTCCAGAGTTATGTTAATACATGATACTGTACTACATAATAAATACACAAAAACATTATTTTCCGTCTTTTGATCTGACGCAGGAACAGGATACAGTCCTCTAGTGGGAGATAGCGCTCCTCGCGGCGGCTTTGTGAACCTACCTCTGACAGGGTAATTCTAATGAAACAGAGTTTAAAGTAAACCCTCCTTTCCAATAGACCGATTTAATTCATTTTTACAACACTTCTTTCTCATGTGATACCCACGACGTATAGCGTGTTTTGTTACAATACAGCAGAAATTACGACCGGTTTGAGTATATTAGTACTTTAGGTTCGGAGTAAACCGCCCCCCTCCAAATAACCCGATTTAGTTTATTTTTACAACAGATGTTTACATGTAGATTGCCACTACAAATACCGAGATTCGTCGAAACAAAACAAAAATCACGGCTGGTAGTGGCGAATTGGTATTGCGGGTCCCAAGTAACCCCCTCCCCTCCTAATGAACCGATTTAGTTCATTTTTACATCTCACTTTTCTCTCTAGATTACCCCTACGAACACCAAGTTTCGTTGAAATATAACAAATGTTACGGCTGGCATGGTCAAATTAGTGTTTTGGGTTCGAGGTAAACCCCCCCCCCCCCCTTCCGGTGGACCGATTTTGGTGGTTAACGAACTCGTTCAATCGTTTGCTAATTGAATGCTATATACCAAGTTTCGTGACGAAAAAACAAAAACTATGGCCGCTATCGTGTTAACAGACATATATATATATATATATATATATATATATATATATATATAGATATATATAAATTTTAACGGGGGTAATTTTCGGTGTCTACTAGGTAGGATCGATAAAGATTTGAAGAAATTTTTCAAAAATTCCGTCATGAGTGCAACCTCAATACCTGCATTCCTTCGGAGGAAAGTGCTGAAAAGAATCTTGAGAACAACAAAATAAAAAATTCCAACAAGATAAGACTATGATTTAAAAGAATTTGTTAAAACGTATATATGTTTTTTGGGAAGGGACACAGATATATATTTTAAAATGAAAAAAACAAAACATTTATTTGGAGAGTTAATTATAATATAATGTATAATATTGTACAGGAAAGCCCCTGATGAGGTGTGACACAAGAATGAAACATGTCGGGCAAAATACTTCAAATAAAGTAGTTATTGTGAAAATATGGTATACTACTTTATCGACACCCTGCCATTCAAAACCAATCAGAAAAATATATACACATATATAGGGACCATTTTTCCTTGATAATAAGTAGTTGTTGAGAAATACAGTGCAATATATATATATATATATATATATATATATATATATATATATATATATATATATATATATATATAAGGAAGACTGTGAAAATTTGTAGTTTGTTATTATTTATTTATAAATATAATAATGAGTGTATATATATATATATATATATATATATATATATATATATACAGGTCATACATTTCTTAAAAATAATGTATGGGACCTAATACGTTGGATCTACACAGATTTAAAAATGTTTGCTAAAATTCAAGGGTCAGGGAAATAATAATTTCTTGCCTAATAAATCCAAAGAAACTTTTCCCCGACAAGGCATATTGCGGTAGGCATTTTGTAAAGTTGGTTTCAAGGAACAACGAACTCACGACGCCATAAAACAGTTTAGAAGCGGTAAATTTTATTGCTCTTCTATACCGGAGTTCCGTTTATGCGGTCTTGAATTGCTTCCTGACTGCACCTGCTTATGCATTTATTATGGCTGATGGCGAATTTTATTGTTTGCCTTACAGCGAGCATTACAATACGTTCTTTCTCTCTTGTTTTCTTATAATTCTATAAACGATGATACGAAATAATTTTAATTCTTTCAGTTTTGATATGCGTAGGATACACGACAGGAATTTCGTTTAGGCAATGTATTACATAGTAGCTAGATCTGCGAAAACTGAGCACATTACTAACAAGGGGAGTATATAGTGGTGGGGTCACTGATTTAGGCCATGTTTTTCTGGTGATTTTGCATAAAAAAATAGTCGACACTACTTGAAAACGTGAGCATATTTTTGAATTTATTTGACGAAACATAAATTATTGTTTAACGATTATATGTTTTCTTTAATATACTCTATAAAACAATTACATTGGTGAAAGAATCATGTCGATATCATTTTCTACACAAGATATGCAAAATAAAGCATTTTCAATCTATTTTATTTTATTTCTCGGCTCCTAAGGCGTATTGAACGGAACGCTCGGACACGTGTCTACTATGTTTTGATGCAGAATCACAAGGAAAAAAAAAATGGGCCAAATCGGTGGACCCACCACTATATACTACCCTTATAAGTGAGATTATGGCTTCAATTAATGTGAAACGATTTGTTTCTATAGAATTCATTAATTACCCCCATAGGTACCGAAAATAATGGAGAAAATGTTTGTAGACAAGGCGTTCCTTAGAAGTGTTTTCAATAGTCAACATTGTAAAACATTTAGTGTAATTTAGAAGTTCCTATTTTCAAATGAAAAATCCGCTAAAATCCAATCTGAAAAAGGTAACAGCAACCTTCTCTTGCTGGATTTATATGAAGATGATTCGAGGGCATGGAGACTAGTTTTAATATATTTTAGTTTATTTTCGTTAATCTCTGCCCATAATGTAGCTAAGTTCTGTTGGACGATTAATTGGTTAAAAAAATTCTTTATCAGAGGGAAGATCCAGGAGGTTTGTATCTTTTGCTGCCTTATCGGCGACTTAGTTTCCATGGGCCTACAATGAATTGGTATCCATAAGAATAGTAAGGGGGGTTTTAGGGTAGTCGCTAAAAATCTATGTCGGAATTTTATAAACGTCACCCCATCAAAATGATCATCCTTTCCAGAAATTTAGATAGCCGAAGTTTGATCCCGATTGGAGGTCGCTTACACGTGCCGCAAAGCGCTTACAGTTTTCAAAATGTTGATTTTTTTTTACTGTTTGGCGTCTTTCAAGGCCAAAATCTCAGGGATGGCTCCTCCTGTACATCCCAACCATGTCTTAAATTAAAGATAATAGTCTTCTACGTAATTCATATCCTCAAGAAAATTGCCGTAACATCAAGTCTAACGGATCTAGTACAGCTTTTGTCATCAAAAACGGGACCTGGTACCTCCAAAAACGAACTTCGCATTTTATGAAAGAAATGACCTTTTTTATTTGCTCAAATGAAACAATTACTTATTGAATTGATATCTTATGTCTATTAATGTGTGTTAAGACTTATGCTAGGTATTTTAGACTTTTTTTCACTCCACCTTTTCTTTATTTCAGAGGTTGAGGTCGTTTTTGGGGCAATGAATTGGCTTTTCAATACAAGCTGAGGAATATCTCAAGAATTGGACTGCGCAGTTCACAAACATCGTGCACCACCGGTTTACCCACAAGTACTGCGACTCTTGGCTCTGAAATGTTCACAAGTCTGTACCATATTTACTAAACTATCGATTTATAATCATTCTTCTCCCTACACCAGCGAACATAACCCCGCCGATCGGGAGAGTACGCCCATTTGACTAATCCTCGAATCGGATCGGACCCGAGAAATGGATTCTGGTTTCTAGATGAGATTTCACAGCTCGGCTAGGCTAATGCTTGATAATAGCCGATTGGAGATTATGGTGTCCTATAGCTCTATTACCATGATTCGGGATTGTATACATCCCGATGCACCATCTCCATTATACTAACTAGTCATGATAGCCCGGGGGATCATCCCAAACCAATTCCTTTCCGGATTAAGTCATTGCACCAAAACACAATTGTTCCTCCAATTAATTTGTTAGCAATGAAACAAACCTAAGCCCCATAACAACAAATTATATATAACAAAATAGTGATTTTCAACAATGAACCAACATTTTTAATGACTTTTTATATAAAATAGGTAAAAAAATAAATAATAATACTATCAAAGGAAGATTTAATCAGGGTTTGATTGTGGTATCTTAATAGAACCATATCTTTTATAGGAAATTTGTTTTATTTTTGCCGAAGTTTCGGCTTGAAGTTCAAGCCTTCATCAGGGCTGTAAAAACAAGGAGGACAGAGTTAATGCTTATTTGTATACAGACGAAATTGGAAGAAAAAAACATTATATACGAATGACGATGAATGATAGATAAAATAAATCCTTGTTATAGCTAGAGATTAAATCAAAAGTAGATTAATTCTGATATAAAACTTAAATAGGCAACGACAAAATATGTATAAAATGATTAAGGGCAGGATGAATGAAAATAGGCTTACCGTTGAGAAGAAGGAGAACTATGCCTTACGGATGTGTAATCATTTCTCAATATGGTGGATCGCGTCAAGATTGAGGAACATTTGCCAAAAAAAAAAAAAAAATAAAAAAAAAAATAAATAAATAAAAGTCGGTAAAAAATAAAACACATTTCCTCATAAAAAAAGTAATTTTATTAAGATGCCACGACCGAACCGTGGTTAAATCTACTTTTGCATTTTCAACGGTCAACGATCTCCTATCAATAAAAATACTAGCCATTTTATTAAAATCACCCTAAGGATGTCACAGGTACTGGCACCTCTTCATTTATTTTATCGTTAATAAAATATGAAAATTAAAGATAAAATAAATAATAATAAAAAAAAGAGACAAATAATAGCATATATGAGAAAACTGCAATACAATATAAACATAATTACTAAGAAGATGAATATAACAGCACTTAACACATAATATTTGTTACCGCTTAATATGAGGGACCGCTGTTTTTTTTTTTTTTTTTTTTTTTTTTTTTTTTTTTTTTTTTTTTTTTTTTTTTTTTTTTTAGTAATACTTAATATCCGTACATTTGTGACGTACATTAGTTAGGTTTGCTCTTTAATATAATTAATAATATATAAAAAATTTATAATCAAGAATGACAAAGTCAAAAGACAAAATAAATTAAAATTATTATTATTAAAATAATAATTATAAAAAAATAAATGAAAACAACTTTTGTATAAAAAATTAAATATTTAATAAATAAATTTATAACTACAACTAGTGACAGTGTCCCTGGTTGGGGTTTGCAGTAAAACAGAAATAAATAAAAAAAAAAAATATTAATTTAGACAGCAGTCCTTTACAAAATGTAAAAGTATAAAACTATTGAAGCAATGTTCTTTTTTTTTTATAGACTTTTCTAAAAAAATATTCTTAAATATTCTGCTATTTCAGACTTTTAATACCTTACAATTGATATGCATAAAGGGTTTATGTTAAATGCAATAGCCTGAGGGACTATTTGCTAGATAGTGTAGTGAAGTTGGTGCCTTTAGTGAGTGGATTACATTAGTGAGTTGGTTGTAAACAGCTGGTAATGATTCTAAGATTGGCTTCAATTTACCCTTCTGTCCTCTCTTCACAACTATTAGGGCGACAATTATACTCCACGGCTCGTCTTAATGATCTCCAAACCAACTAGTTACTTCTCGCGGTGTTCTTATTGAATATGCTATCGAAACAGTAGTATATCACATATCACTGAAGCACTTGACGTTTTTGCGCGTCCATCCGGCTCAGAAGATTATCAGAACCTTGTTAAATAGAGCCATGGGAATTTCTGAGGCCATGTATCTTAAAAAAAAAGAACGCCATTTGAAAAAGGCACTGAGAAAAAATTCCGAAATACAAAGCCAACCCGAGATTCAAGAAGAACTCACGGACCTTAACTCGCAACCAAAACGAAGATTAGCCACGTGCTCTCGAACTGCAAGCATGAGTTAGGGTTAAGGACATCGGGTGCATACAGCATAACATGTTCGTGTGGTAAGAAATACATAGGACGAACTGGAAGACTGATTTCTACAAAGCTCATAGAAATTATAAAAAAATATCAAGAACACATATACAAAGAAATCAGCGGTTGCACTTGTTCACCACAAATCACTCATTGGAGTTTGATAAGACCAAAGTTCTAGATAAGGTATCCAACACTAGGAAAAGGATTATCTGAGAAGATATTGATATTGTGAATCATCTATTTATCATTTCAACATGTTTAATGACTAAAAAAATTTAATTACGGACACCTGTGAAGGGGAAACCTTTTAAAACTGATTCAAAATCAGAATAATGAAATAAACAAAAACTTAAAAAAAGAAAATAAATTTCATTTGGAATTAGTCAATCATAATCTAATATCGTTGTTCAGGATTACCTACCATTTTCTTTTTTTTTCTATTAACACAGAAAGGTGAAAATTTTAAAAATTTGCACATCAAAGTTTACAAAGGAATCCAATTATATTTCATACACAAGAGTGTCTCATTACTAACAATTATACATCAAAAGTGTCACAATTCAAAACAATCCAGTCCTTTGTAATTTTCAACTACTACAAAGTTGTCACAACTCAAAAAACCCGAATTCATTGCTTGGTATCGACATTATGCAATTACAATGTTGGAACAAATTTTCCTACCGCCTATTTTTGGAAATTACAAGTTGATTATGTAATTGGTTTTTCCCTAAGCTGACGAACATTTTTTTCCCGATTCCCCAAAAGTGAAGTTTTTTTACTTATGTCACTTTAGAAATACTAGTGCGATATTGTGTTAACTTCATGCAGATTATTATAATTCCTATATTTTTGTTTATTTTAATCACTTAAATGAAGATTACGCGAATTATAAACTCGAATAATATTTCTCGGTCTTGAGAACCAAGAATCGACTTATCGAGAGTTTTCTGTATTAAAATCGACTTATCGAGAGTTTTCTGTATTAAAATCGACTTATCGAGAGTTTTCTGTATTAAAATCGACTTATCGAGAGTTTTCTGTATTAAAATCGACTTATCGAGAGTTTTCTGTATTAAAATTGACTTATCGAGAGTTTTCTATATTAAAATTGACTTATCGAGAGTTTTATGTATTAAAATCGACTTATCGAGAGTTTTCTGTATTAAAATCGACTTATCGAGAGTTTTCTGTATTCAAAACGACTTATCGAGAGTTTTCTGTATTAAAATCGACTTATCGAGAGTTTTCTGTATAAAAATCGACTTATCGAGAGTTTTTCTGTATATCTTCATTTGCTTCATTGCAGCTTGTTACAGAAACAAGTTGGAAAAATAAAACATTTTGGTCATTATACTACATTAATTCAAAATGTTTACTATATGTTTCAGAGGCACAAATGGCCTAGGTGTCGAAGTGCCGTAAAAAAATATATATATATGTGTATATATATATATATATAAATATATATATATATATGTATATATATATATATATATATATATATATATATATATATATATATATATATATATATATATGTTTCAGACACCTCTCGTGGGTCCGCCGGAACCTTAACAATTTTCTCACTTCCATTTTATTATTGACATCAAATATCCTACATTTTGAAATTATTTTTTGTCAAATATATAACTCTAAAAATTAAAATTCGCTTATTAGTTAGGCATTATATGAAATAAAACTCTTAAAAGAACATACCGTACGTGGTCTGTGTGTCATAAATGAATACATATGTGCATTTATATTTGATATCGAGTGACTATTTTTATGTACTTCAAAAATTTATGAGCGAAGCTAGCCAGATGAGAGATTCTTGATAATTGATTCAATAATGACATGTGTTAATCACATGTTGATATGCGGCGTATTGAGAAATATAGTACAAGTTATATTTAGTATATTGTTTTTATGGTATACGCAAAGTTATTGCTCAATTTAATTAGTAATGTTTCAAAATGTGCGCATATTTTTAATCTAATATTTCTATGTAAATATTGTTTTTACATCGTCGGTTCACATCGATTTGGGATGAGACGACTTAGTACTGTCCATCAATTAAGAATTAATACAAGAAATAATTCTTTAGCAAACGAGAAAGGAACTATGTCTGTGAAAAAAGAAACTAAGACTATGTCAAACGAGAAAGGAACAAACTCTTTGTCAAACTTAAAAGGAACTATGTATTTGACAAAGTTAGGAGATTTCTTCAAGTCTAAAGTGAGTCTTAAATGAATAAGTCTAGTTAAAACTTCATTGTAATGTTTTGTTAAATTCTCTTATTATAATATCCTTTATTATATGATATTATATTTACATTTTCGTGAACTCAATCTAACAAAGTAACAGACTTTGTTAATATTTATGTTTATATGTAAAAACATTTGAGTGGTGGATTTTTTTTTTAATGACATCGATACAATATTGTTCGTCAATTGTTTTAGATTGCGTTATCGGGCTAACGTCAAAGGCGTAGGTTGTGCTGTTTGTTTTACAGAGCTGTATTGGATGACGAAGTTTGGTTTATGGATCCGAGTCCAGACAGGTAGTTTGTGTCATTTGCTTTAAAGGAGAGTTTAAAATGAGGAAGGTTGTGCTGGTAGCTTCAAAATTAGATTCTAGTTTAAATGGTTATGCTGTACTGATCAATGTCGAGTGTGCTGTTTGCTTTAGAGAGCAGTGTCGAGTGGGAAAGATTGTGCTGTTTCTATACAGAGCAAAGTCCAAAGAGGCAAATTGTGCTGTTTCCTTCACACATGAACGTCAAGTGAGGAAAGTTGTTGGGGTTGGGTTGAGTTGGTAGTTTAAGGGCAGAAAACTGCTTGGTCATCTCCGCCCTTGTTGTGTTTAATTGTACAAGAATAATGTTAGGATGGAGAGTGTTTTCAGTATTGTGTGTTTGAGATAGAGTTGTGTTACTAAAGTTGTATTTGTGAGAATCTAACTTTGGAAAAAAAGAGAAATTATTGTTGCTATAAAATTGCATGGATATAAGAACCAGATTCACACACACATAAATATATTTGCACTTATATAAATATAGTATACATATATATGTATAGTGCACAGTACATATATAAATACAGTACAAATAATAAAAAATATATATAATGTAAACATATATTTTGTTTTATTTTATTTTATTTTATTTTTTTTTATTCATTTAATTTTATTTATTTTTATTGTTATTTTCTTCTTTTATTTTGATATTTTTTACAAATATTTTCTTCTTCTTTTTCCTTTTTTTTTTCTATATATATTTTTATTTATTTTTTTTTTCCTCATTTATTTATTTTGATATATACTAGCGATTACACTATATTTCTCTAGGACCATTGACTTTACTACGTACTAATACTAACAACTTTCTTATATTATACTAATGCTTACTATTACTATTATACTAATATTAACTAATACTTACTATATTAATAGTAACTAATACATACTATTACTATTATTTATTATTATTGTTTATAAAAAAAACAAAAAAACATGCATATACACACATACCTACAAATATTTATCAATTAATGAATATTATATATTTTATAGTAAAAGATATAGCTGCGCCTTTTTTAAAAATTCCACAACAACAACTGCTTCACAATCATCCCGCAGAGCTTCCGCCAAGTTTCTTGGTATTCCCAGCTGTTGAAGCAGCATCTTGTAGCGAGAGCAGTCTTCGAATATGTATTTTACAGTGATCGGCTGATTGCATCTCCCACAGGCTGGTGGGATTCCTCTAGACGTCAAGTAGCCGTGAGTCAGTCTGGAGTGGCCAAGTCTGAGGAAGGTTGTGCTGATTGCTTTACAAAGCTGAATCTTTTATGGAGGTTGTGATGTTTGCTTTAGAGAGCAATGAAGAGTAATGAAGGTTGTGCTGTTTGCTTTATAGAGCAGTGTCGAGTGGGAAAGATTGTGCTGTATTTATACAGAGCAGTGTCCAAAGAGGTAGGTTGTGCTGTTTCCTCCACACGTGAACTTCAAGTGAAGAAATTTGTGATGATAGGTTTAGAAAGCTGAATTCTTTGTGAATAGTCGTCCTCATGTCTATACCGAGTACAGCCCATCGAGGTAGGTTGCGCTGGTGTCTATCGAGAGTCCAGTGAAGTAAGTTTCACTGCACATCGTGGCTGCGTTCAGAGAGGAATAGTAGTTATTTCTTCAAATATTAAAGGAAAAGCGTTTAATATTTATATTGTGACCTTATGTTGCTCCATTCACTTTAGTAAGGGAGATGGCCAGGATTTAGAAATAACATTTTCAAAAATATAGACCCATATAGTTTACATGTAGGTACTTTCTAGGACTCGTCTTATAAATAGTCGGGTGATTGCTGTAAAAATCTGAATCCATTGTATAAAGATGTGCTCTTTCCTATACCGAGTACAGCTCATTGAGGTAGGTAGCGCTGTTGTCTATCGAGGGTCTAGTGAAGTAAGTTTTACTGTTGCATATCGGAGCGGAGTTCAGAGAGGAATAGTAGTTATTTATTCTAATAGTAAATAAAAAGCGTTTATATTTATATGTTAACCTTATATGTTGCTCAATTCACTTCAGTAAGGGAGATGGTCAGGAATTAGAAATAAATATTTGAAAAAGTATGGAACCAATATACTTTACAGGTAGAGAATGTTTGAAATTTGACGTATACATTGTCAGGTGATACTCCCCTCTACCATGTTTGATACTTTAGTCTTGACTCATCTAGAATCGGTGGAATATTGGTACTACGGGCTGTTGATAATTTTTAATTATTTAAACAGTCCATATTATAGTTATAAACTACTCATGGGTTGCGATACATGTAAAACAGTAATACCGTAAAATTGGGCACATTAGTAGAGTGTGGTAAAATTGATACAAACATATAATGCTTATATATTTGCCTAGAAGTGAACAGACAAATATATAGGTATATATTTGCCTAGACAACAGAAAACAAACTTCGCGAAATAAAACAGACGGTAGGTGAATGGCCTTCAAGCAAAATGGATAATAGAAGAGACGAAGTGATATTATGCCGCTTAAGAATTGGCCATTCCCGCCTGACACACCCTTATCTCATGACAAGACAGGACAGACCGACATGTACACAGTGTAACACACCGCTGACTATAAAGCACATACTTACTGAATGCTTACAGCGACAAAACTATGACTTACCTTACAATATGACTGAATTACTCGGCGATGGAAGCAAATATATAGATAACATACTGAACTACCTCAACAAGACCAACCTCCTAAACAAATTATAATTATAATTAAACATGAACAAATTATAACAGGACATACAAACATATATGTGAATGTATTTTATTTGTCTTAAAATGTTAAAACTATACAGCCGTACTATACTAAAATCTTACATTTGACAATATAAAACTAAAAGGAGTGTGAAACCTCCTTCAACCAACTTAATTGATTATTTGTATAAACTGTATGCATTATTATAATATTGATTTTTCATATATTCAAGTATATTGTAATATTGTATTCTCTTATAAATAGATGTTTATATAAATTTCAATTTGTATATTTGGGCAAAAATGTGTAAAATAAGATTGTATTTAATTAGATGTAATTTTCGTATGTATATTATATATGTAATTTTTGTTCTGAGCGAGTCGCCTTAGTTACGGTCGCTCATAAATAATTAAAAAAAAAAAAAAAAAAAAAATGAAAATATCCTAACAGTATAGGTTTGTACCAATTTCACCACACAGTACTATTGTGGCCCTATTTTACGGTAACCATAGGGAAACAGATTTAATTCGATTACATTTTTTACTCAGGCTTTTCAACGTGAATTATCAAGAAAGTAGGGCGTTTTTTTGTAAAAAAAAAAGAATGCATTTAAGGATTTTTTCTGGGTACGTGTTAGGAAAAGTGGAGCCAAAAAGGTCAGACCGAAGATCTCCTGATGTTCCTCGAATGAAACCAACGAACTGAAAGGTACTGGTGGATTGAAGACAAGAGTGAATTTATCACCTGTGATCCTCCGAGGGTAGAGGCATTGTTACACCCTAAGGGAGCTCAGGGAGATAGGGAAAATCTACCACATTAGTGTCGATTGTAAAATCAATACCAGAAGCAAGGTTAGGGAGAGATTTTACACCGGGTCGTCACGCCACTTCACTTTAGATGATCACTGCATTTTTTTTGGGAGGTGATTATTTCTTTAATGAAATGCAAAACTTAACAACGAAATAAATAAAAAATGGTAAGCGCTAATATTAAAAAAAAAAAAACCTCCGGGGAACAGACGGTCAAGATCGATGTACTTACTGGATACCGAAAATAAGCTCCGTTAATATATATATATATATATATATATATATATATATATATATATATATATATATATAAACACGATAGTGGCTAAGGGTTTTCGTTTTCGCCCCGAATCCGATTATATAGCAGTCTCATAAAAAACGATTGGACGAGCTCGTTAATCTTCAAAATCAGTCCGTAAGAAGGGGTGGGATTACTCTACTCCAAAATGACTTATTTGCTCATAAAGGCCACAATTTTTTATGTATTGCAACGAAACTCTTTAAACATCGTAAGCATCTGTTATGAAACATGAATTTTAATAATAAACTAAATGGGTTAGTTAGTAGTTAGCGTTTACACCCTAATTCAATTCAAATTTATTTAGGCCGGCACACATCGGGCATTGGTTGTTACTTTTACCAGTAGAGACGCTGAACCTGACCTCTTTGTACATTTGGACAATATCAATAAAGAAAAATACAGTTTTTGTGTATCTATTAAGCAGTGTTGTACCTCAGATGTACAACACTCCGGAAACCAATTAATTAAAGAAAATATGAATTTTTATTTGGTGTACATAGGTTATTTGAAACAATATATCCAGGAATGCAGCAGCTGCACATCTCACCTTGTTAGTTGTACAGCGCCTGCGTGACGGACGGTATTTATTTATCGGCAATGTAGCTAGGGCGAAACAATTTATAGAGGAAAGTGCTTAGTTTGCGCAGAACATATGGGATATTTTGAGAAACAACTGTCACAATGGGTTATTCCATTGGTTATAGACGAAATATCGTTGCGAAAGATCGCTTTTATAGACAGGCAAATATGTATACACATATTTCTCTAGTATGGTAACTTCAACTAGATAGTACGTACGATACATGGAGATTTGAAGAATTTTATTTTGAAGAATGGATTCTTTCACGGATCCAACGACAAAATCACTGGAATTCTCTGGATATTACTCTCGAAGTACAAAGCTTTCATCTCGAAGATAGGGCTCCCCCCCCTAACCTTCATAAAGGGATAAATATCTTACAATATGGTAGAAAATGTATCAGCCTTTTTAGATAATACTTATATTGAGAAAATTCCCGTTTCATACATAAATTGCTAACATTGAGATCAGGTATCGGAAACCTTTGACATAATTTTTTCTTGGGCGTATCGAAAACTGGGCTATTAGCGCCGACATCCATGCATGGCTAGGAACCTTCTCAACGGGCCCTGAGAAAATTCCTGCTGCCGGAAGGACTCGAACCCCCGTCTCCCGCATGAGAATCTAAGACGCCTTTGACATATTGTGTGCACAACTTTGTACGATGTTTTGATTTATTAACTTTCATCATTGAAAACAACCATTCGCATACATAGGTACTGCTAAATGCACAAATGATTTTTTTGCGATTTTCCTAAGCTGCGGAAAATGGTCTTCTTAGAGGTATTTTTTTGTAGAAATCGCACAATTCCATGTCTTAAAATTTAGATTTTAGGAGTGAGTTTTCTTGAACTCCCATTTGCAAGTGCATTGGAGCATTTTGTACACTAGGTTTTGTTGGAATAGCAAATAAAATGAAACAGCCTTCCATGTTTTTGAAATCGCTAACTCTGTTAGAAAATTGCTCCAACAGTAACTAGAGTTCTTCAGCATATTGAGCATAATCAATATATTCATAAGCAGAGAGCATGGTGAAATGGGAACTGTTTTTTTTTTTTTTTTTTTTTTTTATTAGGGAATGGGAACTGTTATCCCTGATTTTGTTCTGTGAAACGCTTTCAAATGGTTGTACAAATCATTTACTAACTCTAATTCGACAAGAAATGCTAAGTCATTTTGGGTAACTCAATAATGAGTTATCTTTTATTTGCATAAAATCTGCTATCCCATTTTTTAAGCTCGTAAAAATTTTTCAGCATTTCCCCCTTGCTTAGCCATCATACTTCACAATAATATGCCAAGTCGTCCTATTCGGCTGCTATCATCATACTTCACAATAATATGCCAAGTCGTCCTATTCGGCTGCTATCATCATACTTCACAATGATATACCAAGTCGTCCTATTCGGCTGCTATCATCATACTTCACAATAATATGCCAAGTCGTCCTATTCGGCTGCTATCATCATACTTCACAATAATATGCCAAGTCTTCCTATTCGGCTGCTATCATCATACTTCACAATAATATGCCAAGTCGTCCTATTCGGCTGCTATCATCATACTTCACAATAATATGCCAAGTCGTCCTATTCGGCTGCTATTATCATACTTCACAATGATATGCCAAGTCGTCCTATTCGGCTGCTATCATCATACTTCACAATAATATGCCAAGTCGTCCTATTCGGCTGCTATCATCATACTTCACAATAATATGCCAAGTCGTACTATTCGGCTGCTCTCATCTTACTTCACAGTAATATGCCAAGTCGTCCTATTCGGCTGCTATTCCATCATAACAACGCCTTGAACTGACGGTAGTTAAGCCGTCAAATAAAGTTAATGGTTTTTACTACAAAATTCATAACATTCTGGAGTCGAATGGACTTAGAACACAAGTTCTGTGCGTGCATAATGCAATAAAGAACTATCAAATCATCTTTTTGCGCATTTAATTCAGTTGCCTTTTCTTTCAAAATTTCTGTGAAACCTTTACGTAAGCCGACCACAAAAGGTGCACCATCTGTGCATATCCCAACTAATTTTGACCAGGGTACGCCAAAACTTGTGAATACCTTTTAAACTTCATGAAAAATGTCCTCTCCTGTAGTGGTTCATTTAGCAGCTGTAAAACTAGAAACTCCCTAGTAACAATGAATGAATCAACCTCGAATAAATAAAGCTAGTTGAGATGTGTCAGACATATCGTTTCTGTCGTCTAATGCTATGGAAAATGATTCATTACGTGCCTTACGGTCACTCAATGTTGTTTTTATGTCATTAGTCATAATTTCTATACGTCGGAGAACAGTTCTCGTCTTGACAAACTAGACTTCAACATATTAATTTGTCAAGTACCTTAATAAGTTATTTAACTTTTGTAGTTTGTAATGATTCCAAATTTTACGATTTAATTACAATGTTGTGCCTATTATTTTCATTTCATTTTGTTATTTTAAAAAATTGTATTAGAATAATATTTTCGTATTATTTCATGTCTGAATCTATCGATAAAAATTATGAACACTACTTTAAAATGCGACGTTATATTATTTTGAACCATCTACGCGGCCCGCGAACGTATTTACACACTAAAGTTTGGCCCACAACACGTCATAGGTCTCCCATACCTGTCTTAAATACATTGCTGGGCGAATCGCTGTCAATGCGGGGTGCTCATAAATAAATAATAATAGTAAAAAAAAAAAAAAAATACATTGCTAAAGTCCCAACGGGCCGGATGGTAAGTTTTCGTGGTGCCTGATTTAATGACTAGTGTTAATTTATAGTGAAAACTGTGTTAATGGAAAGTACTAATTGATTAGTTTCATGCCCTTCTGTGTTTCGTTTATTGCCTTTGAAACTTGTTTTATTGTGATTTCATGTCCAGCGCAATCTATAATATAAAAATGAATCGCTAAATGTGTTGCTATGCGCAAATCTTGAGAACTGCTTAACCGATTTCCCTAATTCTTTTTTTATAATATTCCTTGAAGTACGAGGATGGTTCTTACGGAGGGAATAATCTAACAAAATGCATGAAAAAGTCTAAAAACAACATATTTCGGGTCTTCTTTACTTCGTTAACACAAATTCATTTTTCAATAAAAACTTATGTTCTCGATTATATTTTAAACAGTTAACGTATTAGGTTATTTGTGTATAAGTAAAAATTCACTCTTTGTTTATATTGTTTTAAAATAGATAGGTTTTTATTTAAGTTTATAACTATAACAGTAATAATAAGAACATGTGGAGGCCCGGTGGCCGTGAGTGTTAAGGCTTGAGAACTTAACACGCCGTGCCGAGGGTCGTTAGTTCAACTCCCACTAGGGGTGGTAGCATTTCTTTAGAAAAAAGAAAAGGCATCAGTCCTATTCTGGCTAGAACCGGTTGGTAACCTATAGATAACCCGTCCTAAAATTCTTAGGTAATTATAATGGACGTTTAAATTTAAATAAATAAGAATATGTAATCACTAGGTGACAATAGAATCCCATGTTAATATTGCAATTTAAATGAATTTATATTTGCGTTAACGAAGTAAAAAAGACCCAACTTTTCTATATTCCCATACAAAAGATTCGTAATAATACTTAAAAGTAAATTTGAACTTTAATACCATACCATAAAATTTAAGTGTTAGTGGAGGGGTTCTGAGTGACGGTAGTATCGTATAAATAGTAATGTCAATATTTATACGATGGTAATATTTCTCAAAAACAAATTGTCTATGGTAAAATGTAAATTGTCTCTGGCAAAATGTCACTTGAATATTACAAAATCTAAAAGCCACAAATTTTGTACAAAATTACAAAAGTGATGTGTTTTTGCCTACAAGGCACGCTAAGATCGCAATGAACATGAAAGAATTCGGTTGACAGGCCCGTGAAGCGCGACATTCGACTAATAATGGTGCACGTTTGAATCGAGCTGCTTTCTGTTACGATATGTCAATTGATTACAGCGCCAACAACTGTGTTTCTATTGGACCCATGAACTCAAATTGCCTATAAACAAATCCCAGGGGCAGTCATTAAGTGTTTGTGGTATTAATCTAAAAAACCCATGTTTCTCGAATGGTCAATTGTTTGTGTCAATGGTGTTTGTTTGCGCGCCAGGTGATCAAACAAAAAATATCGTGTACCATAAAGTACTACAATAAAAATGAAACTTAATTTAGAAAAAGTATAAATAAAATGAAATATATTAAGTAGATATCATAACAAGAAATCTGAAATTGTAATTTTCATTGTGATTTTTTAGTGACTATTAAAATAATTTTAAGTATTTTATAATTTTTATTTTTGACATAATGTAATTGTTGACTTATTAACTTTCTTTTTTTTTTATCTTACTAGCAGATTCGGTGTTCCGAATAGCAGAATAAGTATTAAAAAAAATATTAAAGAATCTACTGTTAGGCGGTACGAAGTTCGCAGGGTCAGCTAGTATTTGTATATTTTTTAGCATAAATACATATTTTTTAGTCTTTTGTGGAACATTTTTGTTCAAGATTGGACTTCCGGTCTAGATCTCTCCCTCCTCTCAGTTGTGTTTATTCAATCAGGCCTATTGTTATGCGTAGGCAGCGGATTTGGCATTAGCTGGGCAGTTACTTTTTACCTTTTTGTAAGGATGTTTTGTTGTTTGTTCATATTTGTCAAATATGTGTGCAGGGAACGTAAAGACAGTATTAATATTAGATTGCTGTAGGAGAGCAGTTTTAATCATATAAATAAATACATTAGTGGTTGTTGCAAATGAGCTGATCTCTGAAAGCCCAAGATGTGATAACAAATTAGAAAACTTTAAACTTAGGATTAATGACCTACCTGATATTTACAAAGGTTATCTACAATTACAAGATACTGTATACTTATTTTGAATTGGGAGAAGAGGTCCCTGAAGCAGAATGTAATACATTAATGGATTTTGAAAATAAATACTTTGAGTGTTTGTCACGTGCAAGTAGAATGGGTTTAGAAGATATAAGGAAAAATTTGAATTGTTTCACTAGTAAAATTCCTTGCAAATCTAATTTTGATTTATTCATTTATTTTTTTATTTATATTTATTTTATGAGCTTTTCGCAACTATAGCGACTTGCTTAGAACAAACATTACACATACGTACATACGTACATATCTACATGCATATATACATAGATACAATTTGGTTATTACATATGTGCATACAAACACATTATATACATCAGATTATACAAATATACATTACACTTTGTTTATATAGTTTATTCTGCTTCTAGACATAGGATAATACTATTCAGATTAAGATATAATAGAATAAATACCTTAATAAAGATATACTATCATAGAACATTAATAAATATATAATACAGAAACATAAATAAAGATATAATATAATAGAGCGTTAATAATGGTATAATAGAATAATAAATAACACCTGCATACACACACACATATAACATATAAATAAACAATGGTATATTTTTTATATAAATAATAATGGTATATATAAACAAATCTTTATGGGTTGTTTTCATTCTTCTTCCTTTCTAAATTTATGCTATAATCTGGTCAGTAAGTTTGTCTTGTTTAGGTAGTTCAATATCTCATCGATATATTTGCTTCCATCGCCGAGTAATTCAGTCATATTGTAAGGTAAGTCATAGTTTTGTCGTTGTAAACATTCAGTCAGTATGTGCTTTATAGTCAGCGGTGTGTTACACTGTGTACATGTCGGTCTGTCCTGTCTCGTCATGAGATAAGAGTGTGTCAGTCGGGAATGGCCAATTCTTAAGCGACATAATATCACTTCGTCTCTTCTATTATCCCTTTTACTTGAAGGCCATTCACTTACTGTGAATGGCCTAATTTTGATTTAACTATGCACGTAACTTTATCTTTAAAGGAAAACAATAATTTGTGTGATGTAGTGAATAGATCATGGGCGTATAAAGAAAATGATTTCGGAGGGGGCTGGGAAAATTTCGGAGGGGGGGGGCTGAGACCATTTCCGGTGTATGGAATACTAACAATTTAGATCTTGGAAGAGTTTTACTCATATTAAACGCTATTACACCCAAAATAGAATATGTTTTATGAACTAAATGATCTTATTTAATTTATTTTTAAGGGTTTTATGAAATTTTTACTGATCAAATCAAAATTTCGGGGGGGGGGGGCTGCAGCCCCCTCAGACCCCCCCTTATATACGCCCATGGAATAGATTTTGGGAACTTGAAAATGTAGCTAGTTGTATTTAGAAAGATCCTGATGAGGATTTGGCCGAAAAGAAATTTAATTAGTCAGAAAATGGAACCTATTATTCTCCTTTGTTAATCAAATTTAATATTAGTGAATTATGAGGCTCATTTTACAGTGAAACAGTAAGATTGTTGAGACATAAAAAATCCCTAATAATAAACCTAAATTATTTAAATCTAATAATAAGTTTATGAATGAGATAATGTTCTGACATAAAAAGAATTGAATTAGGTACAGGTTAAATGTATTGACCACAAGGCAAAACACAGGTACAGGTTAAATTTTTTTAATGGTGTACTAAAGGAGCTGTGGGCTCTAGTGGTGTGGCCTTAAATTTATGTCCGTAAACAATATAATGCTAAAACTAAACAATGCTATTTGTGATGTTATGCTTAAGTTCCGTCTACATAACGTAGCTTTTGTTGCTGACATTTGTAAAATGAATCGCATGGTGAAAATAATTATTGAGCACTAATTGTGTATCAGCACATTCTTTTCAAATATATTGAGAGTGACACCATAGAGGAGTGGGAGTTAGTGACCAATACTCAAGGGCTAACTTCAGCCTCAAATATAGATCATAAGGGTGCTGAGCAATTGCAAATTGATGAAGGTGATAAATCTCCTCTGACTAAAAGTGTTGTAACACGTGATGTGGTGGTTGACAACCTCTGTAGTGGAACTGAGAGTGTTGATTCAGCTAGAGAGCTGGCTCGACAGATAGTGAAAACGGCTTTCAAATGAGATGGAAGCTTTGTGTGATTTAACCGATGACTATCGTGAGTCTTGTTTAAATTTTGATGAGAGTGAGTATGGATTAAAGTTATTAGGAACTCATTGAAATTACAAAAGTGATAGTCTGTATTTTCATATCTGTCCAGACTTAATGGAGAAATCTACTCTTGTGACTAAGAGAATTGTTTTGTCAACAGATCCATAGTTGATTGATCCTTCTGGCCTCGCTGCTCCAGTTGTGTTCTTTCTGAAATATTTCTTTCAAACATTGTGGAAATTAAAGTGTGACTTGGACTATTCGGTGGGTTTCAAAATATTCTGAACATTGGAATGACTGTGTGAAGTCCCTGCATATGTTATCCAATATTAATTTTTTTTTTTTTTTTTTTTTTTTTTTTTTTTTTTTTTTTTTTTTTTTTTTTTTTTTTTTTTTTAAGGCTTATCTTCTAGGTCATTAGCGCCGATCCAATATTAATGTACCTAGATATGTGGATTTACTTGGTACTCCTCTGAGTGATATTATATGAGGCATACGAAAAGGGTTTTGCTCTTGTGGTTCATATTAGATGAGGAAAGATGGTGAAAAACCAAAAGTCTCTATTTTTTTTTTTTTTTTTTTTTTTTTTTTTTTTAACGGCGCATCTACATCTAGGTCATTAGCGCCGGGCTATCTACAGGTTGCCACCCTTTTCTAATGCCAACAGCACGTGGTCAGTCACCCATTCAGGTTCTGACCACGCCCCGACATTGCTTAACTTCGGTGATCTACGGAACCGGTGGCGTTCAACGTGGCTATGGCCGTTGGCAAGAGTCTCTATTTATTTGCAAAATAAAACTCGCACCAATAAAGACATTAACAATTCCTCGTCTTTAGCTGCTTGAAACACACCTTTTGAAAAAAAATTGTTACTTTATGTGCCTGGACCGATTCGACTATATGTTAAATTGGTTAAATACTCCACTTTACAAGCTAAAATCATTTGTTTGCCAGAGACTGGCAGATATTAATAATTCTCCTATAAGAATTTGATTCTTTATAGGAGAAAAATTATTTAAAAATATTTTCATTCGGTTTCATACGTTAGTAAACCTAGAAAAATTGTAGCTAAAAGCATATTACCCGCGAAAACAAAAGCGCTCCGATTTCTTCGTGTAAATTTTGCAAATATAACATCCGCGAAATCGAACCATTTTTGGCAATTATTAAAATGTGGAGACATTTTTCACATGCTTCTTCAGGAGCCTAAAAACTGGCCTGATCGTAACTGAAGATAATGTATACAGCAAAAAATAGGTGTGTGTTATAGTGAGCATTTTAAAATACAGGATAAAGCCCAAAAATAACATTCGTTTGCCCAGAGAAATATTAATTGCTTATTTAAAATTATTTATAGATAGAAAGATTTATTGATTGCCCAATAAATTAAAAAGATATATTATTTAAATATTTTATTTAGGTTTTCCTATTTACCGCTTTTCCCTATTTTTGTTATATGTAAGTATGTTTAATATTAAGTTTCATCAAGTTTATTTCTTCATCTTTCTATCTAAAAATGATAAAAATCGGACTATTTTTTAATTTAGTGATAATTCTTACTGTGGATATTCGAATTTTAAGTTTGGGCGCTAAAGGCGTTGGTTATCTGTGGTGGTCAGTTTGCGCGATTTGTTTTTAAATATATTTTTAACCACAATTTAATTTGAGAGGTTTTCTGTATTTATTTATTGTTCACAATGTATAAATTTTAAATGCAGGGCTATCTGCTCAAATAAAATACCATAGCACATGGCCTATCTATTTTTGTACATTGGAAATTAATTCAAAGTCTATGCTCTGCTTAATCTATACGTTTGTAACATTGAACTATAAGTGATGGTAAAAATTTAAGTTGCGGGTTAGAAGGAAAGATATTTAAGAGGATGGTTCTAATAATAATAATAATGGCTGAAGAGATGAGCAGGAAAACGAAGAAAGAGAGAAGATGAGCGAGAGAGAGAGCTGGAGAGTGAACGAGACTGCAAAGTAAAAAACCTGAGGTAAACTAGAGAGGGAGCGGACGCTGGGAGGGAGGGAAAAAACGGCTGACGGCTGCGGTAATAACCGAGGGGAGGGGAGAGGTCAGTGTACGCAGACGATTGCGTGAGTAAGGTTCCCACGCTACTGAGGCGCGCACGGCAACCGTCCGCGTGTTAGAGCTACACTTCAGTACCCGGCCAGCCGTCGCCCAGGACACAGGGCTATTTTCAGGCTTTTGTGTTCGGCCCCCCTCTCCTCACAGGCTGAGGCTCTACATTGGCGCAGACACCTGTTCAAACAAAAAAAAATAAGGTACGCTATTGATCTTTTTAATTCTACTGACGAATCTCTGAATTTTTTATAGTTCCCCTAGCGAGATTAAGGCCCCTCCGTGTAGAATAAGCGTGTATTTCACCACACCGCGTGGTTTTGTAGTGTTTAAACGTCCCTAAGCCCTTAAAACTTAAATAATCCAGCAGGCCCGGTGTAATTATCTTTACGGGAATAGTTAGTTACTAGAGGACGCTAGCTAATTTTAGCCTGTTACGCAACAATGTGCAGCAAATTCTTGGTGTTTGGTATGAGGCGGTTACACGTCTTATCACTTCTCTAATGATAAGGGGAGATAGTTGTTTAAACGGAACTGTGGGAATTTCAAGCGATTCGGGAAGGTTACTAGGGAGCAGGTTAGCCTCATCGATTTTAACAAACAGCTGTATTTTATTCAGTTTACTGGGACTAACTTTGTTGTCTACAGCTGTAAATAAGTATTGTTTACTCTTCTTGATGAATATTCACCGATAAAATCGTCTTGTTTTATCTGTCTAGTTTTCTTTCAAGAATTATCCTTTAGGAGAACGGGGAAAAACATCCAAGCATTATTGCTACGAAAATAGTGCTTCCCTTTGTTTTAATTTAAATAACTTCCTATTGCTGTCTATTCATAAAGTCAATAAAATTTTATGTTGGTCACAAGGGACACGTGTCATAATGTATTCTAAGGACTCTTTCATAATTTAAAAATAGTGTAGAGCATAGTTCATTCTTTCTATATAGTTTGATGGTAGTATTAAAGAATATTTAATTCTAATGGATTGGTTTTAAGGACAAGTATCTTCTGATAAAATAAAAAGAGATTATCATTGTTTACATATCTTTAGGCTTACCGGCA